>OZ020619.1:17936801-18463801 GCA_963971575.1 Liopterus haemorrhoidalis
TTCATCAAATGTGTATCATTAGTACAGACTTAAGGCCAAGACATATTTGACATCTTCGACACCTTTCGCTTGCCTATATTTATCTGTGTATCCACAACCACCACATGAGTTACAGACTCAACTTGGTACTCCTGTATTATTGAACCTGGAAGAACTAAAAATTTAACGTTCATTAGATTTAAAACATTATTATTTTTTAAATTTGTTACTCTGTAAAAGTTAGTTTTCTGAAATTTCAAAACCTTTTCTTTTTAGAATACTCACAATAATAATAACACTCTTTGAATTACCTTGTTAAGTCTTTATGCAAAATTTCTAAATTACCAAGAACGAATTAGAAATAGTATACCTCATTATTCTCTTATTATTTGGTGCCAAATTTCCATACCATCTTTCGTTTATCCTTTATTTTAGCCTTGGAATGCTATCGGAAAATTTATTTGCATCTTGTAGTGTAGTTCAGCCCTTACTATTAGTTTGAACGTACTTTATCCAAATTCATGCTAGAACATTTCAACTTCTACGCATCACTGTCAACAAACTACTTGGTCAATTTATAAGCTGCCATTCACAATAACAAATGTCAAATTTTACGAATATAGCAATGAAACAATTCAATCTTGCAATCTATTGGTCGCATGTAAAAACATAAAAGGTAACTCTCGTATTTCGCATTTCTAATATCAGTGATCTGCCGTTTGTCATTCTGAATACAAATTTCTAATTCTTATCAAGGTTTAAACTCAATCATCAGAACTTAGATCTCTAAACTCAAAACTCACATATCAAAATAGGACATCTTAAGTTTTAAAACTCTAATACAAATTTCAAATAATTGATCTCTTAACTCAAATCATATTACTCTTAATTTTAAATCATTTTAATTGATCTCTAATTTCAATTATCAATTTCAACTATTAAATTTCAATCCTCATGACTAATTTTTATCGTTCGTCTCGTTTGTTGTTTAACCTTTTCAGTAAGCATCGACTAATACGTGCCACATAATCAAACTAATAAAACTTCTCTTACCATTTCACTCATGTTCTAACCATTACCTTCATACAATTTGTCCATAAACAGAATACCGCTCGATTTTCCTGTATGTAAGTTGTTTGTCCCTAAATAAAACAACGCTTGTCAATTTTGATAATTTTCATCAATACATTTGCTATTTCGTCTTAACTGCACCTCAATCTGTTGTCAATTACTAAGTATAAATTCTATTAGGAAATAGCTTTACCAGACGTAACTAGTTTGATAGCACGAATAATACCTGAAAAATTATAGTCTGAAAAGTGTTTCATCTAAAAACGTCGGAAATCGTTTTCAAACGTTTCGTTTTCCTTCCACGGTGGAAGTTCCACCAATGTGTTCCACCATAATCACTTATTATTTGCAATAATTGAAACGTATCACTTGCGTTTTTCACTTTCAAACTACTATCTTAGACAAACAATATTTTCATACCCATTTGTTCCATTTTTCCCATTCACAACCAGAAACGTTTTCGAATGTTCGCCTTCGCAAATTGATTAAATAAGTTTTTCATGAACAAAATTGCATAATTAACTTTTGTAACTGTTCAAGCACACAAACTTAAATTCAATAATATCCGAAACAACGCAGACAGGTAATAATTTGTCACATCACTATTTGTCACTTAATCATCAAATTAATAATTTAAACAAAACACTGCAAAAATGCAACAAAGCAAGATCCCCAATAAAATAACAAAATATTATTAAGACGTGCATGAATCCCATTCACAAGCAGAAACGTCGACTCGATCCCACTTCTGATGTAAACAAATAAGGGATTTATTGTTTAAATAAAACTCAAGTTGTTCACAGACTATTTTATTCTAGGTATTCACTCTTACACTGTATGCAAACATCTGATCTCTCTATCAAATTCTACGTATGTTTTATAAAAACCAATTAGTGTAATGAGCCGTCATCATTATCGTTAATGAGTCGTTATCATTAGTGGGTCCAGATTACGGATTGCATGTTGATAACATTTTATGGTGACGTAACAGGGCTTCGTGGAAGGCTAGATGCTAACATATATATATAGATGGGGCCCCGCAAATCCAGTTTTGGGGCCCCGCAATTCCAGTTTTGCCCCAGGCCCCGCAAATGAATGGGGCGGCCCTGTTCAACACAATTAGAAGATATAGATAAACTAGTGCCTGAAAATGTTGTTACAAACGAAACTTGGGGTATGACAAATATAGCCAAAGTACTGGAACATGAAAATACAGAGAACATATGTCATTTGTCTCAAATTATTTGCGAGCCACATCCTTCAGATTTTGCAAATTTAAAAAATAAATTAACAGTAGAAGAAAAACAATTTATTTTATCTGTAGGTCCTTGTCGTCCCCTAGGGCCTTTTCCTAAAGATGATAAAAATCGTTCTATTTCAATTAATTATTATAAATATATTTTAAAATCGGGAATATCTATAGAAAATACTTGGTTATGCTATTCACCAAACAAAAACGTCGTTTACTGTCAACCCTGTTGGCTTTTTTCAAGTGATACAAAAAGTAGTGGTTGGCTACAGGGTATAAATGACTGGCAAGGGTTTTCAAAAAAAAATTTAAAAAAACATGAAATACCAGATAATCATACTAATACTTTTTTTATTCTGAAACAGTGGAAAGACGAAAAAACAATAGATAATATGTTAACCGAAAATATTCAAAAGGAACAAACATTTTGGACAAAAGGTTTAGAAAGACTTATAAAAATAACGTTAAAATTAGCTAAAAATTGCGGTTCATTTCGAGGACAAAAGGGTTCTTGATGATATTTATAATGGTAAATTTTTATCAATGTCCAATTATTAGCTGAATATGATAATATTATGAAAGAAGTGATATCTATGCCTTGTGGCCATGTTAATTATTTATCACCTCAAATTCAAAATGAAATTATTTGTCTCTTGTCAAAAAGATTAGAAAAAAAAATAATAATAATAATGATATAAATTCGGCTACATTTTTTTTTCCAATAATTGTAGATACTACTCAAGATTTGTCAAAAATAGATCAACTGTGTTTTTGCTTTCGATTTGTCAAATTTTGTTATAATATTAATGGGTCTCCGGTCTCAATAAACATAGAGGAAAAATTTTTAGGTTTTTTTAAAGTTGATAACCAATCAGCAAGTGCAATATCGAATCAAATTATAAGTATATTAAACAAATTTGGTCTTAATTTAAAAAAGTGTAGGGGACAAGGCTATGACGGTGTACTCTGGAATACAAACAAGGTTAAAACAAATTGAAAAAAATGCAACATTTATTCATTGTGCGGACCACAACTTAAATTTAGTTATAAATGATGCTATGAACGGGGTGCAACATATTAGGAATTTCTTTTCTAGTATACAAGAAATATATACATTTTTTGGAATTAGTGTAAATAGGTGGGACGTATTATCAAAAATAACAGGAGAATCAGAAGTAACTTTAAAAAAACTGAATCCTACCCGTTGGGTTGGTCGGTTATCGTTTTGCGTAGCCATTAAATATAGATATGTAGATGTAATGAAAGCTCTATCAAAAATTATTTTAGAAAGTCAAAAAAAAGATGAAATGGTACAAGCGATTGCTTTAAGAAACAAAATGGACTGGAAACAAATTATTAACAATTATATATTGCGATATAAGTAGTACATTCACAGAAGTAATTGCAACACTTATGTTATATTTGACATTACCCGTCAGCGTGGCCACTGCAGAAAGGTCTTTCAGTACATTGAAAAGAATTAAAAATCATTTAAGGACAACGATGACTCAAGATCGTTTGTCTGCTTTAAGCATATTAGCCGTTGATGCAGAAGAAGCTGCTAAAATAAATTTAGAAGATGTCATCGACCAATTTGCAGCTGTGAAGGCAAGGAAAAACAATTTTATTAGTTTTTTCAGTTTATCTTGATTATTTAGTTTGTGAGAAATTTTTAATCATAAAATTAAAATAATATTTTGAAAAAGAATTGTGTTGTTTTCTTAATATACCTTTATTTATTTTTTTGTTGCTGAGGGGGAAGGGCCCGGGTGAAAGTTTTGCGGGAGGGCCCAAAATTTGTCGCTACGCTACTGGAATATGTATTTAATGGAAAAAATATATTTTTAAAATTTTCAGTGGGGTATCATGTGAAACCTCTTAATGCGTGGATAAACAAATTTTTATTTAAAAAATCTTATGATCTGAGCCAGACACGTACGAGCGAAAATTTTTATTAGATTGTGTTTTTAAAAAATATGGCCTAAACCTACCTTACAGCACACCAAATATTATTCCCGTCACTTAGTGGCCACTTTTTTAAAAACTACATATAAAACAAATTAACCAAAAATTCATTTATTTTTAATTTAACACGAGGAATATATCTATTCAAAACACTCATTGGCACCTATTGATAAGAAGCCACAACAAGTCCCCCGTCGTCAGATATCTGCACGACTCGGGGACCGGCAATCAGACAATGCCAGGCTCGCACGAACTGGCCACCTTAGTTTCTGAATGATATTTATTTCACATATTTTAGATAAATACGTATTATAACGTGTTTTCGTGATATAATATATTATTTCTTTAAAGAATAAATAAAATAAAATAAAACGTTTCAAAAATGGATTTTTCACTAAATACTAATGAAAATTCACAACCAACAACATCTCAAATGCAAACACCTAGCTTCGCTGACACCGTCAAAAGGAACATAAATAATGCAAATAGGAAAAAGGTTGCCATCAATTTTCCGGAAGACGAACAAGGCATAATAATTGCATCAATTCCAGGAGTCCATAAAAATGATCTAATTCGTGAAATTGGAAATTTCGTCGGCCCAAAAAATATAATTTTTGCCTCTAGAATCTACAACCAGGTCCATCTTTATTTAGCAACAAAAGAAATATTTGAAAATGTTATGAAGAACAAAAATAATTTTAAAATAGACAACAAACCTTTATCTATACGCCCTATAATTGAACCAACTAAACGGATAAGCATCTCAAATGCCTTCCCATCAGTACCTCACTATGTAATTGAAGACGCACTAAAAAGTCATAACATTAGATTGGCTTCACCTACACACTTTTTAAAAACATCTATGCCGGACGCACAATATGGTCACTTATTAAGTTTTAGAAGACAAGTGTACATTTATCCAGATGAACGAAACCCCGTACCAAATACATTAATAATTAAACACAAAGAACGCCAGCAACGTATCTTCCTTACATCAGACAATATGCAGTGCTTTATATGTAAAAATGAAGGGCACGTTGCGAACAACTGTCCCTACACATCTACAACCAACGAACCAACACCAAAAAACTCAACTACAGTCGTACCACAAACCGTACCTCCCACACAAAACTCGCAGACAGATCAAAATAAAGCAAGAACCGTCACAAATATACCAATACAAGAAAGCGAAAACTCCGAAGCCCAACGCCCGCAAAATATCGCCCCAACGCGTGCTGACCCAGCCACTACAAACGAAAATGTATCCAGTCTTGAACCAACACCAGTAAATGATCTACAAGTCCCAACCGATTCCCCCCCAAATAAAAACAAACCCACCAATAATCAAAACCTGTCAATAAAACAAAATCCGGCTGAAATTTCAAATCCTCTAAAAAGACCACCATCTCCAAATTCCGCAGAATATTCCTTGCAGGAATACACTCAAGGCGATACTACTGATGCAAATGAACAAATCCCATCAACATCGACATTATCAAATGAAACAGCAAACATGAAAAGTTCACAAAAATCAAAAAAGAAATGCAAGAAAAATAATAATAGATCAAGTCCAAGTGGCAAACCGGATATGTCGACCCACGATTTATTTCAACAGGAACTCAAACTTAAACATGAAATGGAAATAAATTCGCAAAAATATTGTGTGACACTCGACCAACTAGAAGAATTTATTGAAAATGCACAGGGTACTTCCGACCAGTTAAAACTCGCCCGGGAGTACAATCCAAATGTCCAACAACTCTTAGTATCGATCAGTGAACTGTATAAATTTTTGGACCTGAGTAAAACAAATACCGCTTCACCAGACTAGTTACAAAGGTAAAACAACAAATTCACGACGAACTTGAGAAGACCGTGCCTACACTCTCGCAGGCTGAAAACACAAAACCAGCAAATGAAAATGGCGTTAATCCAGTGGAACAGTAATGGGTTTTATTCCCATTTAGCAGAACTGCAGCTAATAACAGCCCAGTTTCAACCCATTCTCATTTGTATTCAGGAAACTCGTTTTACGCCACATCAAAAATGTAACTTTAAAGGCTACACTTCTTTTCACAAAAACAGACTAAACGCTGGTAATGCAAGCGGTGGGGTAGCCATTCTTGCCAAAAATAATTTTCACTTTGAAGAAATATTTCTGCAAACTGAACTGGAAGCTGTTGCCATCTCAGTATACATTAACCAGAAAATTTCAATATGTAGTCTGTACTTACCACCTGATAGACCTTTTACTCTACAAGAAAGAAACACTTTACTACAACAGCTGCCCAGCCCATTCATAATTGTAGGGGACTTCAATAGTCACAATGAATTGTGGGGGTCAAATTCCACTAACAGAAGAGGCCGAATAGTAGAAAATTTAATAAATGATCAAATAGCACTCTTAAACGACGGCTCTCCAACCCATTTTTGTCCCAGAACAGGTGGTTTTTCAAGCATTGATTTGTCCCTATGCTCAGCATCTATAGCCCCTGATTTAACCTGGGAGGTTGAACAACACTATCAAGGATGCAACCACTTCCCGATAAAAATAAATTTTCTCTCACATTCAGCTGAAACCTTCACAGGCAACTTACCTCACTGGCAAATGCACAAGGCGGACTGGGAACTATTTCACAACCAAGCTAAAATTGAATCACTTCCAGAACTCGAAACTCAAAATATTAATCAAATAGTATCAATATTCACCAGCAAAATAATAGAAGCGGCAAAAGAATCAATAAAACAGCAGAACGTTGGAAACAATACGAAAAAACAAGTACCTTGGTGGAGTAAAGATTGTGCAAATGCTACCAGAGAAAACAAAAATGCCTACAATATATATAAAAAGACCAGAGCTATAGAAGACTTAATCAAATTAAAAAAGGCCAGAGCCATAGCAAGAAGAACCATCATTCAAGCCAAACAAAACTCTTGGAAACAATACATGTCATCTATTACCTCTAGTACCCCACCACAGAAAGTCTGGGAAAAAATTCGAAAAATAAAAGGAGTTAAAACTTATCATAACATACCAGCAATAGAAATAAATCAAGCCATCACATCAGACTCTCAAGAAATCACCGAAGCAATAGCGAAGAATTTCGAATTAAAATCAAGCGACCACAATTATAGCCAATCATTCCTCGAGTATAAAAACAGATGCGAACAGGAAAAAATAATAATCGAAGAAGACCCGTCACCAATAAATGAACCGTTCACCGCAAGAGAGCTAATAACTTGTTGTGACCTGTCTAAGGCATTTGACTCTATTTCACATAAAATTCTTTTTGAAAAGCTTGAATATTATGGTATTAGAGGAAATACACTGATGCTAATTCAGAGTTACTTGAGAGACAGAAAACAGATAGTAATGATTGATGATAAATTATCAGATCCTGAAACAATAAATTTAGGAGTTCCCCAGGGATCGGTGATCGGGAGTCTTTTATTTATAATATATGTGAATGATCTGCCACAAAATATAGATACTAAAACCATACTATATGCAGACGATACTACGTTTTTAAATATCGTCTATCCGTACTCTAATGTAAGGGATATTATTCAGAAAACGGAACAAGAAGCTTTATCATGATTTTCGGCCAATCAGCTAATATTAAATGAGAATAAAACTCAACATATATTATTCAATAAAAACCGAATAGTTAGTGATAACTTTCTGTACGACACGAAAAGTATAAAATTTCTAGGTTTCACAATCGACTCACAGCTAAGATGGTCAGACCATATTAATAATGTAGCAAATAGGTTAAGATCATATAATTATATGCTTAAAACAATATGTTATAACGTATCAACTGAAGTATCTAAAATATTATATTTTGCATACATACAGTCAGTGTTAACGTATGGTATAGCTCTATGGGGTAATGCTACTAAAGCCTGGAACAGAATGCACAGCGCGCTATGGCGTCATTTGCGACAACGTTGCGTTAGCGCCGTTGAGAATTTTCGCCTGCATACAATGCAATAATTTTTAACGCCGTCAGGTGTCACTTGACAACCTATATCTGTGTTTATACGTGCGCTTTCTTTTATTAAAAGTATAATAGATGATGAAGACTTGTGCGTGATGTTATTTATGTTGTATGCAAGTTATTTATACATACAAACACTTTATTATTCAGTAAAAACTGAGGTTAGGTGTTCTGCGTCAACGTTCAACAGCGTCAAAAGTTGGAAGTTGACGAACATTCAGTATCACCGGCGGTCGAACGGCGTAGGACGTTGTCCATTCTGTGCACTTGCGTACGACAGCTTGGGTTTAACTTTCTCCTGACAGATAGCGCCGTACGAACGGCGTTAACGCGTCGTAGAACTCGGTGCATTCTGTTTCCCACTTTACTGTGCAAGAATTTTTAAATTACAAAAAATTGCGATACGTACGATCGCTAAGGTACCTGCGAGAACGTCGTGCAAAAATCTTTTTACACAACTGAATATTCCTACTATAACAAGTTTGTATATTTTTAATTGTCTAATGTATGTTAAAGAAAATATTGAGTCCTTTGTAACTAATTGTAAAATTCATGAATATAATACAAGGACAAAAATGAATTTAAGAATTAAACCTACCAAATTTGTTTTCACTGACAAGTCAATAAATATAATAGGTCCGAAAATGTACAACAAACTGCCATTGAAGTTAAGAGAAATGAATATAATTAATTTTAAAAATGCACTAAAAAAAACATATTGATATATTATATTATATTTTCGTATGGTACATTTGAATTTCTTAGATATTAAATTACAAAGAAAATATGGTAACTGATACATTAAATATTTATATCTAAATTTGTAAGCCATTGGATCGCTTCATTGGTCAATTGTACTATAGATTGGAGACCACCCGGGAAAGCACGTTGAGGACATTCTTCTGCGATGTGTTTCATCGTCTGTAGAGGCGCGCCACAGTCACAAGCGGGAGAGTCGGCTAAGCCCCATTTATGGAGCATGTAGTTGCATCTACCGTGGCCGGTGACTAATCTATTTAATCTTACCCAAGCCGAGCGGGGTAGCGAGTAACCAATTGGCTGAACATTGGGATCTGAGATTAAAATTTTGTTGGGATGAGAGAAAATGTCATTCTTTAGACCATTCATCTTTAGCGTTATAAGCAGTATTAAAGATGGGATCATTCCAAATAGGATTACGGGATTTAAGCCTGTGATTTGGAGGATTTAATAGGTCTTCATGTATTGGTAGTCTGTGGTTGCTTCCAAATTTTTGCCAGGTTGTGACGGCAGCTTTGTTTCTCCGAATAGTAGGAGGGCATATGCCAGACAGTACAGGTAACCATTCTGAGGGTGTGGAACGTGTGGCTCCAGTGATCGTTCGCATTGCTGTATTCAGCTGGATGTCAATTTTGTTTGTGTGAGCACTGTTCTTCCAGACTGGGGAGCAGTACTCTGCTGTGGAATAGAGCAGGGCAACTGCAGACGTTTTGAGGGTATGGGCATCGCAGCCCCACGACGTTCCTGCCAGCTTGTGGATTAGGTTATTTCTAGTTTTAAGTTTTAGACCTACATTTTCAATATGGTGTTTAAAGGTCAATGAGCGATCTAGAGTAATTCCAAGGTAGCGTGGGGTGTGGTTGTGTTTGATTTTAGTGCCATTGAATAACACACACAGTTCTTCGTTTGCATATTTATTACTCAGATGGAAGAGTGTTACTTCAGTTTTTTGTGGGTTAGGTTTTAAACGCCAAAGTTTGTAGTAATTACTGAGTATCTCAAGATCTTCGGTAAGTAGATTCTCAGCTCCTTTTGCATGTGTGCACTGCACAGCAATGGCAAGATCATCGGCATACGCAAATTTTCGTCCTGTAGTAAGTGGCATATCGCTTATATATAAATTAAACAGAATCGGAGCCAGCACAGAACCTTGCGGAAGACCGTTCTTCAATGTTCTAAAGTTACTCTTTTCCCCATTAAGATACACTTGAAACTGTCTGTTTTTCAGCATGGCTTCGATTAGATTGACCATTTTATTATTCGGTAGTATATTGTGCAGTTTCAAAACGAGACCGTCTGTCCACACGGTATCAAAAGCAGAGGAGAGGTCAACAAATGCAACTGCAGTTTTAAGTTTCCGTTGGAATCCTGCTTCAATGTGAGTAGCAAGTGCAGCCACTTGATCACAGCAGCTACGATTTGCTCTAAAACCAGCTTGTTCTGGTGGAATGTGTTCATCAATTGTGTCAGAAATGCGGTTGAAGATTAGCCTTTCAAGAATTTTATAATTGATGTTAAGTAGGGCAATAGGTCTGTAGCTAGCTGGTTCAGATTCTTCTTTGCCTGGCTTTAAAATACTTAGGATTTTTGATGAGCTGAAAGCCTTTGGGAGCCGTTCGGTGGAAAGAATGTCGTTGTAGAACCTAAGTAGCCAAGTTCTTGCAGCCGGTGCTAGGTTCTTTATTAACTCTGGAAATATTCCATCAAGGCCAGCAGCTTTTTTAATTTTTAGGGAGTTGATTGCTATATTAAGTTCTTCCAGCGTGAAGAGTGTAGGTTCTTCTCTACTTTTCAGTGCGAGAATGCGTTTTCTGTGTAGATCACGTCTAACCTGTTTGGCAAAAACTTTGTTGGTACTAATCTGATTTGAGGTCTTAATTATATGTGAGGAAACTTGATTAGGTTTAACTGTCCCTTTTATTGCCGGCGGTTTGCTAGCTGCGCCAAGCTTTCTTAGTAGATTCCAGCTTGTGCGGCTAGAGCGCGTGAAGTCCATGTTCTCAATCGTTTCACGCCATTTACTTCTTCTGGCTACATCCAGTGATTCTAAGAGTTTATCGGCGGTTTTTGGATCGTGTGTGGACTGATATTCGCGGAACAATTCTTCTGTCTTTTTAGACCAGCCTGGGATGTATTCCTTACGAAACCCTCTTGGGATCCAGTGATTCGCAGAAGACTTAACAACAGCGACAAACCTGTCATAATTAGTTGCTAAGGGAGGAACCCAGCGGAGGACAGAATCAACTTGCAACGCATATTCTCTCCAGTTCGCCTTTAAGAAGTTCCAACGAGGCACTCTGAGGGTGGGAAGAAACTCTACACGTCTACCAATATTCAGAATGACTGGACGATGTTGGCTATGAGGGAAGCTATCCAGTATCCTTCTTGATATGTGCAAGGGCTGTTGGTAGTTGTCAAGCGAGGAGAAGCAGAGGTCTGGATTATAATCTGATTTCCACCTTGCTGAGTGAAATGTTCCTTTGTCTTTGGCATCGAATACAAGATGGACGCTGTTTGTTTCTGCCCATTGCAGTAGAGACTCGCCATTTTGTTTGTTGTCCCTATATCCCCAGAAAGTGTGTTGACAATTAAAATCTCCAAGATAGATGGCAGGGTGGGAGTGAATAGATACTGCATTGTCAGGCCAATTTAAATTTGGTGGTTTGTATAGATTAGTGACGTTTATTCCAGCTATGTTAATGGCAATAAAAGATACATTCTGTTGGGTTGCTTTTGATAGTCGAGTGTGATTTTGAATATTTTCACGAACGTAAGTGGCTAAGCCATAATGCTTATGGCAGATATAGTCGACTAAGCTGTAACCAGGGATCAGTCCTCTAGTGTTATATTCGATTTCGTTTTCTATGTGTGTTTCCTGTAGAGCGATTAGATGGATTCGATTTTGCGTTGCTATTTTGGAGAGGTATTGGCATTTTGTGCTAGAAATTCCCTCGATGTTTAGCTGAAGGATTCGCAATGAAGGTTCAAGATCTCTTGTTAAATGTTGTTCGTTTGAAGTTGAAGTCATATAGTTGGTGGTTGTTTTCCGTGAGGTTTTGCAACAGTACGGAAAGTTTTGTACCATTTTTGTGGCTATTAGCAAGTGCAAGGATGGTATAGCACTTCCCGGGTGGGCCGTAGTGTTGTTCGTGTAGTTATGCAAATCGGAACACACACTTGGAGGCTGCCACAGACCACGAAGAGTAATGAGTCGGAGTGGGTTATGGTGAGAGGTGAAACAAAGTGGGTAATTTGTCAAATATATAAAAATAGATAAATAAGTAGATAAAAATATACATAAATACATAAAATAAAATAAATAGTCAAAAAGACAGTTAATCAGAGACAAATAAAAATAATAAAAATAATAATAAATAAATAGATAAAATAATAATAATGATAATGATAATAAAAAAAAAAAACATGTAGTCAATAATTATAATTTAAAAATAAAAATAAAAATTAGAGGTAGTCACTGATCTAATGTTGAAAGTGAAAAATAAGCGAAGTCAGAAGGTCAGATGGTTAAATAAATAAAATAAAACTTGTAGTCAACAAATAAAATTTAATAATTAAAATAATTAAAAGTATAACGTATTAAAAAAAATTTAAAATTTTTTAAAAATTTGAAAAATTTTGGTGGTCACTGATATAATTAATAAAAGGAAAAATAACTGGGACACAGTTCTTCACCCCTTACGGTTCATCAAGAGGTCTTAAAAAGACAGACAAGAGAACCACGGAAGGGAATAGGTAGATGACAACAGAGGAAAGTCCATCGTTATAAAAAATATATATATATATATATGTATATAGATTTTAAAAAAAAAATAATAGTAAACAAGCAAAATTTTAACTTTTACAAATTTTATTATTACGTGACACACATAAATTCAAGTTAAAATAAGTTTAGTTAGTTACCTTTACCTTGAGCGAATGACGTCAGTTAATCAGATAGATTACCTACTTGGTTTGAATAAGTCTGCAATAGTCAGGAAAGGTTTGCAAAGTTTATTGACCCTCGTAATAAAAATTGACATAGACTTCAATATATTTTTGAAAAAACTGTTATTATTTCCAAACTAGATGTAGATTTGAAAAAGAAAATATAGACACATTGGAGATCCGACCTTTAGACATCGATTTCACTGTACTGCACAATTAATACACAAAAATTTCACCACTTTGAGACAAAAAAACGAGGAGCACCAAGAATAGGTGTGTCACTAGTCTGGGCTCACACTCTTCTCCTTTACATCCTCCACATATTGATGAAGCCATACTACAACGTTAATGAATTCATGAACATGAATTTAGATGAATTGTAATTATTTCTATGCCATTATGTAAATTCCTGTATTTGAATGTATTCGTGTTATGATGTTACCTGACGGAAGTTATGTACTTGATTTGTACCTTTCTCTGAAATAAAATTTATACTTTATACTTTAATATTGTGCATTAAAGAACTCAAAGATCACCGCTGTCCAGGTCCTGATACCATCACATTTGAAATGATAAAACACCTACCGCAAGAAACCACTAACATTTTATTAAAAATTTACAACATTATCTGGCAAAATCAAGAATATCCTTTACAATGGAAAAAAGTCATAACAATACCAATCCTGAAACCTAACAAAAACAAAACTGATGTAAATAGCTACCGCCCAATTGCAATTTCTAACTGTCTGAACAAACTACTGCAGAAAATGGTGAATAAAAGACTGGTTTGGTACCTGGAATCTAAAAACCTTTTAACAAATATTCAAAGTGGTTTCCGTCAAGGAAGGTCAACGACTGATCACGTAGTCACTCTTACAACAGAAGCACAAAAAGCCTTCGCTCACAAGCAAAACCTTATCGCCGTCTTTTTCGATATAGAAAAGGCGTACGATACTACGTGGAAGTACTACATTCTAAAAAGTCTAAAGAAAATGGGTCTAAACGGCAACATCCTTGGATTTATAAAGAACTTCTTCTCCGAAAGAACTTTCATTGTAAGAACCAACGGTTGTTTGTCAGAGGAGAAAACGCAACAAAATGGCATCCCACAAAGTGAAATACTCAGCGTCACCTTATTTTTAATAGCAATGAACGAGGTCACAAATTATATCCCGCCATACGTTCAAGCTTGTCTTTACGCTGATGACTTGGTTGTTTATTATAGAGGCAAAAATACCGACAGCATAGCCAGAAGGCTCCAAAGTACAATCGATCAATTAACCGAATGGGCAAAATCTACAGGATTTTCTTTCTCCGTTAATAAAACAAGAGCAATAAATTTTTCCAAAAAACACTACAGCGCAGCTCCACTTCTAGAACTATATGGCAAAAAGATTGAGTTTGTAAACCAAATAAGATTCTTGGGAGTCATTTTTGATCGAAAGCTAAACTGGTCTGAACACATATCCTACCTCAGGAAAGAATGCACACAACGACTAAATATCATCAAAGTATTAGGACACCTCAAATGGGGAGCTCAAAAAGAAATCCTTCTAAACATCTATAAATTACTAATCAGGTCTAAACTAGATTATTGTTGCATCAGTTATAACTCAGCCAAAACAACTCACTTAAAAAAACTAGACTCAATTCAAAATTGTGCCTTAAGAATAGCTTCTGGCGCCTACAGAACCAGCCCCACTCTAAGTCTACACATAGAGACTGGTGAAATGCCATTAAATTATAGAAGACAACAATTAACCTTCTCATACATAATAAATGCGGCCACTAACCCTAATATCCCATTCCATTCCAATCTCTTTACAAACCCGGCCAGTACGTCCACCGCCATAACCTCAGCAATACAAACAATAGCCACAGATTCTTTAAAAAACTGGAATTTCACCATTCCCAATATAAGCAAGAAATCACACCATACAGTTGCCCCTTGGACTATACAACAGCCTGCATACAACCTTCAACTCAGCCGTTTCAAGAAGATCGACACCCCTGTACAATTATTCAAGCAAAAATGCTTAGAACTTGAGGACAAATACTCTGGGTACAAGAAAATATATACAGATGGCTCACATTGGAACAACAAAACAGGATCTGCTTACATCTGCGAGGAAACCACTGAAAAATTCCGCCTCCCCGACCCAGCAAGTAACTACACCGCTGAAGCATACAGCATCTTAAAAGCATCAGAAATGATAAAATTAGAGCTAACACCAAGAAAATATGTCATCTTCACAGATTCCCTCAGCTCAGTTCAAGCACTTCAGGATATGTCCCCAACATCTGCCATCCACCAGACTACGCAACAAAATTTTCACCAGGCCATCACATCAGGAAAAGCCATTTCAATAGTATGGATTCCATCGCACATAGGACTATCAGGGAACGATCAGGCAGATAAAGCAGCCAAAGATGCCACAAACCTACCACCAATTACTCTCCCAATACCGCCAGAAGATATAAAATCTCATAAAAAATATTTATAAAAAAGGACTGGAATCTAGAATGGGACAATACCATCAACAATAAGTTGAGAACAATTAAACCCGACACCAAGCAATGGACCACCCCCTTCAGCCGTAACGAACAAGTGGCCATCACAAGGTTGCGAATCGGTCACACAAACTTTTCACACCAACATCTTTTTGAGCGACGAGAACAACCCCTATGTGATATATGTGACACCCCTGTCACCGTCGACCACTTGTTTCGATGTCGGAAATTCTCCCTACGCAGGCAGAAACATAATATAAGTGACGACCCAAAAGTAGCCCTAGGAAACAATATGGCACAATTGAGAAATCTAATTGAATTTCTAAAAGATGTTAAAACTGTTCAGTGAAATATAAGTGTTAAATAGTGCATCCTAAGACTGTTATTTATGTATTTATTCCATGTCTTTCTTTTCCAAATTGATGTTAAAATGTAAACAAATGTACCTAGGCACTAATGACCTTAGTAGTTGACGTGCCTTATTTTCTTCTAAAAAAAAAAAAAAATGGCAGTTATTGCGTTTTTGAACAAATTAATTATTTTTTTAATTCATGGTTCAATTATGGCTAATAATGTTACGGATTTTGTGTATTTACAGCTAAGATAGTGCGCGTATTTTTTGGAATTAAAAATATTAAAAAAATAATATATTTAGTAATTAGAATTAAGTTGCCAAGTTACATCTGGAGAAATGTCCTGGGCCAGGAGCGGTTATGTCCTGGCTCCTTGGGGAGGAGGCGCATCGCCTGCCGCGTATTGCGAGATGAACCTCGCTGAGGGGTCAGTGACGTCCGTCCAGCGGGGCATCCAGAAGTAGGGCATGAACACGGCCGCCTGTCCGGGGTAGTCGCGCTCGAACAGCCGCCTGTACAGCAGAGCTTCGCCAGTGCGCGGCGTCATATATGTGATTGTTGTAACTGACAAAATATTAGTGGTTCCTAAACGGTGGTACTGCATCGATTATCAAGCGATATACGCATCTTATCCAAAAATGGTTGAGGACTTTTTAGCTCTAAATGGGCCAACAATGCCGCCTTTAAAATTTTGACGGACATTTACCTAACACCCTGTATATAAAACAATTTGGTTTTCGTCCAACACTATCAACAAGTAAAGCTGCGGTGTCCTTGTTCAACGACATTGTCGGTAGCCTGGAGAGAGGTGAATGTTTGTTAGCATCTTTTACTGACCTTTCCAAAGCTTTTGACTGTGTATCGCACGCAATATTGATAAGTAAACTTTATCAATATGGGATCAGGGCAGTGGCGCACCCAGGAATTTTTGTTAGGGGGGGCCCGAAAGACAAAATTATTTAAATTATGAAAATATAACGTGATAAATATAAAGAAAAGGTCCTCACTAAAATACAAGTGACGACGTAAAAAAAAAAAAGGTCCTCATGTATATTTTTTAAATTTTCTAGTGTGTTTGTGTGTTTTTATTTTTATTTCCTTCCTTCTCAGGGGGGGGGGCTCCCTGTGTGCGCTACTGGATCAGGGGCACTGTTCTTCAGCTGATTGAGAGCTATTTAACTGATCGTGAACAATCTGTTTATCACAAGAATTCACACTCTCCTGTAGCCAAAATCAACGTAGGAGTTGGGCAGGGTTCGATACTGGGTCCCTTACTTAAACAAAGTACTTGTATGATATACATTCTAGCAGCAAAGTAGAAATATCTTGGCCCAATATTTTCTAACAGAGGTATTATTCATCATGACCATGGAAACGTTGCATATAAGGATGAAATAATAAATACTTAGAAAAAATTTCGAATATTTTTTCGAACATTGTGATTTCATGTTGTACATCAATGATCTTCGCTCACATGCACTGTCTAACACAGTTATGTTTGCGGATGATACAACATTTATCAATACAGGGCCTGATTATGAACATGCCAAAACTAATATGGAAAATAATACCAAGTTAGTTCAGAATTGGTTTGCAACTAACAAATTATATCTTAACGCTGACAAAACAAAAAATATGCTATTTACATTTATCAGGCGCGTTAATGAATGTTACGATGGTTTCAGCAACCAAGCCAAATTTCTTGGCTTTATCCTGGATAACAAACTTAACTGGAAGCTATAAATAAATAGCATTGCCATAAATATTAATAAATACAACTTTTTGTTACATAAGCTCTCCAAGATAACAACATATTTAACAATGAAAATAGCATATTTTTCCTATATTCAATCAACTCTGTCTTATGGTATTATTTTGTGGGGAAACTCAGTTGACACCTTAAGATTATTCAGGCTGCAGATGTATTAGAATTATCAGCGGTGTCAAATGGAGCACACCTTGTAAAGAACTGTTCATACAGCATGGTATTTTAACTTTTCCAGCACTTTACATATATCATATCCTAATTTACATAAAAGAAAATTCTTCATCTTTAAAAACGAATAGTTCTTTTCATGGGTACTCCACTCGCAATAGAACTGATTTTAGAATACCCTTTTCAAGATATAACGTAAGAAACCAGCCCAATATTATGGGAACTAAGTTTTTGAACAAACTTCCAGATAATATCAGAAACCTAGAAATTTAACAATTTAAAAATAAAATGAAAAAATTCTCTTAAGGAAAGCTTATTATAGTATAAAGGAATTTGAAGATGATGAATTAACTCCACAGCAATTTAACCAATAGATCTTCACACTTACACTCTTTTTTTATTTATATATTTTATTCATGTCATTAAAATTGTAATATATCACTATATAAGACGCATGATATTTTAATTTCTTATTTTTGTACTTGTTAATTGATATGTTTAACGACTCCAAAAATGTACATTACATTCACTGGAATAAAGATTATTATTATATGTTGGCGGTCGGTAAAAAACTCTTCATTTTGATGTAATAAATATACCTAGACATCCAGTATTATGTTGGCTTCTTATACTTATTAAATACCTACAAAATCCTGAAATGTGTGAAAATTCACACTTCACATCAATTTTTTAATCTATATAATCTCAGTACGACATTAGATAGCAGATAATATTTATAGACCCAGTAATACGTAATGCGATAAAATTTAAAAAATTTCAGTAGTTTTAAAGCAGCGATATGCAAAATAAGGAGAAACATATTATAGACCGGGAGCTCATGACATTTTTGGTCTCCGATTTCATACAGCATGCCTTTTGGAGGAGAGAATATTTACCCTGTGACAACAAAAAAGGGATGGTACTAAACCCCTGAACGCTTTCCGGTCATAGAGAAAATTGCATTTCCACTTGCACAAAATTTTTGTGTTTTTCTCTGATTTAATATTGCTTGCCCTTTTGTCAAAAGAAAGTTATAACAAATTTAAAGTCTTTTAATTATAGGCTTGCTGTATGAAAACGCGGAAAATCATATTTTTTTATTACAAGATCACATGACCGTTTGAGCCCTTTGGGACCCTCCGAACGCATGCATATATTTAAAAGACTTTAAATTTGTTATAACTTTTTTTTGACAAAAGGGCAAGCAATATTAAATCAGAGAAAAGCACAAAAATTTTGTGTTTAAGTGGAGATGCAATTTTCCCTATGACCGGAAAGCGTGCAGGGGTTTAGTACCATCCCTTTTTTGTTGTCACAGGGTAAATATTCTCTCCTCCAAAAGGCATGCTGTATGAAATCGGAGACCAAAAACTGTCATGAGCTCCCGGTCTATTAGTTATTTCCAAACTGACAGCAAATCCTGTGCGGATATTTTTGAGGATGCGGATATTTATATTTACAAAGGTTGCAGATGCGGATCGGATGCGTATCCTGTCTATGCGGACGGGGATACAGAAAAACGTATCCGCGCAGGGCTCTATTTATTTGCTAGTTATTTCCTCGAACCTTTAAATGTTTAAAAAGTCGATTTCTTTATTATTTTTATATAATTTCTGATACAATTAATGTGTATCAAATAAATACAATTTAAAAAATACATCAATTATAAATATCGAAAGTAAGGAATGTCAGGTACGACTGTGAGGCAACATTAGACAATTACACAGTAATTAGAATTAAGTTGCCAAGTTACATCTGGAGAAATGTCCTGGGCCAGGAGCGGTTATGTCCTGGCTCCTTGGGGAGGAGGCGCATCGCCTGCCGCGTAGTGTGAGATGAACCTCGCTGAGGGGTCAGTTACGTCCGTCCAGCGGGGCATCCAGAAGTAGGGCATGAACACGGCCGCCTGTCCGGGGTAGTCGCGCTCGAACAGCCGCCTGTACAGCAGAGCTTCGCCAGTGCGCGGCGGGCAGTGCGGGAAGCGCGTCGCGCCGTCCTCCGGCGCCGTGTCCCGCCCCTCTTCGGCCTTCAGTCTCTTCTCCGCCGCCTCCTGCAGCACCGTGAACAGGGAGCGGCGGGCGCTCGCCACCCCGTCACTGAACGCCTCCTTATGCCGCCACAGGATGCCGCTCGGCAGTAGATCAGAGCCGTCGAACGCCGCCCTCAGCAGATACTTCTCTTTGCCGTCCCGGGGGCGGCGCAGCGCACACGGCAGCCCGAGGTAGTAGCCGGTGAACTGGAGGTCGAGGAAGGGGGCGCGCAGTTCGAGCCCGTGCGCGGCCATTGTTCTGTCCGCTCTCAGTCCATCGTACAGGTAGATGTCCCGCAGTAATCGAACGCTCTCCTCGTGGGCTTCTCGTTCGCTAGGAGCATCTCGGAAGTAGATATACCTGTAATAAAGTAAAGACCCTGTTAGTCTGATTAGTGTGACAGCATGGAGACTGCGTCAGTTTTTGATCATTTTAAAGTACTGACTTTATATTTTAAACCTATTTTTATATGATAACTTTCGTATGCAATTTATAAAATAGGTCTGTTCAAAGACATTCAAACTCATACACAGGGTGTAACAAGATAGAGGGAATATGATTTTATTTTCATGTATTCTGAGATACTAAAAATAGTGACATGGTGAATACTCATATATTATTTTATCTAAAAGTTATTTAAAATTAGGCTTACCATACGTCCCGGTTTGACCGGGATTGTCCCGGTTTGAAGGTATGGTCCCGGCGACCCGGCCAGTTTGCCATTTTGTCCCGGATATTTCGTAAAAATTAAAAAGTGCAAAATATACACGCAGTACAAAAAGTGCAGCCTCGGAAAATGGCGATTAGACAACTATAGACTATTCCAAACGTTTAGACGGAACTAGATTTTGAAATCTAGTAATTTTTATTAATTAATTCGGACTTTTAGTCATTTTGTTTAAGCTTTGTAAATTATACTCACATTGCAAATTCTAGCTTAAATTGATTGTCATCATAAAATGTCATTTTCATTGCATTTGAATTTTTGTCATTCTTAATAAAAATTTCCCATTTATTTATTTATTTATTTATTTTTTCTTCAAAATATGGAAAAATGTACCAAACGTGAAATATGAAATAACCCAAGCAAGGTCCCTTCTCGTGACAACCTAAAAGAACGAAAATTCCATTTAGTTCCGCCTAAAAGTTTGGAATAGCCTATAATTAAAAATAACAACGAATTTTTAAAGAAATTTCAGGCTGATGATAAATATTAATAATAAGTTATGTTCAATTAAGAGTAATTAAAAATTATTACTACGTAAATTTTGATTTTTGTTAATCACTCCGTTATTTATCATTTTTAATCATAAGTACCAGCGTAGAAGACGTTACTTTCTGTTTTTAGCAAAATCTCAAAATTTCCCGGTTTCAGAAAAAAATATTATGGTAAGTCTACTTAAAATAAAATAGTTAACATATTCAAATTGTCAATTGTTCGTCAAATTGTTAGTTTTGTATGAGAAACTTGTGAAATCTGTAGTGTTTACCCCTTATTCCTTAAAGAATATATTGTTTGTTTCTTTTTATTTAATTTCCATCCATTTTTATAGTTTTACATACCCTTGAGCCAGTTCATCGGCTCCTTCCCCGCTCAGTAAGACTGTGGTGTCAGTGTTTGTCCGCACATAGCGGGAGACGAGGTACATGCCAATGGAAGCCCGCACTGTGGTGATGTCGGCCGTCTCGAGCGTCCGAACCACCTCGTCAATGGCCTCCACGGCTTCCTCCTCCGTGAACAGCACCTCGTGATGCTCGCTGCCTATGTGGTCGGCCACGATGCGCGCCGCCGCCAGGTCCGGGCTCCCCTCCATCCCGATAGCGAATGTCTGGATCTTGTACGGGAGACCGGCTTCGCGCGCCAACTTGACCAGTAGCGCCGCCACGAGGGATGAGTCCAGCCCGCCGCTGAGCAGACAACCGATACGTCTGTCTGCCATTAACCGTTTACGCACCGCCTCCGTGAACAGTGTGCGCACGTTCTTCTGGATCTGTTCCTCGCCTGTTTCCGAGAGCGCGCTCGGCGGGATGTTAGTCTGAAAGCGCGGGATGTCGCCGGGCGAATGGTATCGCACCTGCCGCACCAGCTCCACTGAACCGTTGTCCAGGAGACGCCACTCCTCGAAGGTGCCAGGTGGGAACGGCTCCACTTTCCACGGAGAGCCGTTTAGTTCAGCGCTCAGATCCATCAGACCTGAAAAACAAATCATTGGATTATACGAGGGTTACCTTTTATGTTTCTACAAACGACCACTAGATGGCAATATTGAAATGTGTCATTACCATATTCGTAAAATTTGACATTTGTTATTGTGAAATCAGTGGCAGCTTACAAATTGACCGAGTAGTTTGTTGACAGTGAGCGTTTAAAAAAACAAGTTTGTGAAAAAATGGATATTACTCGTGAGGTTTTCTTTGGATGATTTTTTACGATTTTAGTAAAGCCCTAACTCAACAACAATGCACAGATTCGCTTCGTTCAACTTTTGGTAATGAAGCACCATCAGAAAAGACTTTTTTACAGAATTTCGTCGTGGTCGTGCGTCCGTCAGTGCTGAATCTCGTGAAGGTCGACCAAAATAGGTTGTGGTTCAAAAAACATCGATACTGTGCGCAAAATGATTGAAGAAGATCGGCATGTGACTTACCGTGATATAGAGGCATCCTCTGGCATAACGCAGACTGTGAGACGCTAGACTGCATTCGATTTTGCATGAACATTTAACTGTGAAAAAGATCTGTTCCCGATGGATTCCGCATAATTTGACCGAAGCTCAAAAAAAGGTTAGTGTTGATTGGTGTAATTAGATTTATTCATATGAACCGGAAACTAAGCAACAATCCACTGTTTGGGTCTTCCAAAATGAATTGAAACCCACAAAAATTGTTCGTTCACGAATCACAAGAAAATGATCGCTTGTTTTTTCGGTTGTACTGGACATGTCGCAACCATTGCTTTAGAGCAGCGATATTAAAACTGTGTTCCATGGAACTCTAGGGTTCCACACAAGGTCCTCAAGGATTCCACGAGCTTTTTCCCCCTCGCGTAGTTGAGAGGTAAGGACCTTTTTTTTGCTCATCACTTTGGAGGTGAGCAACATTTAATAAAATATACTGTATTTCCAAATTTGTTTTTCAATCTCAGGGTTTACTTCCACTGAAATCTGGTCACCCTGCATAGGTATCAACCTTATGTTATTTAATTTTTTTTTTTTTTTTGTGTTCCACGGAATATTGTTAGACTGTAAAGGGTTCCACGACTCGAAAAAGTTTGAAGACCACTGCTTTAGAGGATCGGAGAACAGTTAATGCTGAATGGTATACAGCAATTTGTTTGCCAGAAGTCAGTGACAAAATCAGGAAAAAAAACCGAAAACGTCGTATGATTCTTCATCATGACAATGCAAGCTCCCACATAGCACGTCAAACAATTGATTATTTGAAGGAGAAAAACATCGAATTAATGTCTCATTGCCATATTCACCTGATTTATCCCCTAACGACTTTTTTTGTTCCCCAATGTCAAACAAAAAATGCGTGGACAACGGTTTTCATCATCTCAAGAAGCTGTTGAAGCCTTCGAAAACTGTTTTTGAGATACCAACTTCAGAGTGGAAAAAATGTTTCGAGAATAGGTTTGAACGCATGCAAAAGTGTATAAATCTTAAAGGCGAATATTTTGAAATGCAATAAAACAAAAAAAAAATGTCTTTTTTAGTTTTAGTAAAAACTTAAAAGGTAGCCCTCGTAGCGGATTCATTTGTGTGCGCGACAAAAACCGACAAGGAAGGGATCGGGTCGAGCACTTTGTGATCCGCTCGGCTTGTGTATAGTGCCACGAAGCAAACAAGAACCCCGGAAAATATGTGAACTAATTTGAAAATTTTTAGGCAGGTTTCCGTCAGACCAATTAGGAACCATCTTAAGGAATGTGTATAGTCTGACACAGAATTGATAAGTACTGATTTTACGCTTTATTTGTATAATTTGTGCTTTAGTATTTGTGTTTGATATAATTCAAGTTGATTTGAACTTATAAGTCAAAATTGATTTGTATTTATAACTATTATTAATATTTATATATAATAGTTCACACATATATAGAATTTCGCACGAGTGTAATATGCCGTTGAGTGTACTTGAGAACGCATAGAGCGCTAAGACACGCCTACCCAGGGACTTTGTTTGCTTCGACGGACTATACGTAGTTCTATCCAAACTATGCAATTCGCGACTGAAACTAACGTTGGCGCCGCTGCGTACAACAGCTGATGGCGGACTAGAAGCGTATATGTCAGAAGTTTTTAATATTTATCTGTTCAAACAATATTTCGATTATATTTGAGAGAGTCGCGTGACTATTAGTGCATCCAACGAGTTTTTGTGAAGTTGTCTAAAATAAGGTAATATTTGTTCTTTTTACCTAATTAAAATAGATTTCACTATAATCATCACTTCACTTATATATCCATTGTTATTCTTTTCATAATTCACCTTTCCATATAATTATTAAGCTATAACCAAATAAAAAATTTCTGAACGCACGCCGGCGAATTACAAATTAGCGCCCGCTATCTGCTAAAAACAAAGTCAGAGACTGCTGCTTGCAGTTCTCTGCAGGTTTTTGCAACTGCATAAGTGGCGAACAATGTCACTAACTTGGAATCACCAGCTCTACAATCTGTCTATTTAAAAGGCGGCAACTTTAAATTACAGTAAAATTAATAAAAATGAATTCCTCAAACAGTTCCAACGTTTCTAACACCCAAATAATGAACAATACCCAAATCAGATCTTACTCTAATGTGACGAAAACCAACAATATTGTCTTCCCCATAAAAGAACAAGCTATAGTCATACACAGTATTGACAACTTCACTACAAAAGACTGCGTACTAGCAATAGGCAATATTGTTGGACCTAAAAATATTATTTTTTTCCCTCAAAGATATCTAACCAACGGATATGCATATACCTGTCAAAAAAAGACTTAGTTGAAACAATTATAGAACAACATAGTACAATTACAATAAAAGATCACCAAACGGAAATTAGACGACTAATCAACCCTGCTAAACGACTGATTATATCAAATGTATGTCCAACTATACCACACATCCTTATTGAAACAGAATTAAAATCCAACCATGTTAAAACAGTCTCTCCTATGTCCTTCCTAAGGGCAGGTATGCACGAGCCGGAATATAGCCACATTCTAAGTTTCAGACGGCAAATATATATTAATGATAATGATGAACAGCCCGTGCGGTCTAGCTTGGATATCGAGTATGAAGGTACAAATTACAGACTATTTTTGACGACTGACACTACTTGTTTCATCTGTAAACAGATTGGACATACTTCACTTACCTGTCCCAATAAACAGCCAATCCAAACTATAGAAAACCAAAATAATCCAACCCTAATTGAAAACAAATCTAATGAAAGCGAGAACACAAATGAAAATAAAAGGCAAGCAAATAGTAGTATTGAAGACAATTCAGAACTGACTGGTGAAACCAACGAAGACACGGAAGATACTGAGACAGAAGATTCGCCTCAAAAATCACAAAAAGATAAAAAGAAAAATAAACTAAAGAAACCCAAAAGATCTGAAAGTCTTGAAAGTATCTCAAGCATACCTGATATGAAAGAAATGCTATTTCCAATTAAGAACATGATAAAAAAAAAACTCTAAAGAGAAATGCGTTTCATACGAGCAACTAGTGGACTTTATGGAAAACGTACATGGATCAAATGATCCACTAAGCGTAGCCAGAGAATATACGAAAGACATTAGTAAACTCCTTTCAACATTGAAAAACATCCATACCAATCTTAAAAATGCGTCAATTAAAAATAGGATTACAAGATTAACTAAAAAGATCAATGCGGAAATTGCACAAGAGAAAGAAGAGTAACAAAGAGGAAAATGAAGTAACCCCCCAAAATGTCTCTGCTTCAATGGAATAGTAACGGGTTCTTTTCCCATCTTCCAGAAATTCAATATTTGACAACTGTAACGCAGGCCCAATATTTATGTTTACAAGAATCTCGACTATTAGAAAATCAAAAGGCAAAACTAACAGGCTACAACTCGTTTAGAAAAGATAGAGCTAATGCTAATATAGCAAGTGGTGGTGTAATCACATTTGTAAACAACCGACATCACGCCGAGCAAATACCGTTACAATCGGATCTAGAAGCAGTTGCTATTATCAGCTACGTACCTAATATAGGTAAAATTACAATATGTAATTTATACCTACCCCCAAAACACAAAACAACAAAAATACAACTGGAAAATTTAATTCAACAACTGCCATCACCGTTTCTAATAGTAGGAGACTTCAACAGTCATAATATTTTATGGGGATCTAAACGAACCGACAAAAGAGGTAAATTAATAGAGTCTTTGTTAGACGATAACAAAATGTTGCTAAACGACAACTCCGAAACATATCTATGCATAAGAACAGGAAACTTCTCGGCAATAGACCTCTTCATTTGTGACCCAGTATTAGCACCAAATCTGACTTGGACAGTGCTGTCACACGCACAGGGTGGTGAACATTTTCCCATCAAAATTGCCTTTCCAGAAACAACAACTTTGCTGGAACCAATTACTCGCTGGAAAATTAAAGACGCAAACTGGGAAATATTTGCAGAAAATTGCAGATTAATAAGAACAGATTTTTCTGAAGATGAAGACATAAACAATGTGGTTGATGAATTTGTCTCCCATATCACAAATGCAGCAAACCAATCAATGAGTGCAAAAACAACAAAGCACTATAAAAATCTGAACCCATGGTGGAACCTCTCCTGCTCAAAAGCAATAAAAATTCAAAAAAAGGCCTTAAATACATATAAGAAACACTCAACACTAGAAAATTTTATTGAGCTTAAAAAGGCTAAAGCATGTGCGAGAAGAACCATCCTAGAAAGTAAGAAGAAGTCATGGCAAGACTTTGTCTCGGAAATAAACCCCAGTACGCCTCCCCAAAAACTATGGTCAAAAATTCGGAAAATCAAAGGAAAGGGCCACATACAAGAAACATCTCTACTAATTAACCATGGGAAAATAAATCAAACACCTGAAGAAATTACGAATACTTTTGCCGAACATTTTCAATATAATTCCAGAGATGAAAATTATGACCTGCAATTTAGAATGTACAAAACAGAAAGAGAAAATGAAGGCCTTCAAATAGAAGCGGACAACAAAGAAATAAATAATCTATTTACTTTTCAAGAACTGCAACATGCCATCAAGGAATTGAAAAATAACAAAAGCCCAGGATCAGATGGGATACCGGCTGAAATGATTAAAAATTTACCAACTGGAAGTATTTCATATCTATTGAAAATTTATAACTTCATATAGAAATACCAAAAATACCCAGACCAATGGAGACTAGTAACTACAATTCCACTGCTGAAACCTGACAAGAACAAAACCGAACCTAACAGCTACCGCTCTATCTCCTTGTCGAACGTACTAAGCAAAATTATTCAAAAAATGGTAAACAAAAGATTAATGTGGCACTTGGAGAAAAATAATATATTAAGCAATACAATGTGGCTTCCGGCAAGGACGTTCCACCACTGATCATATTATAAGCCTGCAGTCAGAAATAAAAAAGTCATTTAAGAACAATCAAAATATAATCGCCATCTTTTTCGACCTATAAAAGGCATACGATATGACCTGGAAATACCACATATTGAAATCCATGAAAGGAGCAGAATTAGATGGTAACATACTACATTATACTAAAAACTTTCTCTCCGACAGAGACTTCCAGGTCAGAAGCAAAGAAAGAGAAGACAGCACAATGGTATTCCTCAAGGAGAGATTCTAAGTGTATCCCTGTTTCTGCTGGCAATAAACAGCATAGCAAAGAAAATATCATATCCTGTAAAAGCCTGCTTATATGCAGACGACTTGGTTATATATTGTAGAGGCAAAAATAATCACAGCATAAAGTTCCAGCTACAAAATACCATAACAAAACTAGAAGAATGGTGCAAAATCACTGGATTTCAGTTTTCTGAAGCAAAAACAAAAGCGATAAACTTCTCAAGAAAACATAACAGCTTTAATCCAAAATTAAAAATAAATAACAACCATATTAATTATGTTAATGAAATAAAAATTTTGGGGGTAACCTTCGATAAAAAACTTACATGGAAATCACATATAAAACAGAATGTATGCAACGCATAAATATACTAAAAATATTACACCATCATAAATGGGGTGCACAACGAGAAACCTTACTACAAATATTCGAGGCAATGATTCACTCGAAATTAGATTATGGCAGCATCGCTTACGGAAATGCCAAAAAAAGTCATTTAATAACCCTAGAAGCAGTTCAAAATTTAGCAGTCCGTCTGTCCACAGGTGCGTTCAGAACAAGTCCTGTAAAAAGTATCCTTGTCGAAGCCGGTCAAATACCACTTCAATACAGAAGAACCAAACTAGCCATGTCCTATATTTCAAAAGTAGCCACAGATCCTAACATACCGACCTATTCAAATCTTTTTCAAAAACATAATAACCACCTAAGCATACCTAGCCCTTCAGGCCTCCAGGAAGAAGTTAACAGATACCTACATAAATCAAACGTGACTCTCACAAACTTAGAACAACACAGTTTTAACAATATTCCGCCATGGATACTAGAATCACCTGAATACAACACGGAGCTAAGCAAGTTAACAAAACAGCTTACTAGTCCTGAAACGTACAAACAAAAGTTCTTGAAAATTATGGACAAATTCCAACAACACCTAGCTATCTACACCGATGGGTCGAAGATAAATAACAAAACTGGTGCAGCACTACTGATAGAGGGGAAAATCCATCAATACCACCTACCCCCGACAACAAGTGTGTTTACTGCAGAAGTATACAGCATTTTTCAGGCTATCAAACAAATACAAAATAATGAAAATAACAAGAAATTTCTCATAATAACTGACTCGTTAAGCTCAATTGATAGCTTGAAGCAACTGTATACTAAAAACAGTCTAATCCAGAAAATCCAGGACACGATGCACAACATTATTAGAACCGACAAAGAAATAATAATACTGTGGATCCCATCTCATTCCGGAATCGAGGGCAATGAAAAAGTAGACAGAGCAGCCAAACTTGCAATTAACACACCGCAAATAAACCTACAGATTCCACAATGTGACATTAAGAACCTACTAACTCGTACAGTATTAGAAGAATGGGACGAAGACTGGCGCCAGACCCGAAACAATAAATTAAGAAATATAAAACAGGATGCAAGAAAATGGCAAACAGTTAACAATAGAAGAGACCAAATAATCTTAACTAGGCTGAGAATAGGTCATACAGGACTAACACACAAATTCATATTACAGAAAACTGACCCTATTAAATGCAGTACCTGCAACATACACCTCACAGTGGAGCATATACTTATCGACTGCCCACAGTACAACCGAGAGAGAAGACGACATAATCTACCAGACACAGTGACAGAAGCGCTATCCAACAAGTTGGAAACAACTGCCCGAATACTAAAATATCTGGAGGACACAGAACTCAAAAATGAAATATAAATCTTTAATTAATCTTTACCAAATGCAACACAATATATATCAATCAATGTAAAATTATGTATCTATTACCTATCAAATTACCTATCTATGTAAAACTATGTACTTAATGTAAAAAAATCAAAAATTTTGTATTCTAACGTCCCGGGATACTAATAACCAATGTAGTTGATGTATCCGTTAAAATTTAATAAAAAAAATAAAATAAAAAAAAATAAAAAAAAAACAATATTTCGGCAAATAAGCACTGTATTTAAGTCACTATATTTTAAAATACTTCTTAATTCACATAAACTGCAGCACAACACGCTACAAATATTATCCAAATATACGCTTCTGTTTAATTTAGCCAGTCACCACCAGATTTGCAGTCGTGAATACATTACAGGAATGGTTCGCTAATGTAGATCCAGCTTTACATAACGGAATCTTTCTCTGTTGAAACTGGCTTTAACTGAACTGTTTCGGACACTTGGTTACAGTGACGAGATCTCACCTTTAGCCTCTGAGCAGACCGCGAGTACCCCGTTCTCCGAGCTGAGCTTGAAGAGCGGCCTCACGCCGTACGGGTCCCTGGCCAGCAGCACCCGCTTGTTCTCCCGGTCCAGGATGCAGAAGGCGAACACACCGTCCAGCTGGCGGACGCACTCGTCGATGCCCCGCGTCTGGTACAGGTGGAAGATGCACTCGACGTCGCTGCCCGTCTCGTACTCGAACCCGAACTGGTCGGCCAGCCGCCGGCAATTGTACAGTTCCCCGTTGCAGGTGAGCACCGAGTGCGGATACCTGTGCAGTTTCATCGGCTGCATGCCGTACGTGCTGTCCACTATCGTCAGCCTGTGGAAGCCGATACAGCAGTTCTGGAAAATAACTCATTCATTAGTTCTTAACATTAAAGCCCGGATAAGTAAACATAAAAAATTGATGTGAAGTGTGAATTTTCACACATTTCAGGGTTTCACAGGTATTTAGTAAGTGAATGGTGATTAGTTGGAATGCCAAAACAAATTTTAGGTTATTTTTTTTTTTTTAAGTCATACCCCTCTGCTTTCGTGTAAACAATTTCAACAATTTCCACTGGTTATTAAATTTACTCTTTTAAAGATTACATGCAACATTTGCCCAAATATAACTAGAATTTTGAAAAAATAATTTAAACAAAATAAACTTGCAAAAAAAAAAACAGAAAAAATAAAATTGCCTTGAGAGCGGAGCAAACTTAAGTTTGCAAATTAGAACTCGAGCATGCTAGCCAGTACACTATCAAAGCATGCTGGATAATTGTCTTAGATAAGGTATTAAATATTTTACGTAGCAAAACACAAAAAATGCGTTATTTTCCTAAAACATAATCTGACCAAAAATTCCTGTTGTACTATTCCGGTTCATACAAATGTACATTACTTAGAATATTTTCAGATTTTTAATTTAAACCATCTGGGCTACAGAGTGTGGGAAAAATTTTTTTTTTTGCACAATTTTGGCAAAAATCGCTCCTAAATAATTTATTTTGCAAAAATAAAATTTTGGACGTTAATCCGCGTACCAAGGGCTTTCATTTGATACCCTACTCAGAATTAAATTTTTTTTTTTTTCGGTGAGCAGATATTTGTTTATATTTATTGGGGGATATTCTTTAGATGTTTTAGTATTTTTTCTATGTGCGAGTCAAAGAGTTGTATAAGCGTGCCAAATTTCAACTCCCTACGTTTAGCCGTTTGGCTACAATTTTTACCGAACAGACAGACAGACAAACTGACAGACGACAAAATGACGGTATAAGGGTTTTTTAGTTATACTTACAAAACCCTAAAAATTACAGAAAAACTACCAAATGTTACAAAACGTGGGAAATTTCACACATTTTATGGTTTCATAAGTATTTAGTAGGAATGACGAAAGCTAGAAATTTATGAAACCGGGTACCCGTAACAATTACTCGGATATTACCCACTACCCCTTACCCGCTACCAGATAATTACTCGATATCCAATAATTTCCCGTTACCCGTTAATGTATAAAAATGAGTAAAATGAGCAAATATAGCAAACTTGATGTGAAGTGATTTGTAGGTATTTAATAAATGTAAAAAGCCAACAGAATGCTGGATGTCTAAAAATAACTTTTTGATAAACATTTTTTGAACAATTTTATTCGTTATTTGAGTACTAAGAGCTTCCATTTAATGTTTTTAGACTGTTTATATAATAAGCCATTAATTAAAAAAATAATTAATTTCTCTCGTACGGAGTGGAAAAAGTGCTTCGAAAATTGGTTCAAACGCATCTTCATGGAGAATATTTTGAAAAATGTTAAACATTTTTATTCGTTATTTAAATACTAAGAACTTCCATTTATTTTTTTTAGATTAAATTTAAATAATAAGCCATTAATTAAAAAAAATAATTAATTTCTCTCGTATGTTTCCGGCTCAGATCAACGTACATTACCTATAATTTTTTTAAATTTTTGGCCAAAATCGTGTTAAAATAAACAAATTTTAAAAAACAATTTTTCGTTCCTTAAGGGGGGGTATGGTCAGAGCAGCACATTTTATACCCATTTTCAAGATTTTTTTTTAGAAAACTGTTAATAGTAACTTGATTGGGATAGTACCTACAGTAAAGAACAACCTTTGAAGAGTATCCAAAAAAAAATTTATTGAAAAATATCGAAAATTAAGCTCGTGACATGAATTTGAAATTTTCGTTCAGGACAAAGAGTTGATTTGCGGTGAGACACATAACTAATGACTGGATCATCTAAAACAAAAAAAACAAAAATATTTCGTTAGTTTATGAGTTTCGTAACGAATAAAACGGATTTTTTTTTCGAAATTTCTGTTTTCAGTTGTAAAAAATTCCATAAAAAAAATAAAAAGCAAGAAAAAAAAATATCTCGACAGCGTTACCTCAAGAAACTCATAAACTAACGAAATATTTTTGTTTTTTTTGTTTTAGATGATCCAGTCATTAGTTATGTGTCTCACCGCAAATCAACTCAATTTCAAATTCATGTCACGAGCTTAAATTTCGATATTTTTCAATAAAAATTTTTTTCGATACTCTTCAAAGGTTGTTCTTTACTGTAGGTATTATCCCAATCAAGTTACTATTAACAGTTTTCTAAAAAAAAATCTTGAAAATGGGAATAAAATGTGCTGCTCTGACCATACCCCCACCCCCCTTAATCTACGTCTTAAGAGCTTCCTTTTGATACCACACAATAAATTTAAAAAAATAATAATTTTTTTCAACGACACAAACTCCAACAACATCAACCCCTCTGGGAGATAGAGTGGGGTACAAAAGTTTTTTGGCATATATTTAGCGAAAATCTCAAAAAAATATTTATTTTTTCATTAAATACATATTTGTTTATATTTATTTCGTGATGTGGTTTTTGAACTCTTATGGCCGATTGCTAAAGTAAGAATTATCCCTAACTCAAGTTAAAATCATTTGTTTTTGCATGTTGCAACATGAGTTAGAGAAAACTCTTACGTTAGAAACCCGACATTACTATTTTTCCTATATGTGGATCAAAGAGTTATATAAGCATGCTAAATTTTAACTTTCTATGTTGAGCCGTTTGGCTACAATTTCTACCGTACAGACAGACAGACAGACAGACACGTGAGTGACTTTATAAGGGTTTTTTGGTGAACATACCTACAAAACTCTAAAAATAAGCACAGGTGCATTATGGAATACGCGTACTTAATTCCTACTACTGTAACCGAGAACAAGATAGTCACAGATAAATAAATACACAAAATACTTCACACAAATACCCGTTACTTATCCGATACCCGTTAATTACCCGCTACCCGCTAAATACCCGATACCCGTTAATTACCCGTTAGTTAACGGCTAATGAGTAGATAACGGGTAGCGGATATTCAAATTCGGAACCGGATACAACGTTAACGAGTCGGGTAGAGGGAACCCGGGTACCCGTCGTCATTCATAGTATTTAGCCTCCCTTACATTCTCACGACAACCTAGAAGAACGAAATATCCATTTAGTTCCGCTTAAACCAAAGAAACAGACTATAAATTATAAAGCTTTTAACCAGCACAAAAAAGCTTAAAATGCAAAAAGCAAGAAAAAAACATGATTTTTAAAGTAAACGTAAAGGAATCTTGATATAGTAAAGGAGATTTTATTTGACAGATTGATCGATTGAGAAACGATAAAGAAATGTATATCTATTTCACGGTAACCATACAACTGGGGCCGTAAGACAATTGGGGCTTTTCACAACTGGGGCCATTAACAACTAGGGCGATGGACAATTCGGCACGTTCACAATTGGGGCTTTTGACAACTGGAGCCATAACTATAAGAGCTAGAGTTTTCTTTTGTTTAAAATAAAAAATGATTATTTTACAAGTTGGTATAAATTAAATTGCGTGTTCTTTTGCAAAAAAATATATATATTTTAATGGTTTGATTAAGTACATTTTGGTGGGAATTAGAATAAATAAAACAATTGTATTTTAGGGGTTGACTTAAGTAAATTTTCGTGTTCATTTGATTAAAAAGAAATTGTATTTTAAGGGTTAGATTAAGTAAAATTTAGTGCTCTTTTGACTACATAAATAAAAAATGTATTTTAAGGGTTGGCTTAAGTACATTTAACTGTTCCTTTGAATAAATAAATAAAAAATGTATTTAATTTTAGAAGTAAATATTTTGTAACTAAATTTAATTAATATGCGTCAACTACGAGAAAATCAGTTATTTTTTGTTTGACTATTTGATTTGCCTAGTTTTTTTTTTATGTATGATAATATTTTTTTTACATCGGTATTTTATATATCTCGTTTATATAAAACGGGCAAAATTTTCTAGATAAATTTAATAAAAATTAAAAATTGATAATACCTATCATGTCTCTAATGTGACTAAATTTTCAAATACATAATCTTCATAATATTTGCTGCGTTGAGATTCTTGCCGATCGTAAAATTTTATTAGAATATTATCTGCGAATACACGTGTACATAAACATTTTCTATTGGTTCAGAATTTAATGAGTGCGGGGAATATATAGTCAAAAGAGCACCAAATTTTACTTAATCTAAACCTTAAAATACAATTTCTTTTTAATCAAATGAACACGAAAATTTATTTAAGCCAACCCTTAAAATACAATTTTTTTTATTTATTCTAATTCCCACCAAAATGTACTTAATCAAACCATTAAAATATATATTTTTTTTCAAAAGAACACGCAATTTAATTTATGCCAACTTGTAAAATAATTATTTTTTATTTTAAACAAAAGAAGACTCTAGCTCTTATAGTTATGGCTCCAGTTGTCAAAAGCCCCAATTGTGAACGGCCCGAATTGTCCATCGCCCCAGTTGTTAATGGCCCCAGTTGTGCAAAGCCCCAATGTGTACGGCCCGAATTGTCCATGGCCCCAGTTGTTAATGGCCCCAGTTGTGAAAAGCCCCAATTGTGAACGGCCCGAATTGTCTTACGACCCCAGCTGTCATGGAACCCTATTTCACACAGTTTTATATAAGATGTCAAGAACGTATGTCCCTTTGTATACACGCGCGCGCTTTAGACCTCCCAACACTAGATAGAAGACAGGCCTGTCAAATGAAACAAATTGTATCTCTTTCTCTATTTCTAGCTTTGTCTGTGAACAAATGATATGGCTCTATTCAAAAATGGAAATTTTATTGCTATAGTTCTCTCCCATTGAACCATATGCTTTAATTAACCATCATCTGTCAACTAAAGTCTCCTTTAATATAATTTAAATTAGCTATAATAAGCATAATGCTAGAAATCCGGTATGTAGTTATCATGCCTGACTCAGCAACACGATATCGTCTATCGGTTTACGGCCTGTGGCAGTTAACGCCAAAACAAACTGATAAACGGGTATTTTATCTGACAGACAGTGTCGACTGACACGAAATACGTTTTTTAAACTGTTTCACTTTTCAAAATAATTAGGGTTCAGTAGATTAGAGAAAAATTGTGGCCAATTAGCTGGACATACAAACCTCTATTTACGACTGTTGCCTCTTATACATAATAATATAATATAATTTATTTAATATTGTTCTTTACATTATACACAGTTTTATCAGTTACATCAGATACATAGAGAAATATAAAACAAATTGACTTCGAAAGAAGTAACACCACAATGAACAGTGTTCAGTTATGATAAAGTTACGTAGTTACAATAAAAAAAATTATGTGAAGTGTGAATTTTCACACATTTCAGGGTTTCGCAGGTATTTAGTAAGTGAATGATGATTATTTGAGATGCGAAAACAAATTTTATGTTAAAATTTAAACCCAAACCCATTTAAACCCAAACGGTCGGAAACGACCATAACAGAGAATCCAGAGAGTCTAAATGGTCGTTTTCGCACCATGTCTAAAAACTAATAAAATAAATAAATTTTTATATTTTAAATACAGTAAAATCTGTTTTGAATTTTATGTATTACACATATTGTGAAAAAATCTAAATTATAAGAAAAAATAATTACGGGCAGTAAAGAGTACCAAACCTGTAAAAATTGTGGGCTTAAATGGGTTAATTCAAATGCCTAATACCATTATTTAGGTTTCTAAATATGTGCAGTATTTTTTTTTTATATATACCTATATATGTATTTTTATTATGTATTTTTATTACTTTGACTTGAAACTAATATTTTAATCTGTTGTATTGTATTATTCAATTTTATAACTTTTAACTTTTGACTTGTGTAAGCATGTTGTCATGTATTTAACACGAATAAATATTATTATTATTATTATTATTATAGCAAGGTTCATTAAGATTTTGGAAAATTGCGCCTATGGCTTCCATTGGTTGTTATAAACTCCGCCCCTCTGATTTCGTGTACGTTGAAACAGAATTAAATTATAATTTCAACAATTTCCACTGGTTATTAAATTTACGCTTTTAAAAATTAAATGCAACATTTGCCAAAATATAACTAGAATTTTGAAAAAATAATTTAAACAAAATAAACGACAGCTGTCAAAAAGGTGAAATTATTCAGTTATAAATTTCTTCGAATATTTGCTAACAAATAATTATTAATACATTCCTATTAGTGCAAAGTTTTGTTTCTTGTCTTATATTGTCGGTAAGTGTTTAAGAAGCTAGTAAAGTTATCATAAAATTTATTAACAAGAATGTGTGCCACAGGGGGCTCTGATCTCCCGGATATTCAGCCAAATACTTCTACAGGCGAATTGTGTCGAGAGGCTATGGAAGTCCTATATTCCAGTCCTTTTCAGTACGAGGAGAGTAGTTTATCTACAGTAAATAAATATGTTTTAAATAACAACAAATCTGTGCAAAAAAGACCGGGCGAGATTCTTACAGAAATATATGCTCCCAAAAAATTGAACTCGTGTCAAGTAAATGTTAACGGTAGCCGCAACGAGCGTCCCAACTCAGTTGACACTAATGAAATAAACAACCAGGTGCCTAATAATCAAGTAAAATCTCCACACGACTTGAATAAAAACAACCGTTATAACGAAATAGACTCTGGACCTTTCGTCATTTTGATTGAAAGCATCAATAAAAATATAGGCAAATTACACAAAATGTCAATTGGGAAATTATTATTTAATTATTTTAAAGATGATGCACATAGTATCAAAAACGTTTTTTCTACTGGATCTAACAGAATTAAAGTAGAATTTTTAAATAAAATTATCGCAAATAAAGTTTTGGACTCATGCGAATTCTTAAACGCAAATAAATTGAGAGCATACATTCCCGAATCAATTTTCTTTAGAAAAGCAATTATTCGCAATGTCGATCCACAAATTCCCGTCGAAGAAATATTAGAAGTAATTCAATCTCCCATCAAAATTTCAAGCATAAGACGTATTACGCGGAGAATAATCAATGATAATGAAAGTTCTATCATTAATACTGGGCACAATAGTTGTAACTTTTCGTGGACAATTTCTCCCAGATCATATTAGTATATATGGAGCAAGATGCACTGTCCTTCCATACATATATAGGGTTGTCTTATGTACAAATTGCTTGCTGTTTGGACACAACAGTAAACAATGCCGTGGTACGAAACGATGTGAAAATTGTGGTGATCAGCATGAACATGTCAACTGCCAGTTTACTCCAAGGTGTTTCTCTTGTAAAGGGGAACATAAAGCTACAGATCCCGGTTGCGCGGAATACCAAAACCAACGTCTCATTAAAAAATACATGGCCTTTAACAATACAAGTTTTAAAGAAGCAAAAGGAAAGTACAGGAACTATTCAGAAGTGACAGCTTTGAACACCGATACCAGTTTCCCTCCTCTTCGTGTATTAAACAGGTTTCAGTTACTCCAAAACTCTACCGAGGATGACGATCAAGATCAGTCTACGAGCTTTCCAACTTTCTACAAACCACGAAGAAATTTTTCAACAAACCCAGCCCAACAAGCCGGTCGTAAACTGGAAAATTCCAGATCCATCTCGCAACAAGAGCCATCTATAAACTATGTTCCTAGCCCATTAACCAACATCCGCAATTCTTATCGTAACCCCTATCCTCCTCAACCTCACCTAAACTCAAATAATAATAATTTGCCTCCATCTGAAAATTATAACTCAGTTGAGTTTTTGAATAGACTATGTTCAATCGTTTCTACATTAATTGCGCAGTCCTCTAGTAGTGGATCGCCACTTAATTGTTCTCATATTCGCTCAGTTCTTTCAAAAGCTATCAAACTAAATTAAAATGAACCATTTTAACATTATACAATGGAATGCTCGATCATTGAAAGCGAACAAAATTTATTTGGAAACCGCACTTAGTATGTATAAAATATCGTGTGCACTTATTTCAGAATCTTGGCTTAAACCAGAAGAATCCTTTAAAATTTCAGGCTATAATATAATCAGACAAGACAGAGCCGACGGATATGGCGGCAGCGCCATTTAAAAAAAAAAACAATATTCCCTTTTCTTATTTCAATATTCTCTACCCTGGTCATGATAAAACTCAGATTTGTTCCATCTTAATTCATTTAGATAACAAGCCGATAATAGTTAGCTCAATCTATTGTAGTCCCGATCACAGAATTTCCACTACAGAGTGGAACTTGATATTTGCACAGTTTACTCAACCATTTCTTTTTGGTGGCGACTTTAATGCTCACCACTGGGGATGGGGCTCCCATACAATAAACGGAGAAGGCCGCTCTTTAATAGATGCGGTAAATAACAGCAATGTCATTATTCTTAACGATGGTTCCGCTACCTTATTGACTAAACCAGACAGCAATAAATCGGCAATAGACCTTTCTTTTTGTTCTCCTTTAATATCGACAAAACTAGACTGGTGCACTCTACAAGACACATTTGGTTCTAATCATTATGCTATCCTTATTAAATATCTAGAAAAGATTGACCCGGATATAACGATTTTTCCTACAAGGAAATGAGATACAAAAAACTCTAACTGGGCAATGTATTATTCAACTTCAAATGAATTAGCTGAAAATTACCCTGCTAATATTTTTTCTCAGTTTCCACTTGCCCATAAGTACGAGATTTTTGTAGACATAGTTAACAATTCTACTGAAGTGAACATACCCAAACAGAAAATTAAACGTGTCAATAAATTCAAAAATAGATGTTGGGTAGACAAAGATTGTAAAACACAATTAAATAAAGTAAAGGAAGCTATGTCCCTATACAAAAATATTAGTAACCTGGATAATTTTATTAATTGTAAAAGAGCTATAGCAAAAAGCCGCCAGGTTCTGAAAACTAAAAAAAGAGAATCATGGAGAACCTTTTGTAGTTCTTTGAATAAAAACACAAACATATCCGAAGTCTGGAAAAAAATTAAAATCATAAATAATTCCTATAACAAGCCATGTTCGCTACCTTTTAACAATTGGGAAGATTTTTTAGACAAAATTGCTCCACCTTCTTGCATTGAATCCTATCCTGGCAGTGAAAATACAGTCCATATACGATCTAAACTAACAGATCCATTTTCTTTCACGGAACTTTATCATGGTCTTAAAAAGAACAACAATTCGGCCCCTGGTCATGATGATATTCAGTACTCGATGTTATCTAATCTGGGTATCAAAGCTAAATTCTTACTACTAGACATATTTAATCATGTGTGGCTTCGTAACGAAACAATTCCACAGTGGAGTACACAAATAGTGATTCCAATTTTAAAAATTAAAAAAGATCCAAATAATGCTGACTCTTATCGGCCTATTGCTCTTTCCTCTTGTGTAAGCAAAACGTTTGAAAGGCTTATCAAAACCCGCCTTGAATGGTGGTTGGAATCAAACAAGATACTTCCCCTTTACCAACATGGTTTCCGAAAAGGACACAATACTTTTGATAACCTCTCGTCTTTTATTCATGATATAGAAATGAACTTTTCAAAAAATCAATATTTAACTTCTCTTTTTCTCGACCTGAAAGGTGCATATGATCATGTCTCTATTTCAGTACTAGAAAGAAAAATGTTGGCAATCGGTCTTCCTGTCCAACTTGTAACGGCGGTTATCAACTTGATACGAGATCGAACTATTTTTGTTAAATTCAAAGGCCAACTTATAGGTCCAAGAAGGACTTTCGTCGGACTTCCGCAAGGCAGCGTGATAAGCCCAATTCTATTTAACATTTATACTTATGATCTTCAATATGTTTTCAAACCTAATATTAAAATTCTGCAGTTTGCTGATGATATATGTATCTACTGTGTGGATAAAAATACATAGAGACCAGATTTGAATTGAACATTGCTATGAAACAACTCAATCATTGGAATCTAAAAAATGGATTCACCCTCTCTTTAGAAAAAACTGTGGTATCCGTCTTTTCGAGACACCGAAATTTACCAAGTTCAATTAAACTTGACAGTAATATCTACAGAATTAACCCAGTTGTTAAACTTTTGGGTATCCACATCGACTGCAAACTCTCTTGGAAAAATCAAATATCCCACGTAGTTAAAAAATGCGAGACACGCATCAATTTGCTGCGTTCTATTACCCACTTTTCTTGGGGGGCAGACCCCAAAACTGCACTAATGCTGTATAAAAATCTGATATTGTCTATCTTGGACTACGGTTCAATATTCTTCGGCAACGCAGCCGATAGTACTCTGAAGTCACTGGATACAATTCAACACAAATCAGTTAAATTCTGTATTGGGGCGATGCACTCGACTCCTTCTAACGTCTTATTGGCAGAAGCTAATATAATGCCGCTACGACATCGCAGAAAGTTGCTGGCCACTAAGTTTTTATCGAGCCGCCTTCTGATTAAAAACAGTTCCCATATCGCACAATATACTACGGAGATTCTTACATCTTCTTACTGGAGACACAAAAAAATACCAATCCTCGTAGCAAGCTTTCTTCAAATTGCAGATATTACACCTTCTTTCAACGTTTCCGAAACCTTCCCATGTTTTAACTATCCGATATCTTTATCTCTTTCAAACAGAGATTTTATTACCGACTTGGAGCCAAATTGCCCCGGTAGGGATGGAACCCGGCAGACTTCTTTAGAAAAAGCTATTTTGAAATGGCCTTCTGCAGTTCACATGTACACCGATGCATCTAAATCGAGAAATGGAGTAGGATGCACGTTTCTCGATCCGCAAGCCCAGTTCTTCCACCAATACAAGTTACCGGACAATATGTTTATTTACACAGCTGAGATGCTTGCCATCAAATTATGTCTGGAATACATAGCACGTCACCATCACAATGCATTTATTATTTTTTGCGACAGCAAAAGTGTAATACAAAAATTATCTTATCCAAACTTTAATAAAGATAATCCACCTCTAGTTTACCAGACATTAGATCTTATCAATAACATTAAAGATCAAGGAAAATTAATAAAAGTCTGTTGGATTAAGGCTCACTCCAACTTTGAATATAATAATAGAGTGGATCTACTTGCTAAAGCGGCTGCAATTCAAGGTACAACAATTGACTTCCCTCTCTCCAATATTGAAATTAATTATATTGTAAAAAGCAGAATTATCCGTAGCTGGAAAGAAGAATATTTAGACTCTATTCTTCAGAAGGGCTCACACTACGGACAAATTCATCCTTCTCTACCTCTAGATCAATGGTTCAACTCTAGCCAAAGCAGATATTTTATTTCTACTATTTGCCGCCTTAAATTCAATCATAACTTCTCCCCATGTCATCTACATAAAATTAATATGCGAAGTAGTCCCTTTTGCACCTGTGAGAACAATGTAATTGGCGATTCCAATCATTTAATTTTTTCTTGTCCACTTTACGACCGATATAGAAACATTTTTCTACAAAATCTTTTCAACTTGAGCATTCAATTTCCCCTTAACGTTTCGACCTTACTGGCTACTCACAATCAAAAAATTTTGGAATCTCTTTGGTATTTTATAAAAAATTCTAATATAAAAATTTTAATGTAATTTATATTTTATGTATTGTATATTTTTTGTATATTTATGTATATTTGTTTGTTATGTATATTTATTTTATATGTAAAAAAAAAATCATTTTCTGGCCAATAGTCTCAGCAACTTAGGCCAAATAATAAATTAAAAAAAAAAAAAACAAAATAAAAATGCAAAAAAAAACAAAAAATAATATTGTCTCCTCTCGCAGGGATCGAACTGATTTAGTTAGATAATAAGACACCACCATAACCACTACACCAAGATACACCTTCTGGTTTAGCGTGTTACATAAGTATAACTTGTGTACATTATTAGCATAAAAACACAAAAAATGCGTTTTTTTCCCAAAACATAATCTGATCAAAAATTCCTGTTGTACTATTCCAGTTCACACCAATGTACAATACTTAGAATTTTTTCAGATTTTTAGTTTAAACCATCTGGGCTACAGGGTGTGGGACAAAATTTTATTTTCAAAATTTGGCAAAAATCGCTTCAAAATAATTTATTTTGCAAAAATAAAAATTTCAGAATTTTAAAAAAATATTTTTTTTTTTCGTTGAGCACATATTGACCACATTGTTTATATTTTTAGGGTTTATTTTTATTTGTTTATATGTTTTAGTATTTTTCCTTTGTGCGGGTCAAAGAGTTGTATAAGCATGCCAAATTTCAACTCTCTAAGTTTAGCCGTTTACCTACAATTTTTACCGAACAGACAGACAGACAGACGACAAAATGACGGTATAAGGGTTTTTTGGTCATACCTACAAAACCCTAAAAAAGAATTAACAACATTAATAAAAAAAAAGAAAAGTATACAGTAGGTAATGAAATATATAAATAAAAATCAGCTGTGGCCGCAACAGGACCGACCGCCATCATAAAGTACTTGTATAAAATACATTCTAGCAGCATAGTAGAAATAACTTGGCCTAATATTTTCTAACAGAGATATTATTTATCATGACCATGGAAACGTTACATATAAGTATGAAAAAATTGAGATAAAATTTCTTCGTTTTATCAAAAAATGTCTCAAATAAAAGTCGTTAGTTATTGCTGTTATAGCAACTTTAGTTCAATAAATTTTTTCGAAATATTTTTCTGTTGTGAAATATTCGTAAAAACCTGCCATTTATAGTCAACCGATATTTACCAAAAGTTGATCAACTCGCAAAAAAAATCGCAAAAATCTTAAAATCGACATGAGTAAACTCCCATTTTTAATCACGTGTACACAGACAGACAGACAGACAGACAGACGGACAGACGGACAGACAGACATCATGCTAAAAATAGTCAAAACGTTATGTAGGGACCTCAATTCGTGGAGATCCATTGAAATCTCGAAATGTCAAAATCGGTATGATCATAATACCTCCCTTATATATGTTGGCGGTCGGTAAAAAGAAATATGTTCTTAGATTATAGAATTACAGGCTACATGATTACATATCAAGAATGTTATTTACATCTGTAACATTTAAAGAATTTAGCCATTTTTAATTTTTTTGCTTATTATTATAAACATTATTTTCTTTATCAAATAATTCCAGAAAGTTATTGAAGAGATTATAGACATTATGCATATAGAAATAATAATAGTTTTTCATTTTGTATTTATAAAAAATTTCTGTACTGCCTGATTTGCTGTCATCAGCCTAGGCTGTATGAGTGTGATAAGAATGACAATAGGGACGGTTTTTTGATAAATGTATATTTTATTTAGGTCGTTAATATGTGTTTCATTGAAAATCAGGTTGGAGGGCAGAGCCGCAGTAAGAAAAACTTGCGCTAGGGGCAAAGCCGTATTTTGGCCAAGAAAAAAAGGTCCTCATCTCCCAAAATCCAAGTGACGAGCAAAAAAAAGGGTCCTCATCTGCGCAATGGCGTCCCTTAGCAAGCCCGTCAGCGCCCTTTTCCTTAGTGCGCTAGGGGCCATCGCCTCCCCCCCCCCATTTACTGCGGCTCTGTTGGTGGGATACAGTCGTGGTTTGCGGTACATAATTTTTAAAATAGTTCTTTGTAGCACAAAGAGCTTCGATTTATATGCATTAAGTGCCCCTCCCCAACTCAATACTGCATACTGGAGAAAAGATTGTGTTAGACCAAAATAAAAGGTTCGTAACTTATTTCAGCTAAATATATGATTTATTTTTTTTTATGATAAACATAGTTTTACGGAGGTTGCCAGCCACATGATCAATATGGTAATTCCATCGTAAGTGCTGATCTATTATCACTCCAAGATATTTCATTTTATTTTTTCTTACCAGGGTAGTAGCGCAAGTACAGTTTGTGGAATTCTCATCACACTCATGCAACACTATTTTGTCTAGATCAGGTTAATTTGAAATATTACAAGTAAAAGTTATAAAGAAAGATTTATCGGAGTTTAAAATCAGTTTATTAAAGTCTAGCCATTTTTAGGGTTTTGTAGGTATGACCAAAAAACCCTTATACCGTCATTTTGTCGTCTGTCTGTCTGTCTGTCTGTCTGTCTGTTCGGTAAAAATTGTAGCCAAACGGCTAAACCTAGATAGTTGAAATTTGACATGCTTATACAACTCTATGACCCGCACATAGGACAAATACTAAAACATCTAAAAAACATACCCCCCTAAAAATATAAACAAATATATGCTCATCGAAAACAAAAATATTTTTTTTTAATTCTGAATAGGGTATCAAATGAAAGCCAAAATGCAAAATAAATTACTTTGATGCGATTTTTGCCAAAATTGTGAAAAAAAAGTTTTGTCCCACACCTGTAGCCCAGATGGTTTAAACTAAAAATCTAAAAAAAATCTAAGTAATGTATATTGGTGTGAACCGAAATAGTACAACAGGAATTTTTGATCAGATTATGTTTTCGGAAAATATCGCATTTTTTGTGGTTTTTGGTACACAAAGTACAAAAGTTATACCAATGTAAGACACTCACACGCAAGGCGTGCAATAGCGTAATGGGTCAGAGCACTGGTGTCGTAAGCTAAAATTCGCTGGAAAACGAAGGGTTTCGAGTTCGAGTACGGAGTGAACTTTATTTTTTCTGTTTTTTTTTTTTTGCATTTTTATTATGTTGAAATTATTTTGTCAAAATTGTAGTTATATTTTGACAAATGTTGTATTTAATTTTTAAGAGCGTAAATTTAAGAACCAGTCTTATTATATGATTAACAGACGATAAATTATTTTAAAAATATTGTTCATTTTGCCGTGATTACTACAAAGTAAAATTTGTCCTACACACTCAGCATACCGCCTTCACTTATTATATACCTGCGAAATCCTGAAATGTGTGAATATTCACACTTCACATAAATTTTTTAATTTGTCTTCAGTCATCTGTTGCATATTTATATTTCGAGATTGCGCTAATGTCAATCAATGTGAATTACTATTAATTTTTTAGAATATTAGATTAACCCCTTCTCAGATATAGGCTGTGGGACAAAAGTTTTTACCATATATTTTTGACAAAAATATTGCTAAAATAAATAAATATAAAAAAATCTATTTCTCGTTCCGTTATCTACGTTTTAGGAGCTTTCTTTTGATACCATTGTAACAGTACCCCGGCCCTTAATTTAATTTTTAGTTTTAAGTAATTTCTTTTTTTTTATTATTATTATTATTTCAAAATCCATATTATTATTATTATTATTTTTTTTTTTATTAATTATTATACTTTCGCAATGCGAGTGTTTACAAAATTGGCCATGAAACGGTGTGTTGTAATCAGAGAGTCGAACCGAAATTTATTTCGTTCCGGTTTTCGGTTACATTTCAAGTAAACGTTTTTCGTTCCGGTTTCGGTTCGTCGAAAATTTTCGGTTCAGTTCCGGTTCGGTTCTGGTTCAAATATCAAGTTAAATTTTAATAAACAATGTGAACTTTTCTCTTATAAAAATAAAAAATAACAGTTCGTAGAATCTAAATATTATAAGGAAGAAAACAAAGTAACACAAACATTTTTTTAAATAATATTATATTAAAATTATTAATCACAGTTCATTCGGTTGAAAAAATTACATTTGAAATTTAACATGAAAATAAAATTAAAAATTCATATTTAATAGACACATTAATATATTCTTCAAATTAGATTTTGATAAATTCATTCTTTTGTCAATTAATATAAGTTTTAGTACAGAAAAAATTGTTTCTACACTAACTTGTGTAGCTGGTAGTGCCATTATTATTTTTGCAAGATCGGCTAATTCAGGGAAAATAATACTTTTCTCCGACTAGTATTTTAACACATTAGTGTTCCTTGGTTCTCTAGAAGGATTGAAGTTATTAATTTGGTATGACAAAGACAAATTAATCGAATCATTGAAAATCGTTTGTGAATTTCCTTCTTTCTCATTTACAATCATTCCTAGTTATTTTGCTTTTTTATTTGAAGATACATTTCAAGAAATGCGTAGTGTTAGAGTGAATTCAAATAGAGTTGAGTTCATCAATAAAACTGTGCAGAAATAATTTTTCGTCTGGACGGGTCTAATTTACTTATAATAGGGGTGTTAGGTTTGTTACTGCTTGCCGTAGAAGTCTTGTGTGAGTTAGGAGCTTTCAACGTGTTTATATAAAAAATTATTTTTCTACTGGTAGGCAGTGTCAAATGAAGGAGTAGGGGTTACTCTTACGCTTACGAAAGAAGCATTACATTTCATCAGGGAAAATTAAAGAAAGCGATTAAGAAATTGAGCCGAAATAATCCGTTTTTTTTTTTTCGTTCTAACCGAAATTATCCGTTATTTTCATTTCGTTCCGGTTTCGGTTTTTAAATTTAGTAATTTTACGTTCCGGTTCTGTTAAAAATTCCGGATAATTTCGGTTTTCGGTTCGGTTCCGGTTCGACTCTCTGGTTGAAATATTAACTTTTGAACGGCAATTGTTGATGCAGCTAATTTTTGTTACATTATTGATCAATGTTGTTGTTTATTAGTTTATGTTATAACACACGTTTTAATGTTCCACAAGTTTACGGAACAATGCTACTTTTTATATCATATAAAAGGTAACATGTAGGAAGCGACAGGAAGAATAGTAGTAAAAGGTTCGAAGTGGAATCACCCAATCGAGGACCCATCTAGAACATAGTCGGCTACATGCTCCCTCGTCCAAAAAGCAAGTTCCGACAACCGTAGACAGGACGCAATGTGCAGGTTTATTTATTTTATTTATTTTTTATATTCATTCTGTTTTAAAATGTTTTGTCTTCATTTGATAACCACGCAATTAATTTATAAGTTTAAATTTTGTTTTTCATTTATTTAAGATTTTTTTTTGTGCAATAAATTTACTAGTTTTATCTAAACAAGGTGGTGGCAGCCTTCCCCCTGGGTTTTACATTTTGGTAAAGGCATCCCCCCTCTGGCTGTTACAAATTGGTGCCAGCGATGGGATTTTCAAGTAGGATCTTTTAGCTGCTTTTGCCTGTTACACCTCTCTCTCTCTCTCTCACTCTTTAAGTTAAGAATCCTAAGATTGGTTGGCAGCAGCTCGCCATTCCTCCCTGACTTCTGCTTTTCTCTTCAGATCTATATATTTCTGACAGTTAAACTGCTCCTTCAACTGACTCATATAGTTTGAGGGGAGTCTTCCTTTAGGGTTTGTTCCTTCGACCATACCTTCCACGATTATTTTCAACAAACCCTCATGTCGCAAAATATGCCCCTTTTGATACCAGACAATAAATTAAAAAATATATTAATAATAATTATTATTTTTTTTTAACGATACAAAAAATTCGATATTTTTCGAAAATCTAATCTAATCAAACATTCCTGTTAAACTGTTTTGGTTCCCATCAATACATATTGTTAAGATTTTTTTCAGATTTTTAGACCAGCCCCTCTGGGAACTAGGGTACAACAATTTTTTTAAGGGATGGACAACGTAACGTAACGATATTTTTATAACGTTGTAATAACCTATAACGATTCATATATATATATATATATATTTTTTTTTTTTTTTTGTAAAGTTAAATTAATAACGTTATATAATGTTATAAAAATATTTTTTAATGTTTCGTAGACATTTTTTAATGTTATGCATTGAATAAATGCGGCTGCATTTTACAAAAACACAGTAATTGTTCTTAACCAGATTCGTCAGAAAAAAGGAATTTGTAAAAATTATCAGCCTTTCGAACAGGAGTATCTGAGGCCTATAAATTTCCGATAGTGTATCTTACTTACCTTTGGCTTTCTTTTCATGATAACTCCAACGGATTAGCATAGAAAAAACATAGATCGGCAGCATGACACATTGTTTTTAATGGGGATATTTAGAATTGTATGAGGTACCACACGAACAAAACCACAGCATTAGCCATTACTGTGTTTTAAAGTGGTAATATAATTAGGAATAAAAATAAGATTACTAGAAAACAACAAATGATATGCTTTACTGTGTTTGGAAATGACTTGTTCAAACATGTTATATCAAGTTCAGACATTAAGACACGGTAAGTTAAGGACCAATAATAAACACAGTAATTACAAATACCACACAAAAACACAGTATCACCGTAGCAGATACTGTGTTTTTCCTTGGACATTGTCTTATGCTGTGTTTTAGACTGGTTACTCTGTTCCATAAAATGCAGTTACTGTGTTGCTACATATGCATAACTTCTGACTGGGACCGCCGATTTAAAAAAAAATTATATTAAAAGGTGCAGAAGAACACAGCAAGTTCAATATTGTCCTAAACTCATTTTTCACAAAAATGTCAATTACTGTGTTTTTGCAAAATGCAGCCGAATGTATTGCGATTTCATGTAAGTTTCCATTTTCGTAGACACTTTTATATTTCCTAAAAACAGTTTTCAAACACAAGACAAGTAGGTATAATTTGATATTTATCACCAAAACAGATCCCAAATATAGCTAATTTCTATAGGAATAACAAATAAAAATTATTTTTATTACGTTATATAACATTATTTACCCGACCGCCAATAAGGGAGGTATTGTGATCATACCGATTTTGACATTTCGAGATTTCGATTGATCTCCACGAATTGAGGTCCCTACATAACGTTTGGTCTATTTTTAGCATGATGTCTGTCGGCCTGTCTGTCCGTCAGTCTGTCTGTCTGTCCGTCCGTCTGTCTGTGTACACGTGCAAAGCAAATTCGGCTTAATGGATTTTTATTAAACTTCATATTTAAGCTTTCTACATCAATGGCACGAGTTGATCAATTTTGGTAAAAATCGGTTGACTAGAAATGGGAGTTTACTCGTGTCGATTTTAAGATTTTTGCGAATATTTAACAACAAAAAAATATTTCTAAAAAATGTATTTAACAAAAGTTGCTATAAAAGCAATAACTAACAACTTTTATTTGAGACATTTTTTGATAAAAAAAAAAATTTCTAATTCGAAATTTTTTCCAAGTATCTATTTTTTCACACTTACATATATGTAACGTTTCCATGGTTATGATAAATAATATCTCTGTTAGAAAATATTAGGCCAAGTTATTTCTACTCTGCTAGAATGTATATTATACAAGTACTTTGTAATGGCGGTCGGTCCTGTGGTGACCACAGCTGATTTTTTAACGTTATTTATAACGTTATGTATGTAACGAAAACAAAAAATAAATAACGTTATACAAACGCAACGAGTTGAAACGTTATTTCATCCCTGTTTTTTTTTACACATTTTTGGTGAAAACCGCTTAAAAATATAAGTTTTTTTTTTCAAAAACAAAATTTTACTCATTTATCTATGCCTAAAGATATTTTATTTGATAACTCAAAATTTTAAAATTCACATTTATCCTTTCGTTAAATACTAATTTGTTTATATTTTCGGACGCAGTTGTATGCTGTATGCATGTCAAATGTCTCTTTCTAGCCGTTTGGTCACAATTTCTTCCGTACAGACAGACAGACGTCTGAGTGATGGTGTAAGGGTTTTTGGGCATACCTATAAGATCCCAAAAATAATAATTTCTTAAGATTTCTAAGAGTTGATTTTTAATAATAGATAGTTTTGTCTGCTGTGAATAGACCAGTGGAACTGAACAACATTAATTAAGTATGCAAATATGATCAAGTTATACCTGTATAACTTGTATTGACTTTTAAACAAATAGAAATGCGGTACGTATTTTGCATCATGTTAGTTGTAACTTATTTCGTTTTAAGGGTTTTGTAGGTATGACCACCAAAAAACCCAAGTCACTCATCTGTCTGTACGGTTGTAATTGTAGCCAAACGGCTTAACATAGAATGTTGAAATTTGGCATGCTTATACAACTCTTTGACCCACATATAGGAAAAATACTGAGAGTTCAAAAAACACATCCCGAGATCAATAGAAACAATAGGGGATAGGCATGATTTTTTTTTATTTTTTTATTATATTCCTCTTGTTGTATATAAACATAAAAAACAGTTTTTAATTTTTTTTTTTTAATTTGAAGGCTTTAAAAAATCAAAAATGTATGTAGCGCGCGAAAACGACGTGTGACGTCATAATCCTTTCTAACTGACGCATGAGACTACTAGCCAATCCAGCGAACAGTTGTTTATGCAGCGAACATAGTCTGTTGTGAATTATTTGTTTGTGTAACTTTTATAGGTTATGTAAAGGAGAGTGATTTTAATTAAAATAAAGTTTAATTCTATAAAAACAATTTATACATGTTTACCGAATTAAATTTTATATTAAAATATGGAATATCCAGGCCCCAGTACTTCGAAACATTATCGAAAATATTGTTCAGTACCGATGTGCACAATTAGTTCAACTAGAAATCCAAAAAAACTATTTATATCATTACCTAATGGCGAAAAACAACAGAAAAGGCGAAATTTGTGGCTGAAAACTATGAGGCGAAATAAAACCGATATTTCAGAAAAAAGTAAACTTTATGTTGTGTGCATAAATGCATCAATGTTCGGTAAATTATCACTCTGAGCCCTAACAAAATCTTTATCTGCCATTTTAATAGTAAATACGTGAAAAATTGTTTAAAAACAAATACAAAACTCTCGAACAATACAATACACACACGTGTGAAGATTATGTTGTAGCTGTCTGTATCTGTGATGTGAAAACCCTATCGTTTGACGTCATACTCAGTCGTTTCTACTCGGCAACCTTCGCCCCGTGCTCGGAATATTTCAAATTTACAATATTTTAATTAAAAAATTTGGCTATAATGTTAATTAAAATGTGATTTTTGTTTTGTTAGGTGACATAACTAACATTAACATATCAAAATAATGTAGTTTTAAGGAAATACAAATTTTATGCGTATCCCCTATTATGTATTTAATAAAAAAATAAATATTTTTTTAAAATTTTGAGTGGTATACCAAATGAAACCTTTTAATGCTTGGATCAACAAACAAATTCTTATTTTTGAAAAATCAATTTTTCTATTGGATTTTTGCCAAAAATGTGTCAAAAAACTGTTGTCTCCCACCCTATTTCCCAGAGTGATTGATCTAAAAATCTGAAAAAAAACTCCGTAATGACCATTGATGGGAACCGGAATAGTTCAACAAGAATTTTTGATCAGATAAGTTTTTCCAAAAATGTCAATTTTTTTTGTCGATAAAAAAAATATTTTCTTAAAATGTATTGGGTATCAAAAGAAAGCTCGTAAGGCGTAGATTAAGGAACGATATATAGCTTTTTCAAATTCGTTTCTTTTAACACGATTTTAGCAAAAAATGTGCAAAAGTTCTTATCCCGCACCCTTTTACCAAAAAGGGTTACTAAATATCTAAAAAAAAAAAATGTAGGTAATGTACATTGATCTGAGCTAGAAACGTACAAGAGGAATTTTTGATCAGATCGTGTTTTTGAAAAATATGGCATTTTTTGTGTTTTTGACAAAACTAATTATTTTTTTAATTCATGGCTAAATTTAGGCTAATAATGTTATGGGTCTTTTGTATTTATAGCTAAGATAGTGCGTGTATTTTTGTGAAAATAATAAGATTTAAAAAAATAATAATTTTTTTAAATAGTTGCGAACCGAGTTACCCTCCACACCAGCGTTTCTCAACCGGGGGGCCGCGGCCCCCTGGGGGGTCGTGAAAGCTTCGTAGGGGGGCCGCGAGGTCATATAAGATCGAAACATGAAAAAATAATAGAAATGAGATCAATTTTGCTCAATATGTGTTAAATTCATAAGTATACCTATTACATTTATATTCATAAAAATATATCTTCTATAACATAAATAAAATAAATTATACTTATTTTGAGAATTAATTTTAAACTATATCAAAATCAAATTAAGTGTATGTGTCGGCTGATGCGTTTCTGTGATAATAGTTCGCGTTGGAGGTACTTCAAGTACTTTCAAGTAGGTAGGTACGACTTGAAAGTGCAATATTTATTATTATTATTTATTTTTTTTATTATTATGTATCGAGCTACAGATAAGTAAAGAGTAAAGATGCGAAAATGTTTAAATCAAAATAGAAGCCACTTTGAATACTTGTAAATAAAAATACTTAACTTTCAAGTCATTATAGGGAATACAGTTTTTCTTCAACCATAAAAACTATTTAAAAAATGTTTAAGTAAAATCTGTTTCTTTTCAAAAGCTCTATCAAAAGTTGATATATATACCATTAAAAAAAAAAAAAAAAAAAAACAAAGTTCTCTTGATATCCTGTAATTCAGGTTTATTTTGGAAAGTTTCAGTTATGTTTTTTGGATTTTTACATAATAGTTTGCAAGTTTTGAGAATGGTTCAGAATGTAACCGAAACTAGTCAGCAAACAGGAATAAAATAATTTTAAATATTTGGCAAACTGTGCTTTTTTATATCGACCGATAAAACAACAATTAAACACCCATTCTATTTATCTATCTTATTATTTATTTCTATTTATCTATTTATCTATCATTCTATTTATTTTTATAAAACTTACTAATGCAAACTAACTTGTGCCGTCTGTTGATGAAAATTAGAGCTTCTGAACTTTTAAAAGCCATATTTTTTCATTGCTTTGTTTATAAGTGTTTTTGTGTCGAGCTTGCTTTTATTTCGAAGTTTTTGGAGTATTTTTACAAAAAAATATAATCCTGTTATAAGCATTTAAAACACGACACAGGCACAATATAAACGCTACCATCACGGCTCATCTCCTCCCTCAATATACAGGGGGGCCGCAGACAAATTTTACATTACTTCGGGGGGTCCCATGACCGAAAAGGTTGAGAAACACTGCTCCACACCACACTACCCTCAACACGTCAGTTCAGTTAGGAGTTCAGGAGTGTTCAGTTATTACCGACCGCCAACATATATAAGGGAGGTATTGTGATCCTACCGATTTTGACATTTCGAGATTTCGATGGATCTCCACGAATTCAGGTCCCTACATAACGTTTTGACTATTTTTAGCATGATGTCTGTCGGTCTGTCTGTCTGTGTACGTGCAGAGCAAATTTGGCTAAAAGGATTTTTATGAAACTTCATACTTAAGCTTCTGCCATCAATGGCACGAGTTGATCAACTTTTGGTAAAAATCGGTTGACTATAAATGGGAGTTTTTTGAGAATATTTCACAACAGAAAAATATTTCGAAAAAATTTATTGAACAAAAGTTGCTATAAATGCAATAACTAACAACTTTTATTTGAGACATTTTTTGATAAAACGAAAAAGTATCTATTTTTTCATACTTATATGTAACGTTTCCATGGTCATGATAAATAATATATCTGCTAGAAAATATTAGGCCAAGTTATTTCTACTCTGCTGCTAGAATGTATTTTATACAAGTACTTTATGATGGCGGTCGGTCCTGTTGTGGCCACAGCTGATTTTTTTATGATGCTATTATATACTGTGAATTAACCTATTTTTTTAATTACATTAGATATTTGTTTTTAAAGTATGAAAGAGGAATAAATCATTTGTATTAATAAAATACTTATAAATCAAATAACACATTGTTAATGGCGAGAAATACGTTTCTGAAATTGAAAAAAATTAAGTCATTTATCAGTATATTTTTTATTAATCTAATGAAGACGAATACGAAGCAAATGCAGAAAAAAACGCGGAATTCGGCAACCCAGCGTTCGGCGACTAAGCACCGAACCATTTTGTTATTGGGGATATACAGAATGTTAGATAAATGTCCGGCACAATTTTAAAGGCAGCATTGTTGGCCCATTTAGAGCTAAAAAGTCCCCAACCATTTTTGGATAAGATGCGTATATCGTTTGATAATCGATGCAGTACCACCGTTTAGGAACCACTAATATTTTGTCTGTTACAACAATCACATATGTGACTGAGATAAATAGAAACCATCGAAACAATACCGTCATTTTATTTCAACAAAATGCTTTTTCAATTTTATGAAGAAAAAAGAAATAAGAAAAACTTTAATATTAAAAATAAAATGTTACAAAAAATATATATATATATATACACGTACTTTGATATTCTATTATTGAACTACAACTAAAATATTTTTTTCTCTATTGTCAACTGACAATAACTGAAGCGCCTCTAGTGAGATTTTGAGAAACTGACGGTTGTAGGATAGTCGAGTTTGTGACAAGCATGGGAATATGTTCTTAGAAGTGGAAAGACAGTTAAAGACCATTTTAGAGTGTGTTCCCGTGTGTTTCAATAAATATCACATGAAGATACCATTGAACCTGTCAAAAATATCCTACCAAAGTCAGCCATGATGTGAATGCAGTAGCGCCTCTATCGGTAGTGTCAGATGCCAATGGCAACTACGCAACTGGTTTTCAAAATTTGGGGCATCTTTTTGTTTGTTTATTTTTGGACGAAATTCACATTTTAGAGAAAATTGGCAAAGGAAAAATCGATTGCATTCTACGTCACCATGCTGTCTTTTAAATTGTGCTGGACATTTACCTAACACCCTGTATATTAAAATTTTGAATGACTAAAATTTTGCTACAGAAGAACTAAAAGCTAGAATAGAAAATTAATCCCACAGGATAAGACTGATGCAATTAATTAATGTTATAAAAAAATTATTTTCACAACCGTTTGGGCATTGTTTGGCAGTGAATGGTGGAATATTTGAAAATTTGATGTAGATTATTTTTATTTTGTTTTTTCCAAATTTTAAATTTTATGTTTGTGTAATAAATATATTTTTAATTTTTCATTCCTATTTACTTATTTATTTTTTTATTTGTTTTTAAAGAGACGTCGGCAACTTGATTACTATAATAAAAAACCTGTATTTCCGATTTTTTTTTTCAATCTCAGGGTTTACTTATACTGAAATGTGATCACCCTCAGAGCCGGCCTAAGCAAGTCTGGCGCCCCGGCGAGATTTTTTTGCCGCCCCCATAAAAAAATAATAATTACTCTATATAATACAAATGATGTCCTAAACAAAAAAAAGTTCCTAACTTCTCAAATACAAGTGATGTCCTAAAAAAAAGGTCCTCACTTCTAAAATACAAGTGATGACCTAAAATTGACCGTCCGCCGCCCTTCCTGGCCTGGCGCCCTGGGCGTTCGCCCGACCTCGCCCCCTCCCCCTTTTAAAGCCGCTACGAGTCACCCGTCACCCAGTTTCGAACACATGAGATGATAATGGAATGAATGTGAAATATGTGGTTGGTTAGTGAGGTTACCTTAACACGTGCGTCATACTCCACCCTCCAGGCGTCCGGGCCGCGGTGCGTTATCCTGGTGAAGGTGGTGCCGCAGTGCTTGTACAGGTTGGTGTCCAACCCGAACACGGCCCATATCCCGCACATGTCCTCTCACTTTGTCCGTCTGTCTGTCACTAGCGACACTGCGTACGCTCGCTGCACTCTGACACCAGGTGGTACACTGCTGCAACACACACAGCCGGCGATCGATTGTGACGTTTCTCGGCCGCGCGCTCCCTCTTATCGCCGATGTGCGTCCCTCGCCCCGCGAAACCCGCCACTGGCGGATGATGCAACAGACGAGCACGTTTCGTGGCCGCGTACGCTGACACAGGACATCTGTCACTCAACATACAAATTAAGGCAAATCTATTTTTTAATTATTTTTAAAATAATTAATATACACAACAGCGTTCAGATATATTAGCTGATTTAGCAGTTAGATGAGTGTAAATTAATAAGAAAAATGTCGGTAACAAAGAAAGACCCGTTCAAAACTGTCAAAATTTAAGATTTCTGTCAAGTTTATGGTTAAGGAAGAATTTCAAATCTGCAGTTAATATAGGTTATTCCAAACGTATAGACGGTACTAGATTTTGAAATCTAGTAATTTTTATTTATTAATTCGGACTTTTGGTCATTTTGTTTAAGCTCTGTAAATCATACTCACATTGCAAATTCTACATTAAATTGATTGTCATTATAAAATGTCCTTTTCATTACATTTTATTTTTTTGTTGTTCTTAATAAAAATTAGCCATTTATTTAATTTATTTGTTTTTTTATTATTATTTTTTTTTTATTTTTATTTTAGCTATAAGCCAGGACAATTTTTATTTTTGAGAAAATTCCATGCCTGAACGGGATTTGAATCCGAGACCTTAGCAACAAAGAGCATATGTGTTACCACTGCGCTACGCCGGTTGGCATTAGTCTTCAAAATACATAAAAATGTGTCATATTTTTAATAAATGTCATTCGTTTCCATGATTCACTATAGGAATTTAAAATTTTCACATACCAAACGCGAAACATGAAATAACCCAAGCAATGTCCCTTCTCGTGACAACCTAAAACAACGAAATTCCTATTTAGTTCCGCCTAAACGTTTTGAAATAGCCTGTAGTTTCTTTGGTTTAAAATTTAAACATAAAAATATTAATGCAATTTAAAATTTTAATTTTCATAAAAAACAATACATAATATCAAAGTGATAATTAATGCGATATTTGATAATGAAAATTTGCGGCCAATTCGTTGTAATGTGGGACATAAGTAGAATTTCCAGTTCTCAGGCATTGGTCCAAATGAGCGTCAGTGAGGCCTGTTCGGTATTTTGATTTTAAGTATTTCATATTAGACCGACATATTCACAAGCATATGTCGATGTGCAGAGAGCCTTTTTTTTTTAATTAAATTTATTTTGGGCTTGACTGCTAGGATCATTACCCAGGATACAATCATCTATATCTAGATATACATAAATTTTAACAATATACAATTAATTTTATATTAATATTTTGTTTATACTAATAAATTGAAATATTGATGTTATTGCTAATGGGTTGTTCTGAAATAAAATAGTCTGTATGTTTGTAGGGAAGATGGTACTGTGTTTTAATAATTCCTGTAGGAGAGTAGATCAATTGAGGCTGTATTTTGGGCAGTTAAAAATAAGGTGGTTGACGTCCTGAACTACTTCTGGTGAGCAATGGCAGAAGGGGGAATCTGCTAGCCCGATTCTATGGAGATGATCTCTTGTTCTGGTGTGGTTGAAACGTATCCTACACAGTGTTGAGATGTAACTCCGTTCCATTTCGGTGTTGAACCAGGTTTTTGCCGGTATTTTGGATTGTATGGCTTTGTAATGCCTTCCTGCTGTTGAACTCATCATTCCATTGATTTCTTATTTGCGTCTTGAATTGGTAGTAGATGTCGCAGAGTTGGATTTCCTCTTGAACAGGTGTTCCCAGGAAGATGGCTTGTTTAGCTAGTACATCTACTGCTTCGTTAAGAACGATGTTGGCATGAACTTTGATCCACACCATATCTAAGGATCCTGCTTCATTTAGTCTGAAGGTTTCATGTAGAATATGGTACAATAATGCCTCATTTTTATGTGTTAGTTTAGGTGCCTTTAATTTTTGAGTCGCGCTTTTGCTGTCGGTAAAAATGACAACGTTTTGGTTGACTTGAGGGTTGAATGCTATATATTGGAGGCATTTCTTGATTGCTATATTAGTTCAGCATTGTAGATGGAGAAGTTATTTGGAAGTTTGTATTGTTCCCAGTAATTAGAAGCAGGGTCATAAAATGCGCAAACCGTTGAAGTTTTGGATGCATCTGTGAAGATGAATTTCCTATAAGGCCATTTCTGTGTAATTTTTTCCATGAATTTTGTATTGTCTGATGGTAGTGGGAGATCGGGGTGGAAATAGTTGTTAGGAAGGGAGTAATAATACGGCACAGAGAAACATGGATGCCTCTCTTCAGTGCGCCTTGGAGGTATTATTATAGCTGCTTCCATGAAGGCTTCTATAATGGGAGGGGTTCTTTTCTTAGTCCAGTAGCTGTTTGTTAATATTTTAGTTGCCAGCTCACCCAGTGGAAGATGTGTTTTCCTCATCATGCGAGAGGATGTGTATTTTAGTGATAGAAATCTTCTTCTTAGATTTAGCGGCATTATTTGTGTTTCAACCTGTAGTGCATTGATCGGGGTAGAGTGCATAGCACCAATGGCCGATCTGATAGCTCTATTTTGGACCGTGTCAAGAGTTTTTAGATTTGTAGCTGAGGCATTCCCATATATTATTGACCCCTAGTCAATAACGGAAAGAATAAAATTCTTATATATCATAAGGGCCGTTGTAGGATCTGCCCCCCAGTTAAAATGAAGCGTAAGATGTTCAGCCTTTTTTCACATTTTTGCACTATAGCATTGATTTGTGGTCTCCAGGTTAGTTTGCAGTCTAGGTGAATTCCTAGAAACTTGACAACCGGGGCTATTGGAAATCGTATATCATCCAAAATCATAAAGTCATGAGGCAGACTTCTTTTCCGTGTAAACACCGATATAACGGTTTTGTCTCTTGACAATGTGAAACCGTGGATTGCTAGCCACCAATGCAGATTTTTCATATTGATGTCAAGCTGATATTGGCAGTGCCAAAATGTGTTTCCTCTTGTGTAAATGCAGAAGTCATCTGCGAACTGTATTATTTTAGTATTTGGTGTGAGGATGTGTTGTATATCGTAAGTAAATGTTGAATAGTAGAGGGCTAAGGACAGACCCTTGTGGGAGCCCTAAGTAGCAGTACCTAGGACCAAGTATTTTGCCCTTGTAAATAACATTTATTTTTCTTTGTGCGGTTAAGTTGATGATAGATTTAATCATTAGGAAAGGTATACCAATAGTCAGCATCTTGTTAGCTAAAATTTGGTTTGAGACTGAATCGAATGCTCCCTTTATGTCCAAAAACAATGCAGTAACAGATGCATTTTCCGAGAGACTATTGTGGATATCACATACCAGAGACGAAAGGTTGTCGATCGCGTTGTGTCCTTTTCTAAAACCATGTTGGTAGTGTGGAAGAATATTATTTGTTTCAAGCCACCATTCGAGTCTCAATTTAATAAGTATTTCGAATGTTTTGGAGACACAGGAAGCCAGTGATATTGGTCTATAAAAATCTGCGGAATTGGGGTCTTTTCCTGGTTTAATGATGGTATGACGTTATATATGGTCCAATCTGAGATTTTAGTGCCGTTTCGCCAGATGTCATTAAGAGTGTTGAGGAGCAGTAATTTTGCATTAGGGGCTAAGTTGAAAAGCATTGGATAGTGTATATTATCATGACCAGGGGATGTATTATGCGTTTGCTTGAGTGCATAGTTGAGCTCTACCATTGTAAAAGGATTGTTAAGAAGGTTTGAAGACATGGTATTGTGAGGTATGATGTTATCGAACCCTATATTTTCTTCACATGTCGGAGGTGCTTGTTTCAATAAAAATTCGTCCAGCCAATCATTCGTCAATAGGGGGAATGAACTTTGTTGTTGTTTGGCATTTCGTAGGATTTAAATTTTTTGCCAGACTTCGCTAACGCTTGTGCTTTTATTCATGGAACTGCAAAACGACATCCACGACGATCGCTTCTTTTGTTTGAAAAGTAGTCGGGTTTTGGCCATGGCTCTCTTGCATTCTATAAAGGTGGCTAAATTGGAGTGTTTTTTGTAATTCTGGAATGTTTCAGTGGATTCCAAGAGTTGTGTCTTACACTGATTGTCCCACCAGATCCGTCGTCTAAAGATACTGACTTATTGTATAACACGTTTAGGAATGCAGTGTTCAGCCGCTTGATTAATCAGTTTCACTACAGCAGAGTATTTACTATGAGCGTCAAGGGAGTTGAATTGGTGAAGAGGCATGTTAATAGCTAATGCATTTGATACGTTATAGTACTCTGACCAGTTCGCATTTTTGATGTCCCACTTCGAGTTTGGAAATATGGTGTAATATGGGTTGATTTGCGCAGTGTAGTTAAAAAGAACTGTGAAATGGTTCGATCCCATGGTATTTTTCATTGTTGACCAGGTAAAGCTTGGTGCCAGATTGGGTGAGCAGAATGTAAGATCTATAGCCGATTTTCGCCAATGAGGTAAAGAGGCGAGAGTGGGACTTCCATCGTTTAGGTACGTTAAATGGAGATTGGACAAAGCTTCTAGTAGTTCTCTACCTTCTATATCACTCCATTCACTACCCCATGTGTAGTCGTGAGCATTAAAATCACCTGCAATAACAATAGGCCCAGAAAATTGTTGAAATAAGTTGGTCCATTCGACAGCAGAGGTCCGATGACTGGGACTTATATAGAGAGATACAATCGTAATGCTTTTGTTATTAATGAAAATTTTCGCTGCACAAATTTGTATATTTGGGTTATTGTTGATGCAGTTTACTGAGTTGAATGATATGCCGTTTTTAATTAGTATACAACAACCGCCTTTACCATCATGTCTATCATTGCTTATTATTCTATATCCGGATATTTGGAAGTTGTTTTGAGGTTTCAGTCATGTTTCAGCAAGTATTGCGCAATTGATTTTTTGGGAGAATAATAATGTTTCTAGGAACAATTTATTACTGGAAATTGAACGTATATTCCATTGTATGAAATTGAATTTATCCATGTTTATTTAATGCAGCAAATATGGAGTTCATTTGGTCTTGTATTTCTTCCATTGAAGCAGAGGGGATATTTGTTTGATTGACGAAATTGACGAGTCCTTGATGAAATTGAGCTACAAGTTGCTCCACAAATGTTTGTCCCCTATTATTTTGAAGGTGTGGTTGAGGAGGATAGGGATTTCTAATAGGAACCCGATCAGATGGGGTTTTAGATACCTGGGGTGTCTAGGTATATGGGGCAGTTGCGCCTAGATGATTTGTAGATACCCTTGGTTAGGGATGTACTGAGGTCTTCGTGGTCTTGATGTATTGACATTTTTAGGCATGAGATTGTCATTTGTAGACTCAATAAAATTACTAAGAACATTGTATCTGTTGTGTGTTGGGGGAGAGGGAAAATCGTTTGGCAGAAACGTTGCGGGTGCGGTAATTATTCCTTGCTTCTTTGTAGCCAACATTGTGATACGCCATATATTTTTTTATTTTATTTTGATTTTCAAAAATAGGGCAGCTTTTATCAGTTACCAAATGTCGTCCTTTACAGTTGAGGCATGAGGTCTGTGTATTCTGGCAGGAGCTGGAGTCATGATTTTCCCCACACTTGTGGCACCGAAGTGAACTTTTGCATAGACGTTTGGTGTGTCCAAAGCGGTAGCAATTGGTGCACTGAGTCACCCGATACACATAGGGAGAAACTCGACACCTAGCACCATATATGGTTATGTATTCAGGCAGCATTTGTCCTCTAAAATTTATAATTACAGTTTGAGTATTTATAATGCTTTCTTGTCTCCCTTGTTCACCCTCAACGGTTATTCGCCGCGTGATGCGACGTGTATCTCTTATGGGGATTGTTGTTATCAGGGCCAGCGCGAGGGATGTGCAGCATGTGCAGCCGCACATGGCCCCGCGCATGGAGATGAGGACCTTTTTTTTTGCTCCTCACTTGGATTTGAACAGCAGGCCCCGCGTATGGAGATGAGGACCTTTTTTTTTTTGCTCCTCACTTGGATCTGAATAACAGGCTCTGCGGTCAACAATAGGCCCCGCGTATGGAGATGAGGATCTTTTTTTTGCTCCTCACTTAGATCTGAACAGCAGGCCCCGCGGCTCTTCTCGCAAATCCTAGCGCGGGCCCTGGTTGTTATAATATTGCTTAATAGTTCCTCGTTCGAGAAACTCGGATCAACGTATCTAATAACTCCTTTGCGGTACAGAATCGTTTCCGGGATACATGCACGTAAACTATTGCTTGTGAAAAAACTGGAGTCCAAGATTTCATTGGCTAGTTTATAGTTGCTTAATTCTAGTTTGATACGATTTTTGCCGATTTTATTAATGTTAACAATATCACTATTTTTTGGTTGAAAGTTACTGTAGATAAGTTTACCCAAACTCATATGATGCATGTTTCCAATATTATTAACGGTGCTTTCAAAGATTATAAAGAAAGGACCCATGTCTTTAATAGAATATCTATTATTTTTATTTTGTTCGTATACCGAAAAATTATTACTCAGATTTGAATTATTTTGAAGAGGAGCAATTAAATTTCTATAATTGTTTATTTGTGCTCTATTGTCAGTATTATGATTTTTTGATTGATCATTAATATGTATGTAATTAGTGCTATCAGTAGAGATATTAACGCTGGCATCGTTAATTGGTACACTAGAGTTAGCACTATCAGGTTGTGATATGTTGTTTTTCTTTGCGTTGTTATGTGGATCATTGTTATTATTGTTACGTTTTCTGTATACATTATCACTGGTAGTGTTGGAGCTCTGTACATCGGTAGTGTCGAAATAGTAATTTTCGACAGTTGCCAACGCGCTTAGTGCTGCTTGGGTGTACCTTAAATTTGTGAAGTTATCCGATGGTTCTTCACCCCCGCTTTCGCACTCCATGGAGAGGTCTATACAATGACACTATTTGTTTATATCATTTTTGAACAATACTTGTTACACTGCATTTCAAAATTTATTAATAACACTGCTCTGCTAATGAGATGTTGCTTATATAATTAACACAATTAAATATATTTCAGCAAAAAAAAAAAAAACTTTAATACATAATAACATGTGTCACTCAAGTGGCAGAGAGACTTCAATTTTAGAGCACATTTTCTCAACAATGGGTAGCTATTCCCATTCACCAAGTTCCAGAATGTTTCTTCGTTACGATGTGATTTTAATTCAATGTCATTTGTTATATTTATAACTTCCAATTCTAAGTCCTCCTTATTGGAAATACCGAAATATGTTGCGATTTTATTAGTCACATCATCCTCTCTTTCAGAAAAAGGACTAATAAAAAATGTTAAAAATTTCTAATTTCTAATTTATTCCCATTTAAAATTACATTGGATAAGTACAAATATTTCTTAATAACTACATAAACTAAACTTATCTAAACTAGATAGGTTTGTATCTTATATAGTGTTTTTGTAATATAAGTATAAACATGCTGCATGGCAATTAAATAAACATATTATGGCCCGGTCTTTCCACCTTCAGATAAAGTTCCAGGTAACTATCTGACAGATAAGGTTATTTGTAACTTCATCTGCTGAATAAATATCAATACCAGTCAGTGAATTCAATACGTCAGTCTCATTATACGTTAGATAACTATCCGATAGATACATTTGTATAGAAAGAAGGGATGACATTTACTCAGCAGATGAAGTTACAAATAACCTTATCTGTCAGATAGTTACCTGGAACTTTATCTGAAGGTGGAAAAACCGGGCCTAAGTATTTTAAAAAAATAAATAAAAATAATAGTAGAACAATGAATAAGTTATGTTTTTTAACTTACTTTTTTTTATATTACTTAACAACTTTAATTAATAATTAATAATGTTTAATGATGAATGATGTCGGCGATAAAGGGCTTGTATGTATATGTGTGTGTGTGTATATGTATGTGTGTGCGTGTGGGTGTGTGTGTATGTGTATGAGCAAATTCACAGGATTGCAAATTGAAATTGTTTATTTAGATTGTAACTAATTCCTTCATTTTATTGCCATTGATTTGTACGAACAGTTTTATTTCATTTACGTACTTCTTTCTATTTGTAATTTGACGAATATTTGCAGGTAGTACATTGTAGATTTTGGGTCCGATGAATGTTATACTTTTTTGACCAATTCTATTATGAAATTTTTATGATTTTAAGTGTTTGTCATTTTTCTGTCTGGTTCCATAACTATGGTTTATTGAATTTTCAGGACTTACATTTTCATGAGTAATTATTAGTGTTTTAATTATGTATATTGATTTGATATCAGGTAAATTTAATTCTTTGTATAGTTTTTCTGTTGGGTAGTAATATTTTTTTTTCGAAATTAATTTTAAAATTCTATTTTGAATCGACTGGAGTGTTTTTACATTATTATTGTATATGCTACCCCAGGCAATTATGCTATAATTTAAAATTGATTCAATCAAAGATTTGTATACTTGTATTAGTATTTGTAGTGAGAAAATATCACGTATTATATAAAATTTATGAAAAAGTCCTCTTACTCTTTTTCTTAGATCTTGGCAATGTATATCCCATTTAAGATGTTGGTCAATGATTAGGCCTAAATAACTGATAAAATCAGTTTTTTTAATACTATTAGTACTACCAAAAATGTTTAATGTTTTATTAGTTGGTTGCTCTGTTGATGTGGCAGAAAAAGTTATAAATTTGGTTTTATCAAGGTTTAAATGAAGAAGGTTTATATCTAACCATTGTTTAATAGTACTTAGTCCCCTCGATGCGTTTTCATAAGCTTCTTCCCAACTATCTCCATCAAATAAAATCGCTGTGTCATCTGCGTATGAAAACACATTTCCGGATATTGATATGTAGCATAAATCATTGACTTAAATCAAGAATAATATAGGCGAAAGTATTATCCCTTGTGGGACCCCTGTTTTCATTATGTAAAAATTGCTTAGTTCGTCATTAATTTTAGTCGCTTGATATCGATTTGTTAGGTAACTTTTAAACATATTTAACGTTAAGCCACGAATACCAATTTTTTCTAGCTTATTAATTAATCTGTTGTGTGGAATTGTATCGAATGCTTTGGCAAGATCTAAGAAAATAGCGAGAGGCTTTTTTCTATTTTTAAAATTTTTAAAAGGTTAGGAAAATTTAGAATAGCCTTTTCTATACTTGATCCTTCCAGGAAACCATATTGATTTGGTGATAAAATATTGTTAATGTTGATAAAATTAATTAGACGAGATTTTATGGCTTTTTCTAAAATTTTCGCTATTATATTAATTTGACTTATGGGCCTATAATTATTAGTATCAGTTTTCGATCCAGATTTATGTAAAGGAGTTACCACCGAATGTTTAAAATATTTTAGTATTATCCCTGATGTGAATATTAAATTGATTATATGGACGAGCGGTTTAATTATAAATAAATGAGTGGATTTTATAATTTTTGCGTTTATTTTATCAGGCCCGGGCGAGCTGCTAAGTTTCAATGAATTAATATGTTCAATTATTTCATTTGAATCAACCGGATATAAGAAAAATGATTTTATAGACCTTCCGGGGTTTAAGGTTTCTGTTCCTACAACATTACTATTATTATTACTACAACTATTACTACAATTATTACTGTTATCGTTAATTAAGTTTAATTTTTCTCCTACATTAATAAAATGATCATTGAATGTATCGCGATTTCTTTTTTATCAGTTATTTCTGTGCCATCTTTAATAATTTTTGATATTTCCGTAATTTTCTTAGATTTTTCATTTGAGGCCTCCGAAATTATTTTATAAATTTGTTTTTGGTCCGTTTTAACAGTTATTTTGTTTTTATAGTAGTTTATTTTTGCGAGTTTTATTATTTTATTTAATTTATTTCTGTATTTTATATATTCGTTTTTTAGTTTCTCACAACAGTTTGGTTTTTTAAGTTGTAAATGTAATGAATCTCTTTTTTTTATTGATCTTAATATACCTTGCATTATCCAAGGTTTCAGTCTCTGATACTTTTTTGAGAAATTTTTTGTAAATGTGTTATCTGAAATATAATTTTTATATAAACTAATAAAATTATTTGTGGCCTCTACCGGGTCCTTGTTATTAACACATTAAAGGCGGGAGTCGTACTACTACGATTTATCTCGACTGTAGCTTAAAGGCGGGAGTCGTAGTAATGGAAGAGCCACAACCTGGTACATCGAACTCGACACCACGGACTCCACGATATAAAATTGATCCGCCTGGACGTCTTTCGCTAGACATCAAAAAGCACAAATTAATTCGGATAGAAAATAAAGGCAAAAAGCTATATGCCCAACGAAACTGCGTAGTTTGTGCAGCACATAAAAAAAGAAAGTTGACTTGCTTCAAATGCGAGTTTTGCAACGCACCTCTTCACCGTGGCGAGTGTTATCAACATTATCACACTCATAAAAAATACTAGATTCCTCTCATAATATGTACTTTAAACCATTTTTTGTAATTAGTGTTTAGTTCTTTTTTAATATTTCTTGTAGTTTTAAGAGTTTAAATAAACCTTTTTAAGTCTAAATTTTTTTATGATTACACAAAATATCGCCCGCTTTGAGAAGAAAAACGAGGCGAGGCGGTCGCCGCGTTACCTAGCTTACTTTCGTCAAGATCCCCCGCCTTTAATGTGTTAATAACTGTATCCCATTTTTCATGTTGTAAGCATTCGTATAATCCCTTATAATCTGTTACATTATGTTTATATGAATAGTTAATAATAGAGTCTTTTTTAATATTTTTAAGGTATTGAAAATTTATTGTAGTGGAATAATGGTCAGTAATAGATGATTGTAAAACAGAGACTAAGTAATCATAACAGGTATTTGAATTTGGAAATCTAATGTTTATATGGTCAATGCAAGTTTTGGTGTTTTCACTGACTCTTGTAGGATCATTAACACAAATTTTAAACCCGTATTGCGATAACATATCGCGGTAGTTTTCACTGTCATTATTTTGTTCTAATAAGTTAATATTTACATCACCAATTAAAATTTCTATTTTGTTTTTACATAGATTTTGTAAATAATTTTCCAAGTCAGTTAAAAATGTATTATTTTTTGCCGAGGGGGATTTATAAATTGCATTAATTCCAAATTGCACATTATTCTTCGAAAAAGTTATTCTTGATAAGGATGTTTCGGAGAAATTTATGATCTTATTATTATATATGATTTTACTGTTTACAAATATAATAATACCATCATTTTGGTTAAATTTTGCTTCATTATAAAAATTTGTAAAACCCTTTATGTTAAAATTTGATAAGCGTTCAATGTGCCAAGTTTCTGTTAGGACAATAAAGTCAATATTTAAAGAGCTTAATGATTCCAAATAAACTATTAATTCGTCAAAATTTTTTTGCAAACTCCTTATATTTAAATTTAGTATATTAAAATTTTCATGTTGTATCTTGTGAATTTTGTGAAGATTTTGCGAACATGTTGTATGCGGAAATGGCTTCAAGTCATTTTAGTGCAAGGTTGAGCCGATTTAGGTGTGACAATGGAAGGGAATACATCTCAAAGGAAATAAAGAATTATTTTGAGGAAAAAGGTATTGTTTTTGAATACACTATTATGTACACACCAGAACAGAATGGAGTGGCAGAAAAGATGAACCGAACTATAATGGAGAAAGTTCGCTGTCTCATTCTTGGCTGCAACTTGGAAAAGAAATTTTGGAGCGAAGCTGTTAGAACAGCGGTTTATATTATTAATAGAAGCCCAACCGCGGCTCTTGATGGAAATGTACCTGCAACCTCGTGGTACGGAAGGAAGCCTAATTTGGAAAAACTTAGAGTGTTTAGTTGTGTTGCATATTTGCATAAACCAAAGGAATTACGGCAAGGAAAATTAGATTCAAAATCTTTGAAGTGTTATTTAACAGGATATTGTCCAAACGGATATAGGCTTTGGTATCCAGATTCGAACAAGATTATTTTCGGAAAAGATGTGATTTTCTTAGAAAACAAATTCACATTGGAAGGAACCTTTAGCGAGGATTGGATCCCCATGAAAGTAATCGAGAAGAAAACAACGAGACTGGTAACGACGACCCTGTTAGTGAAAAGGAAGAGAATTATTTAGAAGATGACGAAGAAGAAAATGAAGATGAACATGAAGAACCTCTAAATGTCAAAAACCCTCGAAAAAGCACAAGAGAAAGAAGAATACCGAAATATCTCGAGGAATACGCAGCTTTCGCGTTAAATGCAGAGAGCTATGTGGACGACGTTCCAGAAAGTATAAAAGAAATTGAACTGCGAGAAGATAAAGAATAATGGAAAAAGGCGATCCAGGAAGAGCTGGATGCTTTAAGGAAGAATAATACATGGACGTTTACAAATTTACCAAAAGGAAAGAAGTCCATTAGTAATAAATGGGTATTCAAGATAAAGAGAGATAAAGATGGTAATATAAAGACCTACAAAGCCAGGATAGTTATAAAAGGGTGTTCACAAAAAAGGGGGTTTGATTACGAGGAAACCTATACACCGGTTGCACGACTGGAAACATTTAAAATTCTACTCAGTCTGGTAAACGAAAATAACCTGTTTTTGAATCAATTAGATGTCAAAAATGCATTTCTACAAGGAGAACTTAAGGAAGAAATCTACATGAAGATACCTGAAGGTGTGGAAGGTTATGAAAATGTCGTCTGCAAGCTGAATAAGACCCTGTATGGTTTAAAACAGGCACCGAGAGAATGGCATAAGGTATTTGATGATTTTGTTAAAAATCTAGGCTTTCTACAATCACAAATAGATAGATGTTTCTACACAGGAATATTTGCAGGAAGTAAAATTTATTTGCTACTCTATGTAGATGACATATTGATAGCTGGAAGCAACAAAAACATTATTGAAGAGCTCAAGACCAAACTTAAAAGAAGATTTCCAATGAGAGACCTTGGAGATCCGGAAAACTTTCTTGGAATAAAAATAGAACGGAATAATGGAACTATTTTCTTGAGTCAACAAGTTTATCTTAGGAATCTCTTGGAAAAATTAAACATGTTAGACTGTAACCCGGTTGGAACACCAATGGAAATCAAGCCTGAAATTGGTACTAAAGAAAATCAAGAAATAAACAAACCATATCGTGAGTTGATCGGATGTCTAATGTATGCAATGCTGGCAACAAGACCAGATCTTAGTGTTGCAGTGAATTTTTTTAGTAGATACCAAAATGCTCAAACTGAGATTTTGTGGAAAGGTTTGAAGAGAGTTCTAAGGTACATAAGAGGAACGCTCGATATGGGACTGCGATTTGAAAAAGGAAACAAAGAAGCTCTAACTTGTTATACCGATGCTGATTGGGGAAGTGGAGAAGACCCGAAGTCAACAACAGGCAACATTATAAAAGTTTATGGGAACAGTATAAGTTGGGCAACAAAAAGACAGACTTGTGTCTCGCTGTCGTCAACTGAGGCCGAGTATGTTGCACTGGCAACTGCAACCACGGAATTGTTATGGGTAAGAAATCTTTTGACAGATATAAATGTAGAAATCCATGGTCCTATCAAAGTGTATGAAGATAATCAGTCCTGCATACATTTACTGAAGAGGTGGGAACATCGACGTCTAAAACTTATAGACGTTAAATATAACTTCATCGGGGACCTTTACAGTGAGAAGAAAATTGATGTTCGATATATCGAAACTGAAAATCAAACAGCAGACATTCTCACCAAAGCGTTGGCAAAAAGACAATTCATCAAGCTGCGAAAACAACTTGGAATATATTTAAATACAAGATATGTTTTACATAAACATTAAAACAATTTTTTAATATTAAATTGAGGAAGAGTATTGAAATAGTACAATTTGAATATTAAAAAAAAAAGGAAACTGTAATTGGAATTTATGAAATGTCGCGCCAACAAATATATAATGTGGTTTGTTTTTCAAGCAACCCTAGGAAACAAGCTGTCAATTTGTTATGTTGATTTTATATGTACGTTGTTTCTGTTGTACAAAAATATATTTATTCTGTTTCAAGTTCAATACACATTTAAAACTATTAAGTTGTTTTATTGTGTTAAAATACACTCTGCTAACAATAACGCTTATGAAAAACTTTTGGAGAAAAATGGAACAAAATTAAAAAGAAGCGAAAAGGGCTGAATATATGGGAAATTGTTGGGTTGCTAATGTACCACCGGCTCTGGTGCCGTATATATACACACTCAATTTACATTATTTTCATGATTTTTTTGTAGGGACATCTTTCTTAGATAATAATAAATTATATTAGGTACGAAAATTGTTAGTTTTCTTCACAGTTTTTATTATTTTTCACTTTTTAACTTGCAATTTTAGGTTAGATTTCTCCATATATCAACGTAAATTTGACGCTTACTACAGCGCTAGGTTCAGCTAGGTTGCAGAATGCGAGCGCAGCGGAGCGGAGCGAAGCGAGCTACTCATCTACCTTTTAGTTTAATGACTAAACACTAGGTGTGTTCGATTTGCACATTTGCAGTTACAGTCTGTTTCAAACGCTTAGGCGGAACTAAATGGGAATTTCGTTCTTTTAGGTTGTCACGACAAGGGACCTTGCTTGGGTTATTTCATTTTTCACGTTGCGATGTCAAAATTTAAAATTACTACAATGAAACCATGGAAACGAAAGACCTATGTCAAAATTAAATTATATTTTTAATATATTTTAATGACAAAAAAATTAATAAATGGGAAATTTGTATTAAGAATGACACAAAATATCAAAATATAAAGAAAATGACAATTTAAAATGATATTAACGTTAACAAAAAATGTGTATTGTAAGTATGATTTACAAAGCTTAAACAAAACGGTCGAAAAGCACGATTTAAACGATGAAAGTAACTAGATTGCAAAATTTAGTTCCGCTTAACCGTTTGGAACAGACTGTACTGTTTACTGCCGCGTTAAAAAAATCTGTTCGTTTTGTTTCGCAGTAACTGCAAATCTGTTCGATTTGTCGTAATTTACTGCCAGTTTATGACGCTACTGCGAAAAAGTTACAGCTGCTTCTCTTGCGGATTATTTGTTACGGCTGTGTTTGTTTACCTTTTTGAGTTGGTACCATAGATAAAGAATAAATGGTTGGTACTTTGTTTTTGACTTTTTGACAGGAATATGGCTAGCATATTTGTTTTGATATTTATACTATATTCTTTGATGGCTAATGTCTTACAAATTCTTTTTTTGAATATCCTGGGACAATAGTTTCTACAAAATTTTTCAGTTTTTCTATCCTGGGGCATTTTGTAAACCTCGCAAATACAGTTCATAACTTCATCATCCGAACTCGAAAAATCTAAATCTGAATCAGATGATTCTGGATTTGATAATATTTCAAGATCCATTAAATATATCTAATATTTTTCACCCTTTCGACACTAGGCTGACCAGATTTTTTTCACAGAAAAAGAGTATACTAAAAAAAAAGGTTACACTCCAAAAATTCAAATAATGAGCAAAAAACAGAGGTCCTCATTCAAAAATACTAGTGACGAGCAAAAAAAAAAAGATCTTCACTCCCAAAATAGAAGTGATGAGCAAAAAAAAGGTCCTCACTTCTAAACTAGAAGTAATAAAAACAAGTGACCATCAAAAAAGACTATATTCAGGTTTTTTTTTTTATAAAAAGTAAGAGTAAAATATTACTCAAAAAAGAGTATAATACTCTTAAAAAGAGTACGTCTGGTCACCCTATTCGACACACAAGATAATCTCCGAACCAAATCGTAAAAAGATTCTTAACCTGGAAAGTTATCTAACATCTGTCTGACATTTAACATTTACGTCAGACGTACTTCTTATTCTTTACGTATAAACAAATCGAACAGAAAATTAAACTCGCTGTATGTAATCAGTTTTTAGTAGTAAACTGCTAACTGCAGCGTTTTACTGCTAGCGTTTAGCAGTATAACGCAAAGGTGCAAATCGAACATACCTAATATCGTCTAGTTTAATGACAAAACACTATCTTAGGTTAGGTTAGGTTAGTAAGAGGTTTGGTTAGAAGAAGCCGAGCGAAGCGAGCTACCTACTTTCTAGATTAATGACAAATACACTATTTTAGGTTAGAGTAGGTAACAATGCATTTTACAAAACTTTTACCTTTGTAATTCAAGAAAATCGCGATAACCCGCAATTTTTTTTTCTGAAAAATACTACTTGAATGGCCTACTTTCAGACACCGTTTGAAAAATTTGAAAATTCGTGTGTATATATACGACACCGGACCCCAGCTTTATTATTTCTTTAGCAGAATTTTGGAGGATGAATACACGGAGTAAATTTGGAATAGGGATTGGGCTAGTCTAAATTTCGCTTGAAGGATGGAAATCTAAATTTGTTTCCTTATTATTCCCTCTTCACATGAAGGACATGTATAATATTATACCAATTATATTATTAAAGTCTGTTCCAAACGGTTAGGCGGAACTAAATTTGGCAATCTAGTTACTTTCATCGTTTAAATCATGCTTTTCGACCGTTTTGTTTAAGCTTTGTAAATCATACTTGCAACAAATATTTTTTGTTAAGGTTAATATCATTTTAAAATGTCATTTTCTTTATATTTTGATTTTTTGTGTCATTCTTAATACAAATATCCCATTTATTTATTTTTTTGTCATTAAAATATGTAAGAAAATTAATTTAAGTTTGACATATGTCATTTGTTTCCATGGTTTCATTGTTGGAATTTTAAATTTTGACATTCCAACGTGAAAAATGAAATAACCCAAGCAAGGTCCCTTTTCGTGACAACCTATAAGAACGAAATTCCCATTTAGTTCCTCCTAACCGTTTGAAACAGACTGTATATTCAAAATATTAGACTTGTCAGTCACAATTTTGACATGTCAGTTTAGTATCTGACATGTAGTTTTTGAATGATATAACCTCAGTATAATAAAACTTAAACAAAAATGTAAAAGCCAGATATACAAGTTCACATGATTCCACAAAAATCTATTTACACCACAACAGTCACCAAAGTAACCAGATCTAGTTTCGTATAATCCGTCTCAATTTGGGTGCATTCGAGTTGTACAGAGTAGAGCGAGCGCTGAGCGAACAGTTGATGGTGACGTCATGAATAGAGCACTAACGGAGCGAGCGTCCTTGTGACGTAATGTTTATAAAATCTAACCCTACAATTTCAGGCGGCGTTTTTACTGTCAGATTAGTTCACGTCAGTCATGAATCAAAATTATTTACCTCGGCTTTTCCTTGATTTTTTATTTGTCTATTGTTACTTGTCTAATGGCCAGTATTATAAAAACATAAGTTAAGACCCAACTAAATAGTTGTAAACTAAATTTAGTTGATAACTAATATAACTAGTTATTTAATTTCTGTATTATAAATTAGAACAGCCAACTAATCAACTAGTTCGCAACTAAAATAATTTAGTCTCAAGATTTACCGACCGAATGTTAGTTATACAACTGACCGGTAGATGCCTATACTATATTTCGCGGTTATTCTGTTGTAGCTTTAACAGTTTAACGTTTGTAACTTAATAATTTTGACAGTGAAAAAGAATTCATAGAAGTTAAAAAGTATTTCAAATGGGAAAAAAATGGGATAGAGGCAAACATTATACAGAAATTGAAAAAGAACAATTAATAGATATAATGTAATATAAGTTAAGGACTTTATTTAATTATCAATTAATTCAAAAATAGACAAAACAGTATCTTTTGAAAACCGAAATCTGTGTTTAAATTGTTCATCATTATAATAATTAAAGGGGTGTCTTCTTTCAAGAAATTCTCTAGGCTGACGTATTCTTGAATTTTCATCATTATTACTGTCAGAAATACTGTTTACGGATGGTGATGATACACTACTGACAGATGATACTTTACTGATGACCTAACCTGTAAATTTTGTGTTGTTTATATATATATAAATCTATTCATATGTATTTTTTTTATGTACAATATTATTACTTACTTTGCAGTTATTAATTATCAAATATATATTTTAGTATAAATAGTAAAAATAAGTTATTTCAATGTAAACAAAATGCTAACTACAGTCTGTTCCAAACGGTTAAGCGGAACTAGATTTAGCAATCTAGTTACTTTCATCGTTTAAATCATGCTTTTCAGCCGTTTTGTTTAAGCTTTGTAAATCATACTTACAATAAACATTTTTTGGCTAAGGTTTATATCATTTTAAAATGTCATTTTCTTTATATTTTGATTTTTTGTGCCATTCTTAATACAAATATCCCATTTATTTATTTTTTTTTTTTTTCATTGAAATATGTAAGAAAAAAAATTTAATTTTGACATATGTCATTCGTTTCCATGGTTTTATTGTTGGAATTTTAAATTTTGACATTCCAACATGAAAAATGAAATAACCCAAGCAAGGTCCCTTTTCGTGACAACCTAAAAGAACGAAATTCCCATTTAGTTCCGCCTAACCGTTTGAAACAGACTGTATTTAATGGCCGGTATCATAAAAAAATACTTAAGACCCAACTAAATAGTTGTAAACTAAATTTAGTTGATAACTAATATAACAAGTTATTTAATTTCGGTATTATAAATCAGAACAGCCAACTAATCAACTAGTTCGCAACTAAAATAATTTAGTCTCAAGATTTACCGACCGAACGTTAGTATACAACTGACCGGTAGATGCCTATACTATATTTCGCGGTTTTTCTGTTGTAGATTTAACAGTTTAACGTTTATAACCTATAATTTTGACAGTGAAAAAGAATTCGTAGAAGTTAAAAAGTATTTCAAATGGAAAAAAAATGGGATAGAGGCAAACATTATACAGAAATTGAAAAAGAACAATTAATAGATATAATGTTATATAAGTTAAGGGCTTTATTTAATTATCAATTAATTCAAAAATAGACAAAACAGTATCTTTTGAAAACCGAAATCTGTCTTTAAATTGTTCATCATTATAATAATTAAAGGGGTGTCTTCTTTCAAGAAATTCTCTAGGCTGACGTATTCTTGAATTTTCATCATTATTACTGTCAGAAATATTGTTTCCTGATGGTGATGATACATTACTGACAAATGATACTGACGACTTAACCTGTAAATTTTGTGTTTATATATATAAATCTATTCATATGTATTTTTTTTTATGTACAATATTATTACTTACTTTGCAGTTATTAATTATCAAATATATATTTTAGTATAAATAGTAAAAACAAGTTATTTCAATGTAAACAAAATGCTAACTATTTAAATGTAATACACACAAATTATAAAACAAGGAAGATAGCGGACTCCCACGTTACGGCTTTGGACAGAGATAGTTGCAACATTCGTGGTTGTAATATGAACTAGGATTAGATAGTATGCAACCCGCAAGGCACACAAATATATTTTTATATTTTAAATTGCTATGAATCGCGCGATCATTAATTTTCTACCAAAATTGAAAAATAAAATGTAATTTTGGTAGAAAATTAAAGATTGCCTTGAACCGAAAATTATGATTAATTTATTTACAACTCTCCAAATTAATTTCCTAAAAATAAATTAATTACAATTGTTAAAAGTTAATACTTCAGTAAGCATTAAGTTTTATTATTTTATTTGCAAGCAAGCATATGAAATAAATAAACAAGTATATATTTATTTTTTACTTTTATATTTACTTTTATTGTACAGTCTGTTCCAAACGGTTAAGCGGAACTAAATTTTGCAATCTAGTTACTTTCATCGTTTAAATCGTGCTTTTCGACCGTTTTGTTTAAGCTTTGTAAATCATACTTACAATACACATTTTTTGTTAAGGTTAATATCATTTTAAATTGTCATTTTCTTTATATTTTGATTTTTTGTGTCATTCTTAATACAAATTTCCCATTTATTATTTTTTTTGTCATTAAAATATATTAAAAAAATAATTTAATTTTGACATAGGTCATTCGTTTCCATGGTTTCATTGTTGTTATATTAAATTTTGACATTGCAACGTGAAAAATGAAATAACCCAAGCAAGGTCCCTTGTCGTGACAACCTAAAAGAACGAAATTCCCATTTAGTTCCGCCTAAGCGTTTGAAACAGACTGTACATATTAAATTTAGTCTGTGCCATTTTTTTTATTACACTATTCATATTTCTTTTGCATTTACCATTTAAAATATTATTAATTACACTACACCATTTGAAAATAAAAAATGTGGTGCTAATATTTAAAATTTCTTATAAAATTCATCACTGTCACAATCACAATTTACTGTCACCTATCGTTACAACGTCAAAAACAATTGCCGCAAGTTGCCGATAATGAAGTGTTCTCAAAATGTTGGTTAAAAAAAACGCTTTTAGCGCTGTCGGTGGATGGAATATAACTTAAAACCGTTTCAAGGCCGTGTATATGAGTTTCATACCCCTGGTAATACAAATATAGTTGCCAACTATAATTTAGTACCCAGAAAATCTGTCAACTAATTTAGTTTGTAGATTTAGTTGGTAACTTTTTTAAAACAAATTTTATAATACCGAAATCTATGGGTTAAATTAGTTTAACTCTTAACTAAAATTAAGTAGCAAACTATTTTGCTTTATAATACCGGCCATTAGGCTATTATTTTTATTTTATTTATAATTAAATTTTAAACTTTCATTTCTTTCCCGCCGTTCCCCCACTTTTTTAAGTCATACTCCATATGCTCGGTCTTAAAACCCCGATAACACATAGAGGTCTTATAACGGTCTTATAACACATAGAGCGCACTCTAAATGCTCGCTCGATCGCAAAACGAATGCAATTGAGTGTACTCCGAGCGTCAAATCGAACACGTTTGAGTGTACAGAACGTGCTCGGAACGCTCGGAGCGTCAAATCGAATGTACCCTTTGTAATACGAAACTAGATCTGGTTACTTTGGTGACTGTTCTGGTGTAAATAGACTTTGGCGTATGCGTGTGAACCAATACTATGATAATATTATAAATGTATTGTCAATATACAACAAAAAAAAAAGAACTTTCCCTGTTAGTTACGTATTACAAAATGAGACAGATTATAGATTATAGAATAGTGGCAAGATTATTAAAGTAAAGGTTATCTCGTAACTTCTGACCAATCAGAGCGTGAGAGGGAATACGTCACACGTATGCCTAGTTCAAACTAGCATACAGAATTGATATAGATGTTACACGTTTTTAAACATAGTTCTACTGAATAAATTATAAATAAAAACCTAAGAAAATTTGATATTGATTTATATAAAATTTAAGGTAATGGGTATTTGTATTATAGTTAATAAATTACAATAAAATCATATACAAATATAATTTTAAGTATATTTAAGTAAAAATAGAAAAACAAGGCTAACTGGGGACTCTTGAAGTCTCTTGATTGATAGGTATTTTGCAGATTTATTCTCTAAGAATCTACGAATATAATTACATATAGAAATGTCTAGGGTTTCGTAGGCATATACAAGAAACTCTAGACACTTCTATATCCTTTGACTGATATCAACAATATTTTGCAAATTTATTCTTTACGAATCTAGAAATATAATTACATACAAAAATGTCTAGGATTTCGTAGGCATAAACAAGAAACTCTAGACATTGCTATATCCTTTGACCGATATGTACAATATTTCGCAGATTTATGCTCTAAGAATCTACGAATATAAATACATACAGAAATGTCGGGTTTCGTAGGCATAAACAAGAAACTCAAGACACTGCTATATCCTTTGACTGATATGAACAATATTTTGCAGATTTATTTTCTAAGTATCTACAAATATAATTATTTGCAGAAATGTCCAGGGTATCGTAGGCATAAACAAGAAACTCTAGACACTGCTATATCCTTTGACTGATATGAACAATATTTTGCAGATATATTTTGTAAAAATCTACAAATATAAATATTTCCATAAATGTCCAAGATTTCGTAGGCATAAACAAGAAACTCTAGAAACTGCTATATCCTTTGACTAATATGAACAATATTTTGCAGATATATTTTATAAGAATCTACAAATATAAATATTTACAGAAATGTCTAGGGTTTCGTAGGCATAAACAAGAAACTCTAGTCACTGCTATATCCTTTGACCGATATTAACAATATTTTGCAGATTTATTTTCTAACAATCTGACATATATAATTAGCAAGTGTCTGTATGCAGTGTCGGTACCATTGTTACGTTAATTTTGCCTAAGGTTGTCGTGATTGGCAGACAGTCCTATATCGTAGGCATAAATTAACGTCTCAAATTATTTTTAGTTTTAACAATATAAATGTTATGTACTGAGTAAAAATGAATCGTTTTTCTATCTTAAAAAGTTCATGAATAAATAATCTAACTATATAATTAGCAAGTGTCTGTATGTACTATCGGTAACATTATGACGTCAATATTTCCTAAGGTTCTCGTGATTGGCTAACTGGGGACACCCTGTCTCTTGACTGGCTGACAGGTGACACCCTCTCTCGTGATTGGCTAACGGGTGATATCCTGTCTCGTGATTCGCTGACCGGTGATGAAATTAAGACACGTTAAAAAGTAACACCAAATATACATACAAAAATTGAAATTTTTATATTATAAATCCGTCATTGTTGACGGGTAATAACCTAGTAATATAGTAATTAAGGAAATTGGAAGTTATACGAGGGTTGTGTCTTATATTTTATTACTCTGTACTAGTGCCGCCATCTGGCAACTGACATCTGGATCGTAAAGTTTGATATTTTTGACGGTATACGTACTCAGAACATTTTGACGGATTATTTTTTATAACTTTCGACGTGGATTAACCCAACAACAGTGCATCGATGAACTTAATTCAACTTTTGGCGATGAAGCACCATCAAGGACTACTGTTTATCGATGGTTTGCCGACTTCAATCGTGGCCGTAGTTCGCTTAAGGACAAATTTCGTGAAGGTTGACCAAAATGTAAATTTATGGGTAATAAACAATATTTTTTCATGTTTTTTTTTTTTTTTTTTTAATTTTGACGATAACTTCTAAATTTTATCAAACACGCATTTATGATGTATTTGTAAATTTAGAAAGTTGCAGCACCCCCGCGATTTCAAAGTACGAGCCGCCACTGCGTAGCTGTCAATATGCTAACAGCGAACAGGTTAATGTAAACACAGTACATTTTTATTTTATGAAAATGCGAGTAAATATTTGCGTAATTTTTATTTTTTAAGCGCTCCACATGTATCAAGGTGTATAACAGAAGGTGGGCATCAAATTACAGTATTTAAAGTTTAATTTCAGTAGATTTATTGAAGTGTAATTTGAAGTTGAGCAGGTGTTAAATGCCAGGCACGTAATTTTATGTGGTACATCTGAGTGTTGGTCATCTGAATTTACAATATATGGATTCTGTTTGCAAACAAGTGCATTATGTTCATTGCCTCATGAAATAAAATTAGTTTTAGTTGGACAGGAGCAGCTAAAAGTTAAATATGCACCTTGCAGGCGCAAGCATATTAGTGCAGTTTAGTATTCTGCGACAAATGTAATGAACAAACTCGCATAGTATCAGTTACATTTTTAATTCAAAATATATTACCATGCCTTCCTCGCAGAGCCAATGTGGTCCAATCGAACACGCCATAACATAACACCTGAACAGCCAGACATCACAATGCTGATAACCTAAGGACCAATTGTGTAGAAGAAAATTACAATCAGCTGAAGTCTAAGAAATAAGTTTAAAATATGATTTATTTAATCCGACCGTGTCTGTTGTCTTGTTTACGCATTTATCTTTGGCGGAGTGAATGTGCAGCATCTCTGAGATCATTCTTTTTTGAAAGTGGCTTTCTTTATCAAGAATTTTGACATTCTCATAATTATATATGTGATCTGTCTTATTAGTATGTGCTGCTAAAGCTGTGCAATTTGGTTTTAATCTTACGTCACTTTTGTGCTGGTAAAAGCGTTTTTTTACCGACCGCCAACATATATAAGGGAAGTATTGTGATCATACCGATTTTGACATTTCGAGATTTCGATGGATCTCCACGAATTGATGTCCCTACATAACGTTTTGACTATTTTTAGCATGATGTCTGTCGGTCTGTCTGTCCGTCCGTCTGTCTGTCTGTCCGTCTGTCCATATGTCCGTCCGTCTGTCTGTCTGTCCGTCTGTCTGTGTACACGTGCAGAGCAAATTCGGCTGAAAGGATTTTGAAACTTCATATTTAAACTTCTGCCATCAATGGCACGAGTATATCAACTTTTGGTAAAAATCGGTTGACTCAAAATGGGAATTTACTCGTGTCGATTTCAAGATTTTTGTGAATATTTCACAACAGAAAAATATTTCGAAAAAATATATTGAACAAAAGTTGCTATAAAAGCAATAATTAATAACTTTTATTTAAAAAAATGTAAAATTTAAACATGGTGGAAGGCATTGAAACTATCAACCAAGGTGTTGATTAAGTGTTTAGGGTATATTAAAATTATTGCTAATTTATTTAAACATTGGGATTCGAGTTCCTCCATGACCAGATATGCTACAACACTGGAGAAGGGACCACCCATTGCACAACCATGTGTCTGAGCATCCATTTTATCAAATGCTTTGAAATTAATGTTGTTCGGGCAAAAGGTACTGCTTGTCAAGAACTCAGTTTCAGAGAGAGAGGTGAATTCTTGAATTTGGTCCCATTTTTCCTGAATAATTTTGAGTGCCAGGTCAATGGGGATATTAGTATACAGCAATTCAACATCAAGCTAGAGCGTGATGTGGTTATCTGGAATACTGACGTTTCTGATGTTTTTGACAAAATCAAAACTATTTTCGACATTACTATTGGTATGGTCTACAATATTAGACATTTTATATGTTGGGGAGTCTATCCTAGAAACTATGGGATGGAGTGGAAAATTAACTTTATGTATTTTGGGCAAAAAGTAGATACGTGCAGGGTTCGCATTTGTGATCAGAAGAGAATGTTTGGTTTTATCACTGATGGACTTATTGTTAAACCAAGTTTTAATAATAGAGTTGTTTTCATTTTGCAATTTGGTGGTAGGATTACTTTTAATTACCTTATAAGTGTTAACATTGTTCAACAATGCATTAGCTTTGGTGGAATATTCCTGTTTGTCCTGAACCACCGTAAAATTACCCTTATCCGCCTGACTCACTAAAATTTCCGCATGGTCTTTTAAAAATATATTGGTTTCCTTGTTCATATTTGGAAAAAAGTATACATTAGTCAATATATATGTATATACTAGCTGAAAACCCGTGCTTCGCTACGGTATATTGATGGTCTCATTGGCATAAAATCCGCAGTTTGTTTTTAAACTTGTGTATGGGTAACCTTTGTAACAAAAAATCTAGTCGATATCTCATCTGTCCTAAGAGATATTGAGGAATCCGGGAAAAAACATTTTACTCCTTTTCATCAGATAGGGGTCGAACTTGAAAAAATCCTTTCTTCGTGGGTTCTTACGTCATACTGAAAAATGTACTCTCCGAATTTTTAATTTCTAACAAAAAAAATACTAATTTACCCTTTAGGAGTGAAAGAAAACTGTAAAAACTCATATATTCCAAAATGGAATGTTATAACTCAACAACCGCTGGAAATACAAAGGGTTCTATAATTCACTCCGAATGTAGATTCACCCCTTTAGGGGTTGATTAAGATAAAATCCTGAAATTCATTTTTCGGCTTATGTATGGGTAATCTTTATAAGCAAAAACCAAGTCTATATCTTATTGATCCTAGAAGATATTAAGGCGTCCTTGAAATCACAATTCCCTCTTTTCACCCTTTAGGGGTGATATTTGTTAAAGGTAAAAAACTGTTAAAACCATTTCGAGACATTTTAAAAAGACACCTATATGCCAAAAAGAAACGTTATAACTCAACAAACACAGGAAATACGACGCGATGTATTAATAATAATAATAATATGTTACTTTGGCACTTGTACCTTGGTACAAGTGCCAAAGGGAGACAGAAGCAGCTTGGTGTGAACACCACCTGATCGAGTCTATCCCCTACAGAATTGATATATAATATCAAAATATTACATAATACAACAAATTAAAATACTTAAGTACTAGAATGCTAATATAATTAATAAACATTTTAATTAGTAAATTTAGACATTTTACCCTTAGTAACTATTAAAAATGAAAAAATTTAAAAAGTGAAAAAATTTGAAAAAATTTGGAAAAATTTGAAATAATTTGGCAACTAATCATTAACTATAAGAATACGATTATTAATGACATAGTAAACTCTTTTCCAATACCCGCTTTTTCAGCGATTTTTTAAAAGAAACAATTGAAGTTGTTTTTATGTCACTAGGCAACCGATTGTATACAGAAGCAACGTTATATGTAAAAGAACGGTTGAAAATACTTAGTTTGTATTTAGGTATTGTAATTTTGTTTTTGCGTCTTATGGCGGTATTCTGAAGTTAGATGTTAAGTCGCACATCGACGGAATCGCCCGAAATTGAACGATGTTAGAAAAACCGTATTCTGAAACGTCGCTATGTTAACGTTCGTCGATGTGAATTAACATTTTAGTTGTTAGATTAACCGCTAGCAAATAGCTCGACGGAATTGAGATTAGAGTGGTGTTAAATTTTATTTTGAACAAATTTTCAACTAAAATCACTTCGCTTTCGTGATTGTCTATATAGAAAAGAAAATTTATTTTATAAGCTTAAAAAATAACGGCTCAAATTCCACTCAGTACCGAAGTACAGAATGTAATTTTTACCAAAATAACATTAATGGCGGTATTCTGAAGTTTCCATCGTAACACCCGTGAACTTAACACCAATGAAAATAACACTGCTCTATTAAATCAGATTTAACATCGCTGAAAAAATCAGTATTCTGAACAACCCGATGTAAAATCCAATGTTACAATTTGTTTCCAGTGTAGAATTAACACTGGGGCTAACTTCACGTTCGTTTTGACAGCCGTGTAAGAATTATGTTTTGTTGGGTTAACGTTTTTAAAACGGTTAAATAATTATTTATAAATTATAAATAAAAACAGAAGACATTCAAAATGTAACTACTGTTGCAGAAAAATCTAATTTGAAGGCTAAACCAAATGTTACTGCAGGATTAGGTACGGGTTATAATTATTAATGGAATTCCAGTGTTTGATGTCATTCATATTACTACAAGACCTGTTTCTTTTGTTTTGAATTGTAAATCAACATGGGTTTTTACAATTCAGTTAATTTTAACACAGGTAATTTCGACCCTTTTTAATGAGCGTACTTTCTCAGAAAAATGTTCTAATCTGTAACATGTGTAATCACAGGGATTGAGGGGTTGTTTAACCCCGGTAATTCCTACCAAAAATCTCCTACATAAATAGGATAGTTTGCAAAAATAGATCTGTCACACCGTTGAGTTACCTGAAAACAGTATATTTTGCAAAGTTCCAGAATTTTAAAAAATTATTGAATCAATTCAAAATGCATCGTTCGAACAGTAAGTATTTTACATGTTAAAAGAAACTTAATGTTATTTTGGTAAAAATTCCATTCTGTACTTCGGTACTGAGTGGAATTTGAGCCGTTATTTTTTAAGCTTGTAAAATAAATTTTCTTTTCTATATAGACAATCACGAAAGCGAAGTGATTTTAGTTGAAAATTTGTTCAAAATAAAATTTAACACCACTCTAATCTCAATTCCGTCGAGCTATTTGCTAGCGGTTAATCTAACCACTAAAATGTTAATTCACATCGACGAACGTTAACATAGCGACGTTTCAGAATACGGTTTTTCTAACATCGTTCAATTTCGGGCGATTCCGTCGATGTGCGACTTAACATCTAACTTCAGAATACCGCCATTATTTTCATTGGTGTTAAGTTCACGGGTGTTACGATGGAAACTTCAGAATACCGCCATTAGATTGATATTGTGAACATCGGAACGGAAAGATATTTTGTTATACAAGTATGATGGGGAGCGGTTGGTAATGATATTGTGGAAGGTGTTACAGCTGTGGACATGTCGCCTTTCCTTCATATTGAGCCATTTGGCCGAGATCAATGTATGAGATATCCTTTCCCGTTTTTTTACGCCATAAATAAATCTTAAACAAGAGTTTTGAACTCGTTGGATACGTTGACTGTCAGCTAAGATAAGACATGGTGAGTAAACTACATCACAAAAATTAAAATTGGAAAGAATTAGTGAATCACACAATATCTTTTTAGTTTCCTTATTTAAAACATGGCGGTGTGCAAACAACAATTTTAATATAGAGTAACTTAGTTGGATTTTTTTGGAGATATGCTGCGAGAAACGAAGATTTGTGTCTATGATAAGTCCTAGATTCTTAACATTCTCGGAGATGTTTAGGCTAACGTCATTGACGCGTATGTCTATCTTAGGATACAATAATGGCCTAGAGCGCTTCCTAGCAAATAATATAACTAACGATTTGACGGGATTTATGGATAGGCCGTGTTTTGTGGAAGTTTCAGTAAGACTGCGCAAATCACTATTGATGCGATCCAAGCCTTCATCAATTTGACTGGAATGGAAGGAATAGTAAATTTGCGTGTCATCCGCATAGAAATGATAGTTAGAATGTTTAATGGAAACTAAGGAATAGCATATAAGTCACTATTAAAAGATTCCATATTAATATGACTATACCTTCTAATTTTTTTATCTGTTGGTGTTTTTTCAATTACATGGTCGTTTCTGCTAAAAAACACGAGGGCGTAGTCAGCCACATCATGGAGATGCACTACACCAAATTCATTGGGAGTGAAGGTGTCTGGGACGATGACATAATCGATGAGCGTTCTGGAATTTTGTGCTATTCTTGTCGGTTCGGTAATTATCTGTTTTAAATTGAAGGACCAAATAACATCGCAAAAGTTTTTATGCATATAACTATTCGAGAGACCGTCTATATTAAAATCACCTAAACAGTAAATTTTATCACATGTCTGTATCATTTCATTAACAATGTCCTGAAAAACATTTAGGAAAGCCGGGTAACTGTCATGGGGTCTATAAATAATGCCAAAAACTATTATAAAATTTTTTAACATTAATTTCAGCCAATTATGCTCAATGAAATTGCAAATATCAGAATAAATTACCTCATACTTTAAATTATTTTTAATATAAAATCCAACCCCACCACCATGCGAAGGTCTAGGGACATGATGAAATTTATAACCATCAATATGTACTAGTTTAGAGTTATAATACATAGGTAACCATGTTTCTGTTACTCCAAGTATATCAAATTTATTCGTAAGTAAAATATGAGCTACTTAACCCCCATCTTGAGCTTTATTGGAATATTATTATTGAAAAAATAATTAGTTGCCAAATATCACAAGTTTGAAGAGACAGAACTTAAAACAAAAATAATAGAAAATAATAAAATATCATAATTCAGTAACAAAAAATTTTCAAATTTAACACTAAGCTTATAGTTAAATGACTTGTCTATATATTTAAGCGTAAAATAGAAAAAGAAACTATAGATTGCAATACTGATATGGACAATACATATTACTAATTAAAAAAAAATAACATAAAATAAAAAAAAATATAGTGACTAGCAATATAGTGACAGGTAACGCAATTTATAATGATTATATGAATTATATTAGAGAATGTAAATGAAAAATAAAACGTTCATTCACAGTAACAATTTAAAACGATGCTTATAAAATATAACTAACAGGTATATAAATATAAAAAAATATTAAAAGCATAGAACATATTCCACAGATTAATAAATAAAAATAAAATTAAGAATTAAAATACAACTACAAAACATAGTAGAATTATGCAGAACAGATAATATATATTAAAATGAGATATCCTTTCCCGTTTTTTTACGCCATAAATAAATCTTAAACAAGAGTTTTGAACTCGTTGGATACGTTGACTGTCAGCTAAGATAAGACATGGTGAGTAAACTACATCACAAAAATTAAAATTGGAAAGAATTAGTGAATCACACAATATCTTTTTAGTTTCCTTATTTAAAACATGGCGGTGTGCAAACAACAATTTTAATATAGAGTAACTTAGTTGGATTTTTTTGGAGATATGCTGCGAGAAACGAAGATTTGTGTCTATGATAAGTCCTAGATTCTTAACATTCTCGGAGATGTTTAGGCTAACGTCATTGACGCGTATGTCTATCTTAGGATACAATAATGGCCTAGAGCGCTTCCTAGCAAATAATATAACTAACGATTTGACGGGATTTATGGATAGGCCGTGTTTTGTGGAAGTTTCAGTAAGACTGCGCAAATCACTATTGATGCGATCCAAGCCTTCATCAATTTGACTGGAATGGAAGGAATAGTAAATTTGCGTGTCATCCGCATAGAAATGATAGTTAGAATGTTTAATGGTGTCAGGAAATTTTGAAGTATAAATATATTATAGAGCATAGGGCCAAGTATAGATCCTTGTGGGACCCCTGAAATTATTTTAATCTCGTTTTATAAGTTGCCTGGAAGTGAGACACATTGAAATCTGTTTGAAATATAGTTATTAAATAGATCAATTGCAGAAGTATCCAGGCCAATGTATTGTAGTATACTTAACAGAACTCGGTGGTTTATGGTATCAAAAGCTTTTGAGTAGTCCAGCATTACCAGTAATGTAACATTACTTTCGTCAGACGCTCTGAATATATCGTCCGTCAAGGTTAATAAAGCAGTCGTGCAGCTGTGACCTCCTCTGAAACCTGACTGCTTAGAGGGAAAAACATTATACCTTTCCAAATGTACACGTAATTGATAGGACATTACCTTTTCCAAAATTTTGGAAAGAACTGGCAAAATGCTAATTGGTCGGAGATCAGTAATTTGTTCCACAATTTTGATTTTTGGATGGAGTATAATCATGGATTTTTTCCAGGACAGAGGAAAGACATTATTTGATAAACAAAAGTTGATCAAGTGTCGGATGTAAAGCAATATAAAAGGAGAACATAGTTTAATCATGGTCAGACTAATACCGTCCATGCCAACTGCGTTAGATTTGAACGTTTCTAAAATTTTCATTACATCATCCTCATTTATTTCCGAGAACTTGAATTTTTTGTCAATGCCTGGTTTAGTATTGTGGGTGTAAATGTTTATTAAGTCCGAATTAGCCTTATCTGAATTTTGAACGGAAGAAAAGTAGGTATTAATATTATTGGCATCAAAATGTGAAGCAAGAACATTTGATTTATTGGGAATGATGTTGTATTTCCTAAGTTTTGCCCAATTTTCTTTACTGTTGGAAGAACGAAAATTAAAATTCAAGAAAGCCTTCTTTTCTTCCTTTATCGCAAAAGTAGTGTAATTTCGTAATTGTTTATAGTATTCCCACTTTCCAGGACTAGGTTTTGATTTGTGTTTTTTAAAAGCTTTATGTCTAAGTGATATGAGCAATTTGATATTAGGAGTTAACCATGGAGGTTGAAACTTTTTTTTATTATATTTATAGGTTACTATGGGCGCATGCTTATCAAATAATTTAATAATATGAGTAGTAAAAAAATCTATTTTCCCATCAATGCTGTTAATGTCAAACATGTGAAACTAAGGAATAGCATATAAGTCACTATTAAAAGATTCCATATTAATATGACTATACCTTCTAATTTTTTTATCTGTTGGTGTTTTTTCAATTACATGGTCGTTTCTGCTAAAAAACACGAGGGCGTAGTCAGCCACATCATGGAGATGCACTACACCAAATTCATTGGGAGTGAAGGTGTCTGGGACGATGACATAATCGATGAGCGTTCTGGAATTTTGTGCTATTCTTGTCGGTTCGGTAATTATCTGTTTTAAATTGAAGGACCAAATAACATCGCAAAAGTTTTTATGCATATAACTATCCGAGAGACCGTCTATATTAAAATCACCTAAACAGTAAATTTTATCACATGTCTGTATCATTTCATTAACAATGTCCTGAAAAACATTTAGGAAAGCCGGGTAACTGTCATGGGGTCTATAAATAATGCCAAAAACTATTATAAAATTTTTTAACATTAATTTCAGCCAATTATGCTCAATGAAATTGCAAATATCAGAATAAATTACCTCATACTTTAAATTATTTTTAATATAAAATCCAACCCCACCACCATGCGAAGGTCTAGGGACATGATGAAATTTATAACCATCAATATGTACTAGTTTAGAGTTATAATACATAGGTAACCATGTTTCTGTTACTCCAAGTATATCAAATTTATTCGTAAGTAAAATATGAGCTACTTAACCCCCATCTTGAGCTTTATTGGAATATTATTATTGAAAAAATAATTAGTTGCCAAATATCACAAGTTTGAAGAGACAGAACTTAAAACAAAAATAATAGAAAATAATAAAATATCATAATTCAGTAACAAAAAATTTTCAAATTTAACACTAAGCTTATAGTTAAATGACTTGTCTATATATTTAAGCGTAAAATAGAAAAAGAAACTATAGATTGCAATACTGATATGGACAATACATATTACTAATTAAAAAAAAATAACATAAAATAAAAAAAAATATAGTGACTAGCAATATAGTGACAGGTAACGCAATTTATAATGATTATATGAATTATATTAGAGAATGTAAATGAAAAATAAAACGTTCATTCACAGTAACAATTTAAAACGATGCTTATAAAATATAACTAACAGGTATATAAATATAAAAAAATATTAAAAGCATAGAACATATTCCACAGATTAATAAATAAAAATAAAATTAAGAATTAAAATACAACTACAAAACATAGTAGAATTATGCAGAACAGATAATATATATTAAAAGAAACTATAGATTGCAATACTGATATGGACAATACTTATTACTAATTAAGAAAAAAAAAAAATAACATAAAATAAAAATTATTTACCATCATAGAAATACTTAATTTCTTGAGACTAGCAATATAGTGACAGGTAACGCAATATATAATGATTAAATGAATTATATTAGAGAATGTAAATGAAAAATAAAACGTTCATCCACAGTAACAATTTAAAACGATGCTTATAAACTATAACTAACAGGTATATAAATATAAAAAAAATATTAAAAGCATAGAACATATTTCACAGATTAATAAATAAAAATAAAATTAAGAATTACAATACAACTACAAAACAAAGTAAAATTATGCAGAACGGATATATGGTAAATAAAAGTAGAAATAACAATAAAATAATATGACAGGCTGTTACATATTTACTTCTTATCTTCTTTTACTATCTGGGGAATCCCTCTTATATATTTTAATCTTAAATTCTCTTCTCCGGCTTCCTTCCTTTCTTCCAGTGTTTTCTTTAATTCCTTGTAATGCTCGCGCTGACTTTTTGTTTGGTCAGCACTTACATGAAGAGAATTTATTTTTCTTCTATTCGTAAGGATTTTCTTCGCGTCTTGAGTCGTCGTTTTCTTGCGTCGCACTGAGTTGAATATCACTTTAATCGGCCTCGGTTTATTATTTTTTTTACCCAGGCGAATTATTTTTTTTATTACAGGAGTGTCAGGGATAATTTTCGCAAATTCTTTTTTTATATACTTCAAATCATCTGAATTACGGTCATCTAATTGATCTTTGGATGACTCTTCTACATCAAAAACCATAACGTTGTGAGAGCAGTCAATACGATCCTGGACTTCATAAACAGTTTCTTCTGTAATTTTTAGGGTTTTGTAGGTATGACCAAAAAACCCTTATACCGTCATTTTGTCGTCTGTCTGTCTGTCTGTCTGTCTGTCTGTCTGTCTGTCTGTCTGTCTGTCTGCCTGTCTGTCTGTCTGTTCGGTGAAAATTGTAGCCAAACGGATAAAGCTAGAGAGTTGAAATTTGGCATGCTTATACAACTCTTTGACCCGCACATAGAAAAAATACTAAAACATTTAAAAAACATATCCCCCTAAAAATATAAACAAATATGTGCTCATCGAAAAAAATTCTGAGTAGGGTATCAAATGAAAGCCCTTGGTACGTGGATTAACCATCAAATTTTTATTTTTGCAAAATAAATTATTTTAAAGCGTTTTTTGCCAAAATTGTGCAAAAAAAATTTTGTCCCACACCCTGTAGCCCAGATGGTTTAAACTAAAAATCTGAAAAAATCCTAAGTAATGTACATTGGTGTGAACCGGAATAGTAAAACAGGAATTTTTGATCAGAATATGTTTTTGAAAAAAAAAGCATTTTTTGTGTTTTTTTTGCTAGTAATGTTGAAAACTTATAGTTATATAACACACTAAACTGTAACTTGTATCTTGGTGCAATGGTTACGGTACTAGCGTTCTGCCCAAGAAAATGAGTTCGAATCCCACGAGAAGAGACAATGTTATTTTTTATTTATTTTTTTTGCATTTTAATTTTGTTTAAATTATTTTTTTAAAATTCTAGTTATATTTTGGCAAATATTGCGTTTAATTTTTAGAAGCGTAAATTTAATAACCAGTGGAAATTGTTGAAATTATAATTTAATTCTGTTTGAATGTACACGAAATCAAAGGGAGGAGCTATGACTAGAAACAACCAATGAAACCATAGGCGCAATTTTCAAAATCTTAATGAACCTTGCTATATAAAAAAAAATACTGCACATATTAAGAAACCTAAATAATGGTATTAGGCACTCGAATTAAAATTAACATAAAAATATTTTAACATAAAATTTGTTTTTAAAGCTCTTAGTTTAAGAGATGATAAATTATTTTTAAAATATTGTTCAGTTTACATTGAATACTACAAAGCAAAATATGTCCTACACACTCAGCATTCCGCCTTCACTTAATATTTTTAGATTATATATATATCTAAGAGGAATTTTTTCAAAATTTTATTGAACCTTGCTATATAAAAAAAACATACTGCACATATTTAGAAACATACATAATGGTATTAGGCATTCGAATTAAAATTAACAAAAAAAAAAAAATATTTTAACATAAAATTTGTCTTGGCATTCCAAATAATCATTATTCACTTACTAAATACCTGCGAAACCCTGAAATGTGTGAAAATTCACACTTCACATAAATTTTTGAGTGTTCTTTTTCTTAGTTTCATACAGGTAACTTCTGAGGCTGCCAGCCCTGAGCAGTTGTCCACATGTATTGGACGCAAACAACCGTCACAAGTAACATGTTTTTTGTCCCGCACAAAATCTTTACATTTAAGACATTTTAAGTCTTCAGTCATACTTTCGACTAGACAATAAGAAGTGCAACAATACTTGTTTTTTGTTTGAAGTCTTAGAGCCGTTCACACTGTTTGGTAGTCACTGATTAAGCAATGCGTAGAAAGATGCGCAGTCGCTATCACTAGACTTGTCAAAATTGAACAGCTGATAGATAACACGTTTTTTATTAATTTAATGAATGAAAATGTTAGTTATCCCTCACAATTTTGGTACAACACTTGACACAAACACTTATAATATAGTTTTATTCAGTGAATCTGAATTATTTTGCACTATTTCACAGTTTTATCATTAATTAAATAGACTCTAATTAGCTAAGCAACTTGTCCTATCAGAGGTTCTCAAACTCATAATGTATAATCTACCTCGTTTGTAGAATCACCCCTTTAGGGGTTGATTAGGAAGAAATCCTGAAATAAGTTTTTCGACATTTGTATGGATAATTTTTGTATGCAAACACCAAGTCGATATCTTATTGGTCCTAAAAGAATTAAGGAATTACTGAAATCACATTTCACCCCTTTTCACCTTTAAGGGGTGAAATTTAAAAAATGTCAAAATCATTTCGAGATATTAAAAAAAAAACACCTAGATATTAAGGAATCCTTGAAATCACAATTCATCCCTTTTCACCCTTTAGGGGGTAATTTTAAAAAAATGTCAAAACTATTTCGAGATATTTTAAAAAGATACCTATGTGCCAAAAAGTAATGTTGCAACTAAACGAACACAGGAAATACGACGGGATGTATAATTCATCCCGATTGTTGATCCACCCCTTAAGGGGTTGATTAGGACAAAATCTAAAAATTGGTTTTTCGGTACTTGCATGGGTAGTTTTTGTAAGCAAAAACCAAGTCGATATCTTATTGGTGTTAAAAAATATTAAACAATCCTTGAAATCACGAGGACATCCTAAGCAAAAAGTGTAAGCAAAAATCAAGTCGATATCTTATTGGTCCTAAGAGATATTAAGGAATCCTTGAAATCACAATTCACCCCTTTTCACCCTTTAGGGGTGAAATTTAAAAAAAACTGTCAATACTATTTCGAGATATTTTAAAAATAAATCTATGTGCCAAAAATTAATGTTGCAACTAAACGAACAGAGGAAATACGACGGGATGTATAATTCACCTTAATTGTAGATCCATCCCTTTAGGGGTTGATTAGGACCAAATCCTGAAATAAGTTTTTCGGTATTTGTATGGGTAATCTTCGTAAGCAAAAAGCAAGTCGATATCTTATTGGTCCTAAGAGATATTAAGGAATCAATGAAATCACAATTCATCCCTTTTCACTCTTTAGGGGGTAATTTTAAAAAAATGTCAAAACTATTTCGAGTTATTTTAAAAAGATACCTATGTGCCAAAAAGTAATGTTTGCAACTAAACGAACACAGGAAATACGACGGGATGTATAATTCATCCCGATTGTTGATCCACCCCTTAAGGGGTTGATTAGGACAAAATCCAAAAATTGGTTTTTCGGTACTTGCATGGGTAGTTTTTGTAAGCAAAAACCAAGTTGATATCTTATTGGTGTTAAAAAATATTAAACAATCCTTGAAATCACGCGGACATCCTAAGCAAAAAGTGTAAGCAAAAAGCAAGTCGATATCTTATTGGTCCTAAGAGATATTAAGGAATCCTTGAAATTACAATTCACCCCTTTTCACCCTTTAGGGGTGAAATTTAAAAAAAACTGTCAATACTATTTCGAGATATTTTAAAAATACATCTATGTGCCAAAAATTAATGTTGCAACTAAACGAACAGAGGAAATACGACGGGATGTATAATTCACCTTGATTGTAGATCCATCCCTTTAGGGGTTGATTAGGACCAAATCCTGAAATAAGTTTTTCGGTATTTGTATGGGTAATCTTCGTAAGCAAAAAGCAAGTCGATATCTTATTGGTCCTAAGAGATATTAAGGAATCCTTGAAATCACAATTCATCCCTTTTCACCCTTTAGGGGGTAATTTTAAAAAAATGTCAAAACTATTTCGAGTTATTTTAAAAAGATACCTTTGTGCCAAAAAGTAATGTTGCAACTAAACGAACACGGGAAATACGGCGGGATGTTTAATTCACCCCGATTGTAGATCCACCCCTTAAGGGCTTGATTAGAACAAAATCCAAAAATTGTTTTTTCGGCATTTGCAAGTCGATATCTTATTGGTGTTAAAAAATATTAAACAATTCTTGAAATCACATTTCACCCCTCTTCACCCTTTAGGGGTTAAATTTAAAAAAGTTGTCAAAGCCATTTCGAGATATTTTAAAATGACGCCTATGTGCCAAAAAGAAACCTTATATTTTAATAAACACAGGGAATACGACGGGCTGTATAATTCACCCCGATTGTAGATCCATCCTTTAGGGGTTGATTAGGACAAAATCCTGAAATATATTTTCAGTATTTGTATAGGTAATCTTTGTCAGCAAAAAGCAAGGCAATATCTTATTGGCCCTAAGAGATTTAAGGAATCCTTGAAATCACAATTCACCCCTTTTCACCATTTAGGGGTGAAATTTTAAAAAACTATCAAAACCCTTTTCGAGATATTTTAAAAAGACACCTATTTGCTAAAAAGTAATGTTGCAACTAAACGTACACAGAAAATACGACGGAATGTATAACTCACCCCGATTGTAGATCCACCCCTTTAGGGGTTGATTAGGACAAATTCCTGAAATACGTTTTTCGGTAATTGTATGGATAATCTTTGCAAGCAAACAGTAAGTCCATATCTTATTGGTCCTAAGAGATATTAAAGAATCCTTCAAATCACAATTCACCCCTTTTCAACCCTTAGGGGTGAAATTTTAAAAAACTGTCAAACCCATTTCGAGAAATTTTAAAAAGACACCTATGTGCCAAAAAGTAATGCTGCAACTAATGAACACAGAAAATACGACGGGATGTATAATTCACCCCGATTGTAGATCCACCCCTTTAGGGGTTGATTAGGACAAAATCCTGAAATTGGTGTTTCGGTATTTGTATAGGTAATCTTTGTAAGCAAAAAGCAAGTCGATATCTTATTGGTTCTAAGAGATATTAAGGAATACTTGAAATCATAATTCACCCCTTTTCACCCTATAGGGGTGAAATTTTAAAAAACTACCAAAACCTTTTCGAGATATTTTAAAAATACTCCTATGTGCTAAAAAGTAATGTTGCAACTAAACGAACACAGGAAGTAATACGGAATGTATAACTCACCCCGATTGTAGATCCACCCCTTTAGGGGTTGATTAGGAAAAATTCCTGAAATAAGTTTTTCGGTAATTGTATGGATAATCTTTGCAAGCAAACAGTAAGTCCATATCTTATTGGTCCTAAAAGATATTAAGGAATCCTTGAAATCACAATTCACCCCTTTTCAACCCTTAGGGGTGAAATTTTAAAAAACTGTCAAACCCATTTCGAGATATTTTAAAGAGACACCTATGTGCCAAAAAGTAATGCTGCAACTAATGAACACAGGAACTACGACGGGATGTATAATTCACCCCGATTGTAGATCCACCCCTTTAGGGGTTGATTAGGACAAAATCCTGAAATTAGTGATTCGGTATTTGTATGGGTAATCTTTGTAAGCAAAAAGCAAGTCGATATCTTATTGGTCCTAAGAGATATTAAAGAATCCTTAAAATCACAATTCACCCCTTTTCACCCTTTAGGGGTGAAATTTCAAAAAACTGTCAATACCATTTCGAGATATTTTAAAATGACACCTATGTGCCAAAAAGTAATCTTGCAACTAAACCAACACAGGAAATACAACGGGATATATAATCCACACCGATTGTAGGTTCACCCCTTTAGGGGTTGATTAGGGCAAAATACCGAAATTGGTTTTTCGGTATTTGTTGGGGTAATACTTGTAAGCAAAAACTAAGTCGATATCCCATCGGCTCTAAGAGATATTAAGGAATTCGTGAAATCACATTTCACCCCTGTTCATCCCTTTTCGAAAAATCCCTTCTTAGTGGGTGCTTACGTCATGAAGGGAATATACTCTCTGAATTTCAAGTTTATAGGCCCAGGAGTTCGGGCTGGGCGGTGATGAGTGAGTCAGTCAGTCAGTCAGTCAGTCAGTCAGTCAGGACACTGCCTTTTATATATATATATATATATATAAGTTAAATTTATTAATTTAACACTTAAGTTTTTTAAAAACATTTATTTAACTTTAACAATAATACAGATAGTACAGGAAATGAAGCATTTTGGCTCGCAATTTTTTCGTCCAGCATGGAATTACGTGAAATTTAAACAGAAGGTAGGGAATAGCCCAAGGATCATTTTCTACATCATGCCGTTGTACGCTAAAACCTTGGGGGTGGTTGCCACCCCATCTCGGGGGTGGAAATTTTTTACTACATTTTAACTATAGGAATCTATGGGAAAAGTAATTCTAAGAAAAAAATGTTCTTTACGTTTTCTTCGTAAAACTAATATTTTTTGAGTTGAATGTAACAGTTTTTCGAAGAAAAAATCGATGTTTTTAAAAAGTTTTTTGCGAATAACTCGAAAAATATGCATTTTATCAAAAAAAAACTGTAAAAAGCAAAATTGTAGCTTTTAAAAAAACAAACAAAATCCTTTTTTTATTATTTTTCTACGACCAATACGAACCGAGATACGGCATGTTAATGGTTTACTTTTTTTCGCCAAATGCATAATTTGAAAGATTCAAAGTCAAATAACAGCAAAAATTTGCATTTTTCGAGGGAAACTCATTGAATCTTTTTTAAAGTATTTGATTAGACCTTTCAAACAAAAAAAGAAAAAAGTCTCTAGCATAAAAATTAAGCGACTTATGATCAAAATAAGGTCGGTACCTACTTTTTTCTACGAAAAAATCAGTGAAAACAACCCCCTATTTACCCCCCTAATTAAAATTGATCCTCACCCTTCTGTGGTTCTCTTCATATATGTATTTTCAGTACACCCAAGAAGTTTGACCAATTTAAAATGCCTAATTTTAGAAAAATTGGAGTTTAAAGAAAAAACGATTTTTTGCGATTTCGTATTTTTCACCCTTTTCTTCAAAATATCTCCGAAATTACTGGAGATACGAAAAAAATGATAGAGCACTAAATTGTAGCTTTTTTAATGACTTAAATTTCCCTGTGCATATATTTTCTGTACAGTGAATATTTGGCGAGATATAGCCGTTTAATACCTCTATTTACAAGCGAACACCACCTTATTCGAGCCCTTCAAACTCACCCCATTTAAAAACTAAGGGATCTTAAGGAATTTAATTTACATAGTCTTATAGCTCTTGAAAATCCCTACAAAATCGTTTTTTAAAACACTTTCTATCACTAAAAATGAAGGAGCTATGTTTAAAAAACCAATAAAATTTTTTGTTGACGAAATCATTTTTTTAGGATAAATATTTTTTTTTTATATCAAACTCTAACAAGGGTGGGTTTTTAAGGGTTGAAACATTAGAAATTGTATTCCAAAGCATGAAACAATCATTATTCAACTAATCCAAACCAAATTTTACCCATATTAAGGTTTACAACGTTATTTTATAATTTTTGACAATTAGGGGTAGTTTTCACCCTTAAAAAATAAACAGTGCTCATGAGCATGATATAAAATTTGAAGTAGAGGGTGCAAATCGATGCAAGATGAAATAATTTTTTAAGATAAATACTTTTTTTTTACATTAAGCTCCAACAAGGGTTGATTTTTAAGGGTTGAAACATTATGAAATTGTATTCTAAAGCATAAAACGATCTATATTTAGCTAATCCAAACCAAATTTTACCCATATTAAGGTTTAAAATGTTATTTTATAATTTTTTACAATTAGGGGTAGTTTTCACCCTTAAAAAACAAAAAGCGTACAACGGCACAATGTAGAAAATGAACTAGAGGGTGAAATGAGCCTAATTCCAAATTTTTATCCAAATCGATGCTGGACGAAAAAATTGCGAGGTTTTGTAATTTTTTGAGCTTCATTTCCTGTACTAAGAACAAAATATACTAGTCTATAGTTATACACAATGAACTACGAACTCTTGTTTGAATATTACATTGGAATTTATAATACTAAAAAAAAGGATACCTGGACATTAATTAAATTATTACTAGACAATAAAAGGAAGTGATCAGCGCGGAAAGTGTTGATTTGGGGTTTTGTGACACTGTAACTTATATTAACCCCTCCATAGGGCTCCACCAACTTCAAAACATATTAAAGGAAATCCATGAATTTGACAAACACTGTAGGTATGTAAGAGATCGGCAACCGGTGGCACGCCGAACGATTTTATAATACTTTATTTACGCAATCAAAATTACAAATTATAAAATAAATATAGGATAATAAACTACAGTCAGTCAGAAAGATAAAAAGTAGAATAAAATGTCTTTGGTTTTAAATTGCACATAAGTATTATTGCACTTGTGTTATTGCACTTAACATTTATTGGGCTTTAACTATCACAGTAGTAGGTGATTTTATATTATTTTATGTCACAGGCTTGCAAGGCATTGTTGCATGTGAGTATGTGATACCTGTTAGCGCAGATGTCTCGACAATATTGACATATGCATTCCTCATTAGGTTCGTGGAAGCTTTGGCGCTTATCACAGATGTTATGGTGAAAACCGTGAACTGTCATTCTGCATATCTTACTCCTGTTTTTCTCATTTGCCTGTCACCAGGAAGCAGAGTTAAACGCTGGTCCTTCACTGTAATTTTTAGAGACAAAGAGCCAATTTTTCTCTTCTCTTATTTCGTCGTACTTATCGAGTTCATCTGCGCTGAAGTTGTACTCGTGTCTAAGGTCTTCTATAAGAGTAGGCCATCCAATGATGTGTAAACATAATGTGTTTGATGCGCTTTTATGTACTCCCAGGACCCTTTTTACAAAATATGTTTTTATTTTGTCAATCTCTTGCAGTTGTTTAACTTTTAGTAGTGGTGCTATTTGTTGTAAAGCATAATTAGCAATAGATTTTATTTTTTGTTGAAAAAGGGTATAGGCATTTTCAATTGTTAATCTATGCAAGTCTCTTAAGCTATTTATTGCCCTTATAGCTTGTATTTTTCTATTCATAACGTGCTCTGTGAATGTAAGTTTAGTTTGCATAGTTACTCCCAGGTAAGTGTACATGTTTACAATGCCGACTTTCTCGTTTTTGTATTCAAAATGATCTTCTTTTGATAGCCTACCGCCGTTTCTAAACTTCATCACTTGGGTTTTCCCTAGGTTCACTTTTAATCTATTAGAGTCGCAGTACTCTGACAGGTTATCGAGTGCGATGTTTACTTCTTTTACTGATGTGCTGTACATAACCAAGTCATCTGCGTACATTAATATTTTAAGATTGTTTGTATTTTTGATAATTTCTCGGGGAAGATCAGCTATGTACAGTAGAAATAAAGTTGGGCTTAGGCTATCTCCCTGAGCGACACCTTTTGTCTGCATTATTTGTTTTGGAGTTTGGTTATTTACAGTTATAAATATGTTGTTCATCTGTAGAATGTTATTAATTAAAGTTAAAGTTTTCCCTCCCAAAGAAAAATCTTGAATTAGCTTTTTATTTAACAGATTTCTGTCGACGCTATCAAAAGCTTTCTCGAAATCCACGTAACAGGCGTACATTTTTCCTCGTTTGATAGATATTTCTGATTTTATATCTTTTATTATTTCTCCGATTGGTGTTGTCGTCGATTTTCCTGGGATGAATCCATATTGTTCGGGAGGCAGCCTATTTAGAAGGTTTGTTATTAACCTGTTGTTGATTAATTTTGTTAGGCACTTGTACGCTGTTTGCTGGAGAGCAATACCCCTATAATTATTTGGGTTGGCCGCATCACCTTTTCCTTTATACAATATATACATATTGCTATTTTTCCAGGACTCTGGTATTTTCCCGTCTGTTAAACATCTGTTAAACAGTAATTCCCATTCTGTCTCTAATATGCCAAAACTTTGTTTTATTTCTTCGTAGGATAGTAAGTCTGGCCCTGTGGCCTTGCCGTTTTTTGTTTCATTTACTACTTTTACGATTTCTGCATAAGTGAAAAGATCGTCACACCAGGTTTCATAGACAGTATTATTTTGGTCGAAGTGCAGTGTTATATTGGAAGTTAATAAAGATTTAAAATGTAGTTGGAGTATGTCGACTGTCATTTCTGTTGCAAACTTTGGTTGTTTCTTTCTAAATAAGCTCCATTCTAATGAGCATGTGGAACATTAACTGAGACAGTAATGATTTGATGTTTTCTTATAAGTACTTTTTGCACTTTTATTTCTTTAGTATATCGGGCAATATTAGTGAAAATTAAATCTATTGTGCTATTATCGTTACTGGAGATGTATGTGTATTCTTCTTTTCGATTAAGCAGGGAGAAATTTTCACTTTCCATAAAACTCACTAGAGCCGTTCCTTTTGCACTATCGTTATCAATTCTACAATTAAAGTCACCAACAATGTATATTAGCTTGTTTGTCTCTACGGCACTTAATAGTTCACTCAACTGTTCACAGATGTCATCTATTTTAAAAGTAGGGTTATAGTAGCAGTTTATAAAAATTGCTACATTTGTGTTGATTATTATGATATTTTCTTCCTTTTTAATTAATTTAGGATCAAAGTGAGGTTTGATTGCAGCTAACAGACCGCTACTTGGTCTTCCTTTGTTGATGCTTTTCTTAGCTTTTGACACGAAAGTAACATAACCTCTCAAACAAGTTTCTTCACAAACCATGGTTTCTGTCAGGAAAATAAACTCACTGTTTTTAAAAATCTCGGTTTCTGGCGATGACTTACAGGCATTTTGGTAGCCTTCAATGTTCCAAAGAAAAATTTGCAGCTTGTTCGTGGTTGGTCGTTTTTTGCCACCGCATTTTCCCCTGTGGGTTTACACTGTTTTTTAATTATTCTTGTGCTAATGAGTACTTGTTTCACTTTTTCTTCTATTTTATTTAATTTCCGACTTATATTTAGTTCGTTTAAAAGCGTTTTACTGTAGCGAAAAAATTTGCCGGCTGCCATAATGGAGCGCACGCACGAACGATTTTATGCGGCCAAATAAGAAAATATGATGTTTACTTTTCATATCCAGCATACATTTACTACCGCGCTGCTTTAAGATAGTGTAACAACACAATAGGCGTATTTACGCCACCGTAAATTCGTGTAAATCGGCGTAAACAAAAAGTTAAGATTGTAAAAAATAGAAATTAGGAAAGGAATTACGGCCCGCTAAATTAATTTGTTACCTAATGCGGCCGTCGACGTAAAAAATTTAAAATTTTGTTTAAGAATGATAAGGCCCGCGACGTGTGAAATATTTTAAACACCTGGTCAATACTAAAATTGTATTTGATTTATTATATTTGCGTACCAACTACATATTTATGACCAGTTAATGGTGTCTTTTAACTAATAAACAAAAATCAGCTCGATGTAAGAGGCCCGGCGAAATATTTAACCAGAAATTTAAGGCAAGTTTGATCTGCCCGTGCTTGACAGTTTTCAAAAAAATATGTTACGGGCCGTAATACTATCCGCAATCCACAAATCCTCCCCCCGGACTTACAGTCAAGCATCATATGTGCTCCTCCCCAACCATGAATCCTATATACGCCACTGCATATTATTATACGAAATTCTTGTAGAAACAATAATAACAAGTTTTATTATTATGATGTATTAAGTTATTTCTATGGTTATGAACTGAAAATGTGAAACTGACATAATATGTGAATTATATTTCAAAACTTAAACTCTAGAAATTACAAAGTATAAAGAACAAATTTTCAGTGTCTTATATTAAAAGCATGGATCTAACAGCAATTGCTTCACGAATATTTGGACCCGATCTTCAGCCAGATGCTGTTGAAAAATTATCGCAAAACAGGTGAGTTTACCTTTTTGTTAAAATTTATCAATTTACGTACCAGAATTTGCTATATTTATGATTATTAGCCGTTAATAATTAAATTAAAAATATTAAAATTTAGTAACAATTATGTAACAATATTTCTAGATGTAGCAGGTTAGATATTGGCATTAATCATTAGGTTTAAAGAAGCAGGGTCGTAAATATCAGTTTGTTCGCAGAAAAAGGACTCGTTTAGCGAACGCAACTGCTAAGAATTAGTGCTCGACATGTAATCACAAGTCAATTTTTGCAAGCTCGCTAAACAAATAGTAATCTAAATACGATAAATGTATAATAAATACCTAAAAGTATAAAAAGTTTACAAATGGAGGGGTTCCAAAAATCACTTGAGAACCGGGGAGGAAAAGAAATTATAAAAATCATGTGGGAACAGTATGGGGGTAAATATTTAAAAAATCACTTGAAGGCGAGGGAGAAAAATACTTAAAAACAGGAGGGGGATTTCTAAAAGTCAAATGAAGACAGGAGGCAGGCGCAAAAATTCAAAAATCACTACACTGGGTCGGAGAGGGTGGCTATATATCGATATATCTATAAATCATTTGGGGCCAGAAATTTCGTACGGTTCTTTTAAAAATGTATTACCACAAAAATTAATTATTTGAACACATCAGATCAGTAGCGGCACTAGCTTTTAAAATTTAGGAGGCCAGTAGGCACCCTAAGGGTCAAATTTCTTACCGATATAGATATTTGTTCACAAAAAGGTAATTTTTTAAATAAAGCAATCAGTTTTTGCTTATTCGTGGTGATATACAGTCGCATCAGTTATCGACAAGTGAAACCAGTGAAGCACGTTAATTTGTGCATATATTGTGCCTCCTTATTAAAATTATTAAATACAGTGATAAAATAAAGTGGGTGTGATAGTGTAGTGTACCAATAATCCTCCTCCAGGATGGAGGGAGGAAACCAGGACGATGAGGACGGGAATAAGGACATGGACACATCAGATAAGTGTAGTGACATCTCTGACACACCAAAAACTCAAAGAACCCTCTGTAGTAAAGGCAAGGTTAAAGTTTCCTTTAAAACGAGAGGCAGATTTTGTAATAGCGGCCAACAAAGAAAAAGTGCAGGAATGTCTAAAAGGGGCCATCACGGGCACAACAGTCACTGAAAAACCCAGTAGTACGTCTATGACAAACTCCAACTCGAACCTACAAAACTCCAACGCGAACATGCATGAAATACCTGGTAAACAGATGTCTAATACTCAAAACATTAACATTAACGTAACCTCCAGTCGTAGTGTAAGGGAAAGGTGGGAAATGGTGCCCCCCTAAAGATTTTCGGCAATAACTTGCTTAATTATCAACACTTTTTATCTTTTTTATATTCACTTTTTCTTTTTATTTTTCAATTATAATTTCACTATATAATTTCACTTTTTATTTTTATATATTTTTTATATTTCACTAGAGCACTGCATTGGTAACAAGTAATAAAAATTGAGATAAGTGTATTACATATATTTCTATTAAAAAAACAGGAATTATTACAAAGTGTCAACACCATCATTACCCCACAGGTAAAAGGTAATGATGGCAGGTGGTCATTATTACCCATACTGATTCAATGTAGCTTATGTTGCCAATAATTATAGTATTTAAGGCATATTACAAAATTATTTGACAATAATTGCAATCACAAACTAATAGATATTATTTAATTCTAAGTACAAAAACACAAATGTAACGTTTTCTACTACTTTTTTGAAAAAATAATTTTCGTTCAAATTATGCAATATTTTGAGTGCAATCATTTGTTCAGTCAATGCCAGTTTGGTTTTAGACAAGGTAAATCGACTAGTGACGCTATACTGAGTTTCTTGAGATTGGCTACGGACTCACTCGGAGTCAGTGGCTACTGCATGGCTACTTTTCTCGATCTTAGTAAGGCTTTTGATTGCGTGCCTCATGATCTACTGGTCGGTAAACTGGATAATTACCACTTCACTAAAGATGCCTGTTTGCTTATTAAATCATACTTAACATGTAGAAAGCAATATGTTAAATTAAACACAGATGTATCGACATGTTCCGAAATCGATATTGGTATCCCACAAGGATCGATTTTAGGTCCTTTACTTTTTTTAATTTACATAAATGACCTTCCCTTAGCGCTGAACTCAAATGCCATACTATATGCGGATGATACTACCATCTTAACACAGTCAACATCCTTAGGTGATATTGATCCCCAGACCAGCCTGTACATTAAAAATGCTTCTGACTGGCTGGTTAGAAACAGGTTAACATTGAACGAAAATGAAACTCAAAAGTTACTGATCACCAACAGACCTCACTCTTTTGAAAATCCAGATTCGGTGTGCTTTCTTGGAATCTGTTTAGACCCAAAGCTAAACTGGGAACCCCATATATCCACACTCTGTGGCAAACTTTGCAGAATAATATTTTTAATCAGAAACATTAGGGCATCAATATCAATTGATATATTAAAAATTGCTTATTTCGCGCTGTTTGAATCACAAATATCTTATGCGATTTTGGCCTGGGGACACTCCACCTTTTCCTCGAGAATTTTTTCACTTCAGCGTCGATTAGTAAGATTAATGTTGGGTTTATCGTACAGAGCTGAATGTAAGCATTGCTTTGTTGAACTACGCATAATGACTTTTCCAGCGCTGTACGCATATCATTGCCTACTTTATGCACACAGTCATCTTGGTGATTTTATTACTCATGGACATATTCATACTTACAATACTAGAAACAAATCAAATCTATGTCCGGATTTCATCAGAATAAATAAATGTAGGTACAGTGCAAATTACTATTCTCAGCACTTTTTTAATCTACTTCCCCTTAACCTCAGAAATGCCCCATTTCATATATTTAAAAGAAAAATAAAACAATATATCATTGAAAATCCTGTCTTCTCATTAGAAGATTTTTCCAAATTAGATTTTTTAAATATATGTATTAATAACGAGGACTAAGTCATGTTTTCATCTACAAAAACCACAAAACTGGTCTATATTTATAACATTTTTTATTTATTTTTTTTCCTCTGTAATTTGTATATCTAATTATGTAATTTGACTGACTGTAAACAACTATATGATGTATTGTAGTCAATAAACTTATTATTATTATTATTATTATTATTATTATTACCTTTTGCGCATTCATCGTGAGCCCGTTGACCACAAATGATACATCTGAGCCATAACTCGCGTTTTTTTCCAAATTCGCCACAAACCAAACACAAATTCTCATCAACTTCTTTGTCTTCATCTGCACTATTTTGAAAGTCATCAGCGTCAGACTCACACTCGCCTATTCTGTAATTCTTTTGTACCTTGGTAATTCTTTTGCTTGTTTCCCTCTTCGTTTCCTTCATGGATCCTATAACACCTTCGCAATTATTTTTGCTTGTGCAGTCTTGTAGAATTTGCCTCTTAGGTACAATTGGTTTAGGTAAGAACTTCCGTAGGTAATCTGTCCGGACCAGGAGCCTTCTTGTTTTTCCTGCTCTTAACCGCAGTTTCGAGTTCATGAATCGTGAAGGGTACTGCTGCTTCCGTTACTTCGTGGGGGGGGGGGGTTGCAGCCAGTTCCTCTCTCCTCTGCGGGAACAAGTGCCTCAGGATTTCAAATTTTCTCTCCTCGGTTAACTCGACAGGCCTTAAACTTCACAGCCCCCTCACCACCAGTTGGTAGGCAGTACCCCAGACATCCTCGTCCACTCTCTGTAAGAGCTCGTGCCAGTGCCTTCTCTTTGCCTCCACGATAGTCTTCTTGAGTATTCCGGCGTGCACCAGTAGGGCATAAGCTTACGGCTGTTCGGAGCCAGAGTAACACTGGCTCTGTATGCCTCCGCTAATGCCTCGGCGCCATCGGTGTGTGAACTCCTTTGCTTCTCCATCATGGAGTTCACTATCTTACTGGAGCCAGTGAGGACTTGAACACACTCCAATCCGCCATTCTCCTTCTCTGATCGTCCTGCCGCCTGGCCCCTGGTCCTTCTACCACCTCGAATCTGATGTAGTGGTGTAGGGTATGATTCTCCAGTTCTAGGGTTTTCCAGTTTGACACGCTCCTTTCTAGTCCTTGGGTTGTTAAGGTCACGTCTATGAAGGAACAGCTCGTTCCTCTCACGAACGTAGGAATTTCACCACAATTGTGACCCACAAGGTGTAGTGCAGCAGCCCACTCCGTCCAAACTTCTCCCCTCGCGTCGGTTACCGGAGAACCCCACATTGGCGATTTGGCATTGATGTCACCTGCTATGACTGCTTCTCTGCCATTGGTCCTGACGTGGTTAATAATGATTTCCACCCTATGCTGGTATTCCTCCAGGGATATATTCGGAGATATATATACCACATGGAGGTCATAGTTGCGTAGGCCAATGCAGAGATGTCCTGTTCCTTGCACAAACCTGGACACTTAAAGCCGTCCTGCCATCGGGAACACCGCCACATCCCCTGCCGTATCGACTATCCACGGATCCTTCCTGGTCAGGGCTCGGTTGAGTTCCGCAACTAACAACAGATCAATGACCACTTCCTTGGCATACGCGTATGCCAGGTCGTGCGCTACCCTACCTCTACCCAGGTTCGTCTGTAACACTTTAAGAGACATCTTAAGTGTTACTTAACGTACCTCCATTGGCGTAGTTCTTGATGCGCAATCTTCTAATCCTTTCTACCTCATTCCTGAACTTCGGACACCTAAACTGGTCGGCTCTATGTCCTTCGATGCCACACGTGGTGCAGTGCTGCTTGTTGGTGCAGTCTTTGGCCTTGTGCCCTTTCTGGCCGCAGTTAAGACACTCGTCCCTCCTTCTCACCTTCTCGTTGCACTCTCTTGCCACGCGGCCGTGTTTCAAGCAGTTGAAACACATGGTCATCTTTACAATCTCCTTGACCGCACAGCTGACCTAGCCGACCCTACTGAAATTTTTTGCCGCCAACTGCGCTGCCAAAGTTCTCGGAAGTTCAACCGTCGCGGTAACCTCGCCATATCTGCCGACCTTAACCGCCGATACCTCTACCTCCGCAGACTCACCGAGCGTCCCCAGTTCTTTGATGACTTGATCTCTTCTTTCGTTATCATCTCCTCTATCCCGATGACAAAGACAGCTGACCTCCTTTGTCTGCCACGAGAAACCTCCTAGTCCGCAAACCTCTGGCTGATTTCCATCCGGAGGGTCTCTGCCTTGGCTTCACCTCCCTCCACTCTTAGTTGGACATCACCGCTGTCGGTTTTTCGTATCCTCTTGATCGATAATCCCAGCTTACCAACTTCCACTTTCTCCTTCATTGATTTGAGAAGATCAGCGTGGGTCCTTCCTCCCGATTTGATGGTGACCGATGCGTCGCTCGGTTTTTGGCGTGGCTTAGCTTTTCCTTGTCCCAGATCCGTCCAGATTAGGATCTTCCTACTGCTACCAGAGAAAATCGCTTTGCTGATCTTCCTCATTCTCTCCACCTCGTAGCTTCTGGATGGTATAAGCTGGATTACCTCGACTGGATGCTCCTCTGCCATCGATCTTAGCTCTTTCAGATGGTTGTAAACCTGATTCCAGCAAGTTCCACCAGAGGCTCTCACTTTCTCCATTGGCTCGACCGGGAGAAAGTAAACCACAGTAGTTATTTCTTTAGTGTCTTTCCTGGTCGAGATTTTGGATGTCTCCATGAGGTAGTCTGCCTGCCCTTCCTTACTTGGGAGTAGTTCCCCAAGTCCTTCGTGTCTTGTCCTGCCCTTGCAGATCTGCGGATTGCTATTCGCCTCCTCGGGCGCCATGAGGACTGCATAGCTGCCGTTGACGTTCACCTGGTGGAAGTCCGTCGAACGTACCTCGGTCTTTGTGAAGCACTCCTCAGGCCACTTCTCTCCAAGTACGCTTTCCAGTTCCTCGAAGCTACCTGCCTTTATAGCTTCCTCGACTCGCCTCCTAGTTTCCTTGGCCTCTTCTCCGCCGGTCTGAGTGCTCATGGTTCTTGACGCCTTTTTACCCAGATTCTTTGGGTCTTCACTCCCTTCGTTTTCCGTTTTCGTCCTTCGTTTTCCGAGTGCTCGCCGTCCTCGTCTCCTTGAGGATCACTCTCGCTTTCAACCTGGTGCTGGTCTCTGCTAGAACTTTGGACTCTTCCTCATATTTAACACGAAGTTCCTCGGTTAAATTCCTGAGTGCCTTAGCTGCGGTTTTAATCTCCACCTTGGTGTTGACATTATCCTGCGTCAGCTTGGCTAAGCTTCTCGCAGATGACGCCACCTGGTCCACCAAGGCTTTCCACATTCATATCCGCCACGTACTTAGGGGTGTTGACCATGATCTTATTTTACCATGATTTTATGATACAGATACCCACAAATCCTCACATAAACCAACACTAGACCAATTACGAAAACGGGAGCACATAGCACTGGAAACAGCGATCAAAACACCACCACCATCACTATTAATTGTAGAAGGTTTACGGTTTCGACGGTACACATTATAAGAGTAACTGTTTAAGATTTCGTTGTTGTTGATACTTTCATTCAAATTCGATTCACCTATAAAAATGATGTCCGGTGAACTTGCAGTTGAATTTAGTAGGAACTGCTGAGTTTTAGGATAAAACCCATGGGCGTTCTGGTAATAAATAGAAAGGAGCATAAGAAAGCGTGAACAACATATTTCGCGACGTATTTTTGAGAATGTGCTTTAGTTTATTCTCTGTAAATCGAGATCACCGTCAATATTTATAATACGAGAATTGTCATTCTTCCGTACTAGAATATGACAGTCTTGAACACAGATGTATTTGTAGTCATTATCTCTACAAACCTCACTCGCCTTTCTAAGTAGTTCCTTATTTTTAATTGTCAGATGATAATTGGTCATAGATAGGGTTGTGGCTGTTATTTATATTTATCTTTTCCACTGAAACTTTTGCGCTTCCTGTATGCTCTGATAATCGTTTTTATTCCTAGATGCAAATTTGGCAATAATGGCACGTGGTTTCGTATTAGAAGTAGATTAATAAGCTATTCCATGAAAAGCGGCAAGGTTAGAAGGTTGAACTAGACATTCAACAAATTTCCCAATAGCTGATACTATATCTATAATGTTTTCATTATTATTTTCATTGATCTCCATGATTTCAACATTTTCCCTGCGTGAGTATTGTTGTAACTTGTTCAGTTCCAATTTCAGTAGAAAATGTTCTTTTTTTAAATTTGACAATTCATCATCCACAGCCGCACAAGATTTGATGTTATCGTTCAAAGTTGACATTTGTTTTATAAAATCATCTATAGCATTGCCATAAAATTAAGAGAATTAACAAATTGGGACTGATGTTCTTTAATACTGGCTAGATCAGCGTTTCTCAATCTTTTTGCAGCGCGACCCAACATATTTCTTTGAAGTCATACTGCGACCCAATTGTTTATTTTATAATTCTTAATATTAAATTAAACATGTATTATATAAGCACGGTATTGTATTTACATGGATCAACTTGATAGTAGTTATAATGGGCAAATAATTTATAAATTAAAAGTTAAGTTAAACTACATATTTTTAATTTAAACATTTAAACCCTTTTATTAATTGCCGAAAAAGTGTTTTCTTTTCAAGTAAGGTATCATTTCTGTACTAACTGCAAACAAAAATTATAAAAATAGATTAATCAGAATTTTATTTAAGACTATTTTGACATATCAGTAGATAGTTCGAATTCATAATTCTTTGAATTTACTACGTTCTTTGACGCCTTCGTGACCCATTAAAAATTTAACGCGACTCAATATCAGGTCGCGACCCAAAGATTGAGAAACGCTGGGCTAGATCGCTTTGAATGTTTTCAAGTTTCAACATGATGCCATTCTCTGGGTTAATGTATAACTGCCATTGACGTAAAACTTTTTTGTATCCCTAAAATCTAGTAAGTCAGCAGGTAACTTACCACACTTTGGGTAAAATTTTCTCCGACAAGACCCTGAACAGTCAAAACCATCGTTCTTACGATTGATAGGGTCATTACAAAATCCACAGTTTTGTCTGCCATTTCATCTCACACAAATTTTGCGTTGAATGTGATGAAGAGAGAACAGAAAAAAAAGGCTTTCACTTATAGATTTAAGTAATATGAAATCCAACTGAAACCTGCAGCGTAGGTAACACTTCTAACTTCTGTGTAAGTGGATGGTAGAACCACAGAAGAAATGCGATACATGTAGGGATGGGAACGATATATCGATATTTGGAAAATATCGATACTTTAGAAAAATATATCGATATTTTTATATCAATATTTGAAATGCGATATATCGCGCAAAATATCGATATTCGCACAAAATATTGGTATTCTTGTATATTTTTTACATTTAAATATATGCTGTTCACTTTTGTAAAAACAAACTATAGGCAATTCCAAACGTTTAGGCGGAACTAGATTTTGAAATCTAGTAATTTTTATCTATTAATTCGGACTTTTGGTCATTTTGTTTAAGCTTTGTAAATCATACTCAACATTAAATTGATTGTCATTATAAAATGTCCTTTTCATTGCATTTTAATTTTTTGTCATTCTTAATAAAAATGTCCCATTTATTTATTTTTCAGTCTTCAAAATATTTGACATATGTCATTCGCTTCCATGGTTTCACTGGCGTTAGTTTCATTGTTGGAATTTTAAATTTTCACATACCAAACCTGAAACATGAAATAACCCAAGCAAGGTCCCTCGTCGTGACGACCTGAAATAACGAAATTTCCATTTAGTTCCTCCTAACCGTTAAAGTAAGACGAAATTTTGATTTCAATAAATTGCACCTTTGAAATGTTGTCATGTTGGTATTATTATTTTTTTTTAATTTCTAGTTAGCAACAAAGGCTATTTGCGCCTAACGCAGCCCATTTAAATGACTACATGGGCGTAATATTAAAAACAATAAATTAAACAATCAATAAAAAGATAAAATCAATAAAATTACGCATACTTTTTTTAAATTTTCACTTTCTTAATAATGATCATAACCAATAAATCTAAAGTCGGTTTTACAGCGTAAGGAATATTTTTAATTAACATTTAGTAACAATTAATTAACAAGTCCGTAATACACTATAAAAGTACTTTTACTATAAGTTGTTTCATTTTGTAATACGTAACTAGATCTGTAACTAAGATTTTGGTAACTTTTGTGATGTAAACGGACTTTGACGTATCCGTGTGAACCAATACAATGATAATATTATAAATGTTTTGTAAATATACAACATAAAAAATGAATTTTCCCTGTTAGTTACGTATCACAAAATGAGACAGATCATATAAAAAAAAATTATTTACTATATTTATTATAAAAGTAACCAAAAAGATTAATATAAGAGCAGTTAATTAGGAAAATATTGGAAAGTTGGTTGGTAGCTGGGTGAGTACCAACTGTAAAATGATTGTCTGTCAAATGGCGACTTCTTTTCCGGCCAAGCCAATAAAAAAAAAAAAAAAAACTAATTTATATATCTTAATAATATAATAATAATTTTATTCCGTTATAAATATACATATTTTAGCCTTTGATAAAGCTAAGCACAGCTTGTCGCATTATCAGAGGCGGATAGAGTACATATAAATAGATTTTTGTTACAGAAATAAATATAGTATAAATATATATACACATATATATTCAAAATAAGAAGAAAAAAAAAAAAAAAAACATTTTAAATATATACTAACTTAATAAATTATTTTAGGAATTTTGTTGCATACCATAAGATCTTTGACATGTTTAACATAGGAAAAATAATTGGCTTGAAGAAGCAAAGACACATTCATATTTTCTTGTAAAATATTATATACCTTAGGAATATGATACATAAAACTAGATTGTCCTATTGCTTTCTTTGCAAAAAAATTTAGAGATATTTTTTTAACATTCAGTCTAGTTTCATGGTTGTGTTCTGGGAAGATAAGTATATCATTACCACCATATTTATAAATATATTTGCTAACACTTTAGTCTAAGTCGAAAGATACTGCACTTGATGATAATGGAATGCCATTTGGCACATGTGTTCCTTATAAAAATTAAATCATTTTTACCCGCAGCACCTATTTGTGAATCGAGGCAAATTCAAGATGGCGGCGAAACTAGCCAATTACGATAACGATAACTGATTCTTATGATACAGCAAAATAGCTAAATACATATTTGTACAATGGACCTTTAGCTACAATTTGCCGCGTCGTACGCGAATTTCCGTCACTTAGTTTACAAGATACCGTCCATAACTAATTCTCAGACGCAAAAAAGTGATTTCCGAAATGGATAACGAATTTCGTATGATATGGCTCGTTTTCTATTAATTTAATGCCGTAGATTACGAATCTGTAACCAAAATGGCGAAAATTTAAAATTTTGACAGATTTTTTTCCCAAATTCGATACATGATGATATTCTGTATCACTGCAAATCTGCGTATATTAATATTTTGTTTCAATTCTTCCTAAATCTGTAGGGCATATCCTTGGCTACAAGAATATGTGAAGAATTTTTCTCTGCGGGGCGCCAAAATTAAGGTAGCGGCCGAAATGTGTAAAGTCTCAACTTCGTATTATTTTGACACTCTTTATATCGTTTTCGACCAAATTGGACCTGTAAATTAAAAAAATGAAATAAAAATGGCATATGACTTGTTATTATTCGGATTTTGCCCGAAATGAAATTTAAAAAATTACATATCCGGTCGGAACGGCTGTAAATTATGACATTTAAGTAAGATACTCCATGCATATACGGAATGCATCAATTTGCTTAGGTTTTTGCTATTTACATCAAATTTGTTTAGTTGTATATCAATTTCGGGTATATTGAAGTCGCAGATAATTTTCATTATCATCAAGTGCAGTATCAACGTAAAATATGGTGCGTAGGCACTAGATTACTTAAGAAATATAATTCATTTAGTGTGAATATATGGAATTCGTTATACAGAGCGGTTACTGAATACCGAGCTGGTTTTTTTAGTATTATTCTAAGCAGTATATTTACTGCAGTGATTAAACGCTTTAGATGTGTTTCATTAGTTGAACCCCACGTGATTAGCCCATACATCAGTGTAGATTGAATGAAACCACAATAGATAGATTTCAACATCTGTATATTGAGTACTGTTCTTAGATTTTTGAATAAAAAATAGAATCTACGTACTTTATTGGTAATATAATTAATGTGATAATGCCACCTAAGATGACAATCAATATAAATTCCCAGACATTGTATGCTCTCTGTTCTAGTTATAGCCATACTGCAATTGCAATCTTCTCTTACATAATTTAAGTCATGAACTAAAATCCTGTCATCAGAGGGATACGATTTATTATTACATGTAAAAGTCATAAAGTGAGTTTTATTAGAATTTAAAGACAGTATATTGTTGTCAAGCCAAAATTTTATAGTCGTAAGACAAGCCGACATTCTTGCATACACCTCATTCCACGTGGAACCAGTCACATACAGTACCGTGTCATCAGCGTAACAGGATATGTAAGCATCCACGAGGTTCAAGTTCAGCAAATCATTGATATATATAATAAACAGAAGCGGCCCCAGAACTGAACCCTGTGGGACTCCATGCATTATCTGTAGGCTATCACCCAAACAATTATTTATTTTAACTCGTTGATTTCTGTTACTTAGATAACTTTTGAAGAATTTTAGAGCTGGACCTCTTACCTGTTATATGTTACGTGTTAGTCATTTCGATATATGGAAAATATCGATATTTTTACTTCGATATTTATCGAATATCGATATCACACTTACGATATATCGAATGGCGCATATATCAATATTCAAAAATAAATTCCCATCCCTAGGTACATGTACACGGACGGATGGATCCTAAAGCATATGCAACACTTCTGACATTTCGGCAGGTGGGTAGTAGATCCACAGCAGAAATGCGGTACAAGTTCACGGAAGGATGATACCTGAGGCATATGCAACACTTCTAACTTCTGTGCAAGTATGTGGTATAACCACAAGGGGAAGCGACACACCGATATTCTTACATGACGTGATAGATTGCTGGATAAAACTAGTTAAACAGAATTTTTCTGTGATAATAAAGAAATTTAGATAACAAAAAACATTACCAATAATACGTCTGTACACCAAATGACGTGAAATTCGACCACAAAATTAATTACAACTATGATCACTAATTTATCAAATTTCGTTTAAATCGCATCACTAATAACAGTAAAAATAATAGCAGAACACTTGAGTGTTTTAGTACACTTCTATACACTTTTGCTGTTAATAAAGTATTACATTCATTATGGAGATTTTTTCAGATTTAACCACTCTGGGAGACAGGGTGGGGATCAAATGTTTTTTACATATTTTTGGCGAAAATCCCATTAAAAAAATTATTTTTCAAAATAAAATTTTTCTGTTGATCCACGCATTAAGAGGTTTCATATTACGTGCAACTCAAAATAAAAAAATATATATATATATATTTATTTTTTCATTAAATTTGTTTGTTATTTGTTTATATTTATCTCGTGATGTGTTTTTTGAAATCTTAGTATATTTCCTATATGTGGGTCAAAGAGTTGTACAATCATGCCAAATATCAACTTTCCATGTTAAACTGTTTCAGAACCGCAGTAAGGAAAACTTGCGCTAGAGGCAGAGCCGTGTTTTGGCGCCCTTTGCAAATAAAAATAAGGTTCTCACCTCTCAAAATTTAAGTGATGAACAAAAAAAAAGGTCCTTACCTTCCAAGTGACGAGCAAAAAACAAAAAGGTCCTCACCTCCCAAAATCTAAGTGATGAGCAAAAAAAAAGTTTTAGAACTATTAATTGAATTGTACAAACATTTTAAGTTTAGATTTATCAATACTATATTAAAATCATATAGGTATATATTTATGTTAGGACACAAAATGAGAAAATACCTAAAAGTGAAAATTATTTTGAAGCAGTAATACCAAGATTTAATTCTAATACATTTAAAAATCAAATGAAAACAACTGCATTCAAATATTACTTTTCATCCCCACCACACTTATTCATTCCAGTCGTTCGACCTCGAGTCATCGAATGAGTAGAATGAATAGAATGAGAATACAGTCGCAACAAAACGCGTATTCTGATTAACCCGAAACCAGAATTGGCACAACAAAACGTACCCAATATAATGGCAGGTTTGAGTATGTACTCAGCACAACAAATGCTGCCTGGGAAAATATACCTATACTCGGTGCGATAAATTACGTCATTACTGCGACAAATGACTTTACATCAAGTTTTTTCCACGTTTCTTTGCACGACAGAAGATGACGTTTAAACAGCAAATGTATTCGTTAGTACGTACGCCGAGGGAAATTGCAGTTAGCGTAAAATGACATCTTTAAATTGGTATAAAGCAGGGCTTCGAACCGGAACTGAACCGAAAACCGAAAACCGAAAAAAACCGTTATTTTTGTCGGAACGAAAACCGGAACTGAACCGAAAAAAAAATATCGGTTTATTTCGGTTCAGATAATGTTTATGTGAGTGAATATAAAATACATTTTATTTAAGATTATTTTTTTAACTGATGAGCAGAAAAAAAAGTCGTAATTTTTTTAACTGATAAGTAAAAAAATGCGCTTGTATTATTTCGGGAGGGGGGGTGGTGAACGCCAAGAATCCCCCCCTGGCAGCGGCTTTGGTATGATTATTACAAAATAAGGAATAAAATTGGACAATGGGATACGCAGATGACCTGACTCTGATGGCAGAGAATGAGCAGGGACTAAAGAGGATGATGGTCATAGCGGACAAGTACTTTCGAAGAAAAAAACTGGAGGTAAACAGAGATAAAACGAAGGTGATGGTGTTTGGAAAGGGGGGAGGAAAGAGAAAGAAGATAAGATGGGAATGGTCAGGGACAGAAATTGAAGAGGTAAAGAGTATGAAGTACCTCGGATATGTTCTAACGAGGAACAACAGAGCAGAGCAGCATGTTAGAGAAAGGGTGAAGAAAGCAAGAATGGTTATGGGGAAGCTATGGAGCATAGGAGAGAGGAGGTTTGACGACGATATCAGGTGGAGAATGAAATTGTTTGACGGGATTGTGAAGAGTATCCTCATGTACGGAGTAGAGATCTGGGGATGGGAAGAATGGGAGATAGTAGAAAGGGTACAAGAGGGATACATGAGATGGATTATGGGATTAGACAGAACGACACCAGGATATATAGTGAGAGAGGAAATGAAGAGGGAAAAGCTGAGAGTAGGAGCCGGGGCGAGGGCGGCGAAGTATGAGGAGAAAATCAGGAGGGACGAAAGAAGGAAGATAATAAGAGAATGCTGGGAAGAAAGAATGAAGGAAGAACAAAAAGGTAAACTGTCGGAATGGGGAGAAACAAGGAAAGAGTACTATTGGAGATGTGGGATGGACATAAGGGAAGCTGAGCGAAAGAGAAATGAAGGAAGAAACATAGTAGAAGAATTGAGAAGGAGAGACAAGGAGGTACAGGAGCAGGAAAGAACAGTAAGAATAGACAATTCAAGGAATGTGAAAAGGTATAGGGAGATAAGGACGGTAGGAATACCTAAATATTTGAAAGGGAGGAGAGGAAAGGCAGGGGGCAGAGTTAGAAGGATTGCCAGATTAAGATGCGGAAATGAAGAACGGAGTAGTAGGTATTGGGCAAAACCGGAGGATAGGGTATGCAGAATGTGTAGAGAGGAGGAAGAATCCTTGGAACATCTTACAAAAAGATGTGGAAATATGACAAAATGGGAGGGAGAGATAAAGGAGCTGTTGAGTGAAGAAGGAAAGGGAGAAAGGTGGGCGAGAGTACTCGAGGAAAGAAGGAAGGAATGCGGAGAGGTAAGACAGAACTGAGTACAGGAAGGAAGAAAGAGGCAATGGAGGAGGAAAGAAAAGAGGGAAGAGAAGCGAAGAAAGAGGGGAGGAAGAACTGGAGTCAAGAAGGAAGGAGACCGGAGACGGAAGCCGAAAAGAGATTACGAAGAAAGAGATGAACACCGGAGGTAGAAGGTAGAAGAAGAAGAAGAAGAAAGAAAATCATAAAATTATATTATATTATTTTATTTTATTATATTATTATGATTATTTTTTCTCAATGTAATAGTTAAAACCCTATACGCCGCAAGGCCTAGGGGAAATAAAGAAATAAAGAAGGAATAAAATGTTCTACTAAATTATAGTAGAAAATAAATTTCTAATACAAATACACGCATTTACAAATTTATCATTCGGAACTGAACCGAAAACCGAAAAAAAACGTTATTTTTGCCGGAACGAAAACCGGAACCGAACCGATATATATTTTTTTAATTGAACCGGTATTAATTCTAGATATTTATTGTAAAAAACTACAATCAGTAAGGACAAAACAAAAACTATTTAAGTAACTACAACAACATTATTATATTCAAAATAGTAGTCTGTGCAAAAACATATGACACCGTTGTTTAATATCCTAAACACACAAATGTACGCTATCTTCAACACTTCCTCCTACATTTCGTGTGTTTGGTTTTTGCTATGAATTCAGCTGTCACAAGTTACTAGTCCAATATGACTTCGTAACTGCATAAATTTTACTCGACCCAATGGCTTTGTAAATATGTCAGCCAGCTGATTTTCTCCTGGCACATGTTCCAGCTCAATTTCACCACTGAGATATTTCTCTCGAACAAAATGATAACGCACATCTATATGTTTCGTGCGTTTGTGAAATTCAGGGTTTTTAGTTAATTTTAAGGCATTATCTATGCGAAGTACTGGTACATCCTGTAACATGGTTATCTCCGAAAGGAGTCTTTTCAGCCAAATTATCTCTTTGGCACCCTCACACGCTGCCACATACTCTGCTTCGGTTGTTGACACTGCTACACTTCTCTGCTTTTCACTTTTCCAGGAGATTGCTCCACCAGAGTACTTACTTATAAGTCCAGAAGTTGATCTGCGGGTCTCCGTACAACCAGCATAGTCAGCATCCGTATAAATTTCCAATATTCCTGGCTTACTTTTTGGTGTATATTGTAGACCAACGGACACTGTACCTCGCAAGTATCTAAATATTCGCTTAACTCGCATCCAGTCTGCTTCCGTTGGTGATTCTATTGTACGTGCAGCTATACCTACAGCATATGCAATGTCTGGTCTTGTAGTCGTCATCAAGTGCATTAAGCTACCAACTGCTTCACGATATGGTACTTCCGTGCCAATTTTCTTTGTTCCATTTTCTGGTTTATCAGCTGGCGTCGTTACTGGTTTTGAATCCTGCATACCAAACTTCTCTAGTAACTTTGCCGTATATGCTCTCTGATCAACTCTTATGGAACCATCTTGGTGCTTTACGATCTGCATCCCTAAATAATTCCCAAGGGACGCCATCGTTACAGCGAATTCTTTAGTAAGTGCTGTTGCAAAATTTTGCACTTCTGTTTTGTCGCTGCCCATCACCAATCCGTCGTCCACGTATATAGCACATAGCAACTTCTTACCATTCTGTTTGCGTATGTAGAGGCATGGATCAGCTTTGCTGCTTATCAAACCTTGTCTCTTCATAAAATTAGAAAATCGTGCATTCCAGCACCTAGGTGCCTGCTTCAAACCATACAGCGACTTAATTAGCTTACAGACACGTCCAGAACCATCGTCATAGCCTTCCGGTTGCTTCATGTACACTTCCTCCTGAAGACTGCCGTACAGAAAGGCAGTTTTCACATCGAACTGCAGCAGCTCCAAATTTTCTGCAGCTGCAACACTGAGCATTGTTCGAATTGTATCATAACGAGCTACAGGGCTAAAGAGCTCGTCATAATCGATTCCTTTCTTCTGTGCGTACCCACGAGCAACAAGTCTAGCCTTGTATCTCTCTCGTAAGCCATCTGAATTATTTTTCATCCTCATTACCCATTTGCATGTGAGTATGCGCACACCTGGGGGTTTTGGAACGAGATTCCAGGTAACATTTTCTATATGTGACTGCATCTCGTCGTCCATCGCAGCTTTCCATTCTTCCGCATTCTTGCTCCTCATGGCTTCCCAATAGGTTTGCGGATATTGGGACACTTCCCGCTGACATTTTTCAGCAAACATAGCGAATTCACCACTGCGCAAATACGCAGGGAGACGTTTGCTTCGTTTACCTCGACCAAGTTCAGAGTCAGAACATTCTTTGTCACTTGACTCAGATTCTTCCTCCGAAACCTCTATCTCCTCATCTTCTATTTCAGGAACCTCTTCCTGATGATCTACTGACACTTTAGAATCATCTGGTTTCGAAGTCACTGGTACGATTAGCTCTGTAGTTTGAACGGATCGAGTAGTTTCAGGCTTAAAAATTACATCATGACTTACAACTACTCGTCTTCTCTTCGAAATCCATACACGATAACCTTCTCGTTCGCTATGATAGCCCACAAGAATTCCTGCCTCGCTCTTGGCATCAAATTTCTTTCGGAGCTGTTTAGGAAGGTGAATGTAGCACTCTGTACCAAACACCCTCAAATGGTCAATGCTATGAATTTTCTTTCCAAACCACAGTTCATAAGGTGACTTGTCTTCTGATGTTTGGCCTGTTAAATTCAACAAGTATATGGCCGTGTTACAAGCCTCGGCCCATAAATGTTTAGGCATTTGACGCGCATACAACATTGAACGTGCTGATTCAACTATTGTTCTATTTTCGCGTTCCGCAGCACCATTTTGTTCGGGTGTATATGGTGCTGTAGTTCGTACTCGCACTCCAAAGTCTTTACACACCGCTTGTGTTTTGAACCCGGTAAATTCTCCACCGTTGTCACATAAAAGTTCTTTTATCACATGTCCTGTTGTTTTCGCTTCATTTAAAAAGTCTCTTAAACATCCAGCCACATCACTTTTATTCGCGACAAAATATGCTCGGCGATATTTGCTATAATCGTCTTTAAAAAGCACAAAGTATCTGTTGCCCGCAGTTGACACACACTCAATCGGTCCACACACATCAGCATTTATTTGCTCTCCAATTGTCTGTGGTCGGTTCGGTCTCGACTTAAAGTTTTCACGGTGTGCTTTTCCGAGAGCACAACCATCACAAAACTCACCGTTTGCACAAACTTCAATTCCAAACCGTTTAAGAACACACTTTACATGTTTCTTATTTTTGGTGTCCTAATCGTTCATGCCACAATTGCAAGGTGTTACTGGCATCAGTAATATATATGGCTGTACTTTTTTGTTCCACTACTTTCATATGTAGTGCATACTGATTGTCAAGCACTACTCCGCATAACTGAACCTGATTGTTACGCATTAATTTGCAGCCTCTTGCATCTGCAACAAAAGTATATCCTTTACATGCCGCACTATGTATCGAGAACAATCTTCTACTAGCTTCAGGTACGTGGCGAACATTCTCCAACTGCTTGCGCACCCAATTTGCACCCAGTTTCACGTCGACTAAGACAGTCCCTTGCCCAAGAGCAAAAGAGCTGTTGTTCCCGTTAAAACCACACATTGGCTGAGGTTCTAAGAATGACTTGTACGTTATGAAGTCACTTCGTTTCGGAGTGACATGCACCGTAGCACCACTATCAGCTAGCCAGTGATCGGACTTGGACACCCCATCGTAACACATAAATGAGTGTAATTTACTTGAAATGTTATCCTTGTCCTCTTTCTTACGGCAATCACGTTGTAAATGTCCTTGAAGTCCACACTTAAAACAACGCATGCCAAAATTCTTTTTAAGTTTTTCAGAACATTTTTCTGACGCTCTCGCTGTACTGCATGCTCCAGACTGTGTCGGCTTTTTATCCTGTTTTAGATTATTTTCATCTCTGGGTTTTTTCTTCGACGCCTTACTGAAGCGATCTCGTGCATAGTATGCAGATGCCTTCGATGCATCCACCGTGTCTCTCTGCTCATACATTCGCAAGCGCTCGGTTAAAGTTCGCATGTTCCGGTCACAGCTTGGCACCGCATCCCAAACATCCCTGAAGTTGCGGTATCCAGGGCCCAATGTGGAGAGTATACGCTGTATTAAAATACATTCGCCCATTCTCCCTTCATTTGAAGCCTCTAACGCATCGTTCATATCTTTAAAATGTTTTAACAGTTTAGCTAGATGAGCAGTTACATCTTCACTCATATCTGACCATGTGAAGAACTCAGATAGCAAACGGTCATGTCGTTGCTCATTGCTTTGCTCATAAACACTAAGCAAAAGTCTCCACACTTCATATGCTGTCGTGCATGTAAGAATTAGTTGACGGGGCTCTTCACCCAGCGAGCTCACGATGTAAAACATAGCGTCTGCATCCGCTTTCATCCAAGCTGCCAACTTCTCTTCATACTCGCTTTGTGAAGCATCACTCACATCAATTGGTTTTTCTGGTTTCCTACGAGCACCAGTAACCAAATCGAGTAGCATATGCTTCCGTAACATAAATGTCATCAAAAGTTTCCATCCAGACCAGTTGGAAACATCAACCAGTTTTTCCATTTTGATGACAGGATCGGCCATTTTGTTTTACAACAATATCACCAGAGTTCAACAATAAAAAGTTAATTTTTCAGTACTTCACAGTACATTTATCATTCACTCAACGTATATTTAAATGCACTTAATTCAAAAATAACTTAATTTTCCAGATTCCACGTAATCTGGGCCCATGACCTATTAATTCTAGATATTTATTGTAAAAAACTACAATCAGTAAGGACAAAACAAAACTATTTAAGTAACTACAACAACATTATTATATTCAAAATAGTAGTCTGTGCAAAAACATATTACACCGTTGTTTAATATCCTAAACACACAAATGTACGCTATCTTCAACAACCGGAACGAAAACCGAAACGAAAAAAATAACGGTTCGAAGTCCTGGTGTAAAGTACAACCAAAAAATTAAATAATTATATTCTTGCAAAATTTTTCTTAAATCTGGACAGTTAAAGCTTTCTTAACCTCATAAATGCTAGACAAGAGCAAACGAACTCTTCGTTTGCGTTTGAAACACCAAAATGCTAAAACCAATGAGGTAGTATACAGAGGCGGATCGAGGGATTGAATCGGCCCGGGAGATTTTGATGATTCGGCCCGGGCTCACGGGAATTGCTTATCATTTGTATGGAATGTTTTAAGAGGTCCGATTCCCAGGTATAAATAAAGACCAGAGTATATGAGGGTTGCCGAAACTAGTGCTGCCATCTGGCAACTGACGCTTCTATTGTAAAGTTTGATATTTTGACGGTATACGTACTCAGTTTTGACGTTTTGACGTAGGATCGCTATTTGTGTTGTTTACAGTAACTTGAAAAAAATCATCTCGGCTAAAAATTGAATTAAATCGTAAACATTTTCGAGCGATTATTTTTTATAAATTTCGACTTGAATTAACCCAACAACAGTGCATTGATGCACTTAATTTGATGACTTTTGGCGATGAAGCACCATCAATGACTTCTGTTTATCGATGGTTTGCCGAGTTCAATCGTGGCCGTAGTTCGCTTAAGGAAGAATTTCGTGAAGGTCGTCCAAAATCGGTTGTTGTTCCGGAAAACATTGATGCTGTGCGTGAACTGATACTGCAAGATCGTCATATGACTTATCGTGAGATTGAGGTATCCTTGGGCATTAGTGGAACCAGCATACATTCACTATTGCATGAACATTGGGCCGTCAAAAAGATTTGTTCGCATTGTATACCACATAATTTGAAATCGTGCCTCAATCGAAGTGGAAAAAGTGCTTCGAATATTGGTTCAAACGCATGTAAAAGTGTAATGATCTCCATGGAGAATATTTTGAAAAACAATAAAGCCACTTTTGTTGATAATTGTCTTTGACCTCAAATCCCAAAATATAAAAGGCAACCCTCGTATTTAGCTTTGTATTTTTATTATACCTATTTATATTTTATTATTTATAAATTTGAGTATATTAGTATATTTAGCAAAGTATTTTAGTATTTTAAATATACTTATTTAATTTATATTTTTAATATTAATATTGAAAATAACAATACAGTCTCTAAAATAATGAAAAATGCAAACAAAAAAAGTGAGTGATTTCTAAAATAATATCATAAAATTGATCATAGGTATTTGAGTGGATAGCGGCTGTCACATCGGCCCAAAAAGCTATCAGCCCATCGGGCGATGCCCTATCGCCCGATAGGTCTGGTAGTGTAACATAGAGATAGAACGAGGACGAGTTGTTATGAAGCCAACACCTCTTTAGGCGGGGAAATGAAGGTTGCCCTGAGGAGTTGTACAGTTTTCATACATCAATGTTTTGCCGATAAGAATTGAAAGTAAAAATATATTTTTTTAATACTGTAAAATGCAAATTTTAATAAAATAAATTTCATAAATAATATTTAATTAACCAGAATTTATTAGCATATATTTAAGATAATTAGTAGGTTTCTAAATTACATACATTTAAAATACAATATGATCCAAAAATAGTTTAGTAGACCCTGAATTTAAAATGTTAAGTGAAAAATTCTATTAATATAAAAATAAATGAATTCCATGTTTATCTAGACACTTTCTAAATTAAAAATGGGCAGATATTATATCATTTGGTCCATGATAAATTAAAATTTATCTAACAAATAATAAAGATGTATATCTATAATCAATGCTGGGTAAAATAATTTTCTGATGTATTTCGGAAAAACTATATTTGCCATTTTAATTAAACATTACTTTTTAGTATTTAAAATACTACGTAGTTGAAATATAGTTCGCAATTCTTAAAATGCAATTTACGGCAATATTATTAAAAGTTGAAAGATGATGAAAAGGTAAAATAGTAAAATAGAAAAAATAACGCAACAAAACAATCATAAACACAATACGGCGCCGGCGTTTTTCTTAGCAATAACTGAATAAAATAAATATATAGCAACTTGTTATACTCCTCGGGGCAAATCCCTCTTTCGTCTCCACAGGGTCTTGGCTTCATAACAAATAATGCTAATGCATAGAGCGTGCTGGGTCTATTTATATGACGTCAATGGCTAAAACTTATATTTGAATTCTTCAAATGCCAACATAACCCAAGATTATTATAATTAAGATAATTATAAGTAAAGGTTGTCTCAGAACTTGTACTGGTGGGTGTAAATATACGTCCTCTATGCTAACAGTACTCAGCTTTTGTTTATTGTATATGTTATATAAACGTGAAGTTTGAATTTTGTCTATAAATGTAAAAATATCGTTTAATTTTTTGATTTTCTACTTGTTTTAATTTCTTTTTTCTTCGAAAGAAATGTTTCTTCGTTCTGAATGAATTTTCTTACATTCATTTTTGATGTGAAGTGAAATATTTCAATGTTTTAGGGTAACTACCCTGATATACATCAAATTGAAAAAAAATGCATAGAACAAATAAGATTTGTTTTCTTATAAACAATTTTTATTGTATAGTTTTTTCTATTAAGATAATTCTGTTTATAAATGAAATAGTTTAAGTTTTTTAGTACCAGTTTTAACCCAGAAACACCCCCGAAGAAAGAAAATTTTGAGATGTCATGCCTATATTTGATCCTGGTTCTACTCTATTAAACCAAATTTCGTTAAAATACGTCCGGCCGTTTTTAAAAACTGATATAACCTACAATTTTATTAATTACTATATTATTATAGCAATTTGTTTTTCTACTTTTATTTAAATATTCCTAAAATTATAATTTTATTCGATTTTATTGTTATTTATTAACTATAAGATAAAATAAAATAAAATAAATAAATAAATAATACCTTACATTTTATATAAATCATTATAAAATTTCCTTTAAATCATTATTTATAATTTATTCAGTAGAACTGTCTTGAAATAAATATCTATTATGAATATAGTCAATAAAAATATTTAAAAACATGAAATATTTATATTAATTTTGTATTCTAGTTTGAACTAATCCGTATTATGACGTATTCCCTCTCACGCTCTGATTGGTCAGAAGTTACGAGACAACCTTTTCTTTAATAATCTTGAACATACCCTTTCTTCCCGTGACATGAGTCTCTACAAGAATTCATAGATGGCGCAGGATTTATCAATCATCTGTATGTTCTGTCATTCATTTAAATATTTTGCCCTGATTCAAATATTCCGTCATTACTGGAATAATCTGTCGTACATTTGGTTTTCTGTCTTTCTTAAAATCGTTAATAAACTATATTTTGCCGGGCCAAATAATGTAATGCCTTACATAACACGCATAACAATTTCATATGTACATATAGAAAATAGATAGGTAGAAGAACAGATTATTATTATTTTTTTGTTGTTCCATAGTACTGTTGTAGATATCAGTTATTTGTTTGTTGTAATATACTAAACATTGCAATTTATATTTCTAGCAAAGAAATTTTTTTGTCGGATATAAGTGAATGGATGGAAACGTATTTAAATTTACTAGATAATGAAAATCAAGAAGGTACCGAGGATAATCGGCCAGGAAGAATAGGTAACACAGCTGTTTATTTTACATTAGATCGAAGTTTTGGCGTTATTGCTATTAATCAAGAGGGTCTGAACGTCATTTCCGCATGCAGGTAATAATTTCTATTAGTCATGCTTTTGAGTAATGTGTCTATGTAGTAATGTGTATACTAGAGTTAGTTAGTTAGTTAAAAATTTTGGCGCAGAGCAACGAAGGCTATTTGCGCCTAACGCAGCCCATTTAAATGACTACACTACATATTAAAAACAATAAATTAAACAATCAATAAAAAGATAAAATAAAGAAAATTACGCGTATACAATAAAAGAAATCTTGCACAGACAAATACAAATAAATAAGATAAAAAATCTGTTCGAAAATTTGAACAGACTCAGGGTGATGGTAAGAGGCTGTAAAGGGGCCAATTGCCATCAAATATCACAGTTAAGAAATAGAACACATTAAAATAAGGTGCAAGACTTCACACATAAAACAGTAAGTTCGATTCTCTCAGGAAGAGTATCAGTCTGTCCATTAGTACTCTGTCGTCACCTAAAGTCAACTGACAGGTTGACTTTAGGTCAGGCCTAACCTGTCCCTGACATCCTCGAACTGTACACATTCAGTTAAAATGTGTAACACAGACAAATCTGTGTTACACGTCTCACAGATAGGGGACTCTTCACCTCGAAGGATGTGTCCATGGGTCCATCAACAGTGGCCTATACGGAGGCGTGTGATGGCGGTTTCCTCTCTGCGCTTAATCCTGTAGGAAGCACCCCATGGTTTAACATCTCCCTTAATCTGTCGCAACTTAACGTTCTGTGTGCGGCTCCATTCATGTTGCCACATGTCTAAAACCAGGTGTTTCAGATGACTCTTTGCGTCATCTGGAAAAATGCAACTCACATCAATCATAGGTCTGTGGGAGGCGACTTGTGCAGCTGCATCTGCCGCTTCGTTGCCTTTAATACAAATATTTCCCGGTATCCAAAACAGCTCTACCCTCACATTCTGAGCATTCATATTGTGGAGTAGCAACCGCATCTTTAGTACAAGAGGATGCACTGGATCTGGATCTTGGATACTGTTCAGAGCACTCAGCGAGTCCGTCAAGATAACACTTGACCGACTTTACTCTGACGAAACAAAACACAGGGCCTTGAAAATAGCGTTCAGCTCAGCAGCGTACACACTCGTTATGGAGTGCGTACTGAAACTGTTGGCGTGGATTCAAAACAACGAACGCACACCCAACCCTGGTTCCGGATTTTGATCCGTCAGTAAAAATGATAGTATCCTCGAACCTAGGGACCAGTGTTCTTTGTAATTTATGTTGGTATTCTATAGGCAACGTAGTATCGTTATCAAACCTAGTTAATGTGATATTGACAAGCGGACGCGGCAGCGTCCATGGTGGGACAGTACATAAAACGAAACTTGCCCTTTCGGCGGACTTCAGGAAGTGCCGTCAGCGGCTCTGGTGATGGTGATGGTGGCTCCGGTGTCGGCGGCGGCGCGAAGAGACGTGCCCTGGGGTCGTTGGTGCGGTATAGATGGAGTCGAACGGACCGGGGGACGGCGACGTATGGTGTTGAGGTCTCCACCAGTCGGAGGCGGTGTCCGTAGATGGCCCTAGCAAAGTATCGCGCGTGTGCTTTCTTACCCCGTTTACGCGCCAGCGTTCGGCCGTGATGTTACTAGGCGGCGGCGGCATGTCCGGGGGCGGTGGAAGGTAAGCGCGTGATAGTCGAGGTACGTGGCGAACGGTACGCACCGGTTGAACGCACAGCAACGAGCGTGGATTCCGCGACGGTTGAAACGCACTGGTTGGTTTCGCGAAAGTAGGATGGTTGCGAACCACCGGCGAAACGCACAGCAGAAAGCGTGGGTTTCGCGATGCCGGCGCGGTTGAAAACCACCGACGAAACGCACTGCCGAAAGCGTGGGTTTCGCGATGACGGCACGGTTGAGAACCACCGACGAAACGCACAGCAGAAAGCGTGGGTTTCGCGATGACGGCGCGGTTGAAAACCACCGACGAAACGCACTGCAGAAAGCGTGGGTTTCGCGATGACGGCGCGGTTGAAAACCACCGACGAAACGCACTGTAGAAAGCGTGGGTTTCGCGATGACGGCGCGGTTGAGAACCACCGACGAAACGCACAGCAGAAAGCGTGGGTTTCGCGATGACGGCGCGGTTGAGAACCACCGACGAAACGCACAGCAGAAAGCGTGGGTTTCGTGATGGAACTGACGGCTGGAACGCACCGCAGAAAGCATGAGTTTCAGTGCGATGCGACGATTGAAAAACGCACAACAGAAAGCGTGAGTTTTTCAATAGAGCGAACTTTTATACTTGGAGAGATGTTTTTTAACGAAGAGATGATTTTTAACTGTTGACAATTGTAAAATTGACCGTTTTTTTATATAATCTTTGGTGACGGAATGTGGTTTATGGCTCTAAGGGTTGTTTGTGATTGGTTGAAACTGTTAAAAAACTAAGAACATTGATAACTATAATTGTATCGCGAATTATTTAGATTCGCGGTTATCACAAGATTGCTGAAGTCTCACGGAATCCGGCGATGTATAATAAAGTATGAATATGTCATGAGTGACGCGCAAAGTGACTCGAAACGGTGAGGCTTGCATCGGCAACAATATATCATGGTAACTGTTAATTTACAGCCTCTTACCATCTTCTTGGTTCTATTGAAATATTCGATCAAATGTTATTCTAATTTATTAGTGTTAGTATATGCATGGTTCCTTTTATTGTTACGTGCAAAGACTTTTATTTATCTAGTCATTGCCTTATTTATCTATAATATACCAGTGCGTCCGTTGCCAAATATGTTGGCAAATACATCATTACTTTAATGTGGAACTTGCTCGACGCCTCTGACTTCTTTCTCTAGCCATATGCCTTACTTCATGAAGTGCCTTACATCAAGTGAACAGCATATATGAAGCGAGTTTTACTCAATGCATTACATTTACATTTTTGAAAATAAAGGTAATTTAAGACGTTTAATTTACTTTTATATTAATTTACATTTTTTACCAAAATGTATTCAAAAATATCTCAAACCAGTTTAAATAATCGTGTAAATAAAAAATAAGGTCATTATTATAAGGATAAATCTGCAAAATATTATTCACATCGGTCAAAGGATATAAGAGTTTCTTGTTTATGCCCATGAAACCCTAGGCATTTCTGTAAGTAATTATATTCGTAGATTCTTAGAGAATAAATTTGCAAAATATTGTTCGTATCGGTCAAAGGATATAGGAGTTTCTCGTTTATGCCTGCAAAACCCTAGATATTTCTATATGTTATTTTATCCGCAGTTACTTAGAGAATAAATCTGCAAAATATTGTTCGTATCGGTCAAAGCATATAGGAGTATCTAGAGTTTCTAGTTTATGCCTACGAAACCCTAGTCATTTCTATATGTAATTATATTCGTAGATCTTTAGAGAATGAATCTGCAAAATATTGTTCATATCGGTCAAAGCATATAGAAGTGTCTAGAGTTTCTTGTTTATGCCTACGAGACCCTAAACATTTCTATATGTAATTATATTTGAGTTTTTTTCAATCAATAGTGAATAGTATTTTGATAGGTGCTCTCTGTTGAAATAGTATTTGTCATAATTAAAAGTTTAATTTAATTACAGTGTTTATTGCTATTGTTCTTAGTACATTATAGTACATTCCATAAATAAATTTAAAAGTGATCCGTTAAGTATCTAAAGAGATATTTCATCTTTTCTGAATAAAATTGTGTAAAAACCGGACATTTTTATGTTATATAATTAAATACAAGTTTATTCCAACTGATTACCGAGCAAGATAACCCACGTTATTGTCTTATAATCAAGACATCTACTTGCACCGCTTCACTGTGGTGCGGGCAGCTGCAGCGTGGGAAATTACCAGTGAATTGAGTAACTGCCTTGTGTAACTGTACTACGTTACTGCCGTGCAGGCAACAGCAACCTACGGGTCGTAGCAGCCATGAACAAAATTATTTTTTACCAATTTTTATCGCTCCTTACGATCATGGTTACTGTGTGTAGTGTTTGTAACACAAATCTAAATAGCCGGAATAAAATGGGTATTACGTGCAACGGCGTTTGTACTAAAAGTTTTCATTTTAGTTGCATTGATATACCGGTTGCTGTGAAAAATGCACTGTTACAATCAAAAATTTAAGTTTGAAATGCGATTACTGTAAATCGAATGTTCTTCCAACTTTGTCACCGATGGGAACTAATGCAAATTATGACTCAGTAGCAATACTAACTGCAAATAACTTAAATTTTCGGAACTAAACAAAATATATATATCACTTGAGTCCTGCTAATAAATTAATATTTAATAAAACAAGAATGGCTGCCAAAAATCAAAATTTCAAATATGTTTGGGTCCGTAATTGCAAGATTTTTGTTAGAAAGAACGATAATTCACCGATTATCATCATTAGATCAGAAATCGACCTCTCCAAGATCTTCTAAACTCTACACATCAAAATTAACTCTTATAATCCATCAGTGCCGATATGAACCTAAACCTATATTACCAAATGTTCGCGGTTTAAAAACTACACTTAGTGCTGTGTATAGTGAACTTTCAGCAAACAGTTACGACGTTGTTTTTATGAGCGAAACTTGGCTTAATGATTCAGTTTTAGATAGCGAAAGTTGCGACTTGAACAACTATTCTATTTACAGGCGTGATCGAAGTGACCCCGCAATTAAACAAAGAGGTGGAGTTCTTATTTTAGTTTCAAAAAAATTACATTCTAAAATTCAAATAACTTGCTACTCATCATCCGAAGATTTGTGGGTAACAATGGTGACCCCTAATCATAAAAAAATACATTTATGTTGTGTGTATATCCCACCATCTTCCGATTATCTTACTTATATTAATCACTTAAATAAGGTATCTGAAGTTACATTGAATCATTCAGAAGATGATATAATTGTAGTAGGTGATTACAATCTACCTAATATCGAGTGGAATGCTAGCAACAAGGGTTGTACTTACACACTTCTTACAAAACAAGACATTCAGGTAGACTTGATAAGCACCTTGTCGTTTTGTAATTTTACTCAATATAACAGTTCCAAGAATAAACTTAACAAAACATTTGACCTTATATTTAGTACTTTGGAATTAAAAATTAATATTTCAGCATGTCCTATAAGTAAAATTGATTCATACCACCCACCACTAGAAATATTGACAGTAATTAATAAATTTAAACCTCTTGCACAAAACAACAAAAAAACATATAACTTTAACAAATGTAATTATGAAAAGTTAATCGACAAATTGTCTTCAGTCAACTGGGAATCTAGACTAAACAATCCTAACATTAAGGCTGCGTATAACCCCCGGAGGTTAGTAGTTTCTTATAGAAAACTAACAATCTGAAGTAAAATTAGTATCAACCTATACATCAAATTTTGCACCGAATTTGTATCTATCTAATATGATAGTTTTAATTGCAGAAACATTTATAGTAAAAATATTATCGCTCAATAACTTAAAAATAGACATCAGCGATATTGTTCTGAAATTTTTTATATCTATTTGTGGGTTTCAAATAACTTTTATATTTATATAGTTATGTGTAGAAATGTTCAAATAATACGTCAAATTTTTTTTGGCCTTGATTACTTATAGTTTAGAGCCTTCGTCGAAAAATATTATACTTAAAGATAATAAAATGCCACTTGGTACACGTATTCTTCAGGAAAAATAAATCATTTTTACCCGTAACACCAATTTCGAAAACCGCGTCAGATTCAAGAGAGCGGCAAAAATAGATTACCAAGTACAATAACTATAAGTAATTTTCACAATACAACCAAATAGCTACAACCATATTTGTAGAATGAAGCTTTAGGTACAATTTGCCGCATCGTACGCAAATATGCGTCGATTGGTTTACAAGATGGCGTCTATAATGCAATTTGCTTATTTACAACTACCTAACAGTTTTTTCTACAATTAAAAATATCCTATTAGATAGATAAAAATTCGCTGCAAATTTTGATATATAGATTGTTATTAATTTTATTTCCGATTATTAGTTTTGTATAAAAAACTATTGAGGACTATAGGGTTGTGCGCCGCCTTAATAATAACGTTGAGCGTTTTTATAGTATTATATACAACCTCTTAGATTCATGTGTTCAAATGCAAATTAAAAATACATGCAAATATCCCAAATGGTTTTCGAAAACTTTAATAAATGTAATAAAAAATAAAAATAGGTATCACAGAAAATGGAAAACTTACAACAATCTAGATGATTATAATACTTTTTCATTGTTGCGTAACAGATATAAATTATTGATGAAATCAGATTATAAAAAATATATATATCATATTGAGTCAAATTTAAAGACAAACATTAATCAGTTCTGGTCTTTTACATATACTTTACGAAAAAATAACTCTATTCCGAACAGTATGTGTTACAACGACTCCAAAACATATAACGGGCCTGCCATATGTAACCTTTTTGCAGATCATTTCCAATCAGTGTACATCTAGTAACTATCTAGTAACTATACGTGCAACCTGTCAAACGCCAAACACAGTGAAGTTGCGTCAAACGTCAATATTAGTTCATTACAAATTACAAAGGAAGATATTTTTAATTCACTTGTAAATATCACCACCAAGAAAGGATGTGGTTCTGATAAAATTCACCAAAAATTTATTAAATATTGTGCTCATTATTTACTTTCCCCTTTATATATACTTTATAATAAATCGTTAACCACCGGAATTTTTCCTCAGTTATGGAAAACTTCATCTATAACATCCATACATAAATCTGGAGGCAAGCATAATATATCCAATTATAGACCGATATCTATCTTTCCCACTTTTGGTAAAATCTTTGGTAAAAGCTATTATCGTAAAAAAAAAATGAAAAATACATTAGAAACTACTATCATACCCCAACAAAACTGATTTTGTAGCAAAAAATCAGTACTAACCAACTTAATTCCCTTTACTCAATATCTGACCAATAGTATGGACAAGAAGAAACAAGTTGACGTAATTTACACTGATTTCAGTAAGGCGTTTGACAGAGTCATTCACAACATCTTACTCGATACACTATTTAAGGCTGGAATTCATGGATCCTTATTGCGTTGGATTGAATCCTACATCAAAAATAGATCCCAATATGTAACATGTAACGGCTTTACATCTCGTCTGATTGAAGTAACTTCAGGTGTACCTCAAGGCTTTCATTTAGGTCCAATCTTATTTAACATTTATATCAACTCAATATTTAGTTGTTTTAAAAAATGCAAATTTGGTCTTTTCGCCGACGACTTGAAGTTCTATACTACTGTAGATTCAATCGAAGATTGCATTTTAATGCAATGCGATGCTCTTTGCATTTTAATGCAAGAAGATTTAAAAATGTTAAATAATTATTGTGAATCTAAATACTTGTCATTAAATTTAAGCAAATGTTTTATTGTAAGCTTCAGCCGAAAGAAAACTAAAATTATGTTCAAGTACTCAATTAACAATAAACAGTTATCAAGAAAAGATTCAATACGTGACTTGGGCATCATATATGACTCAAAACTACTTTTCAATGAACACATTGATACAATTGTAAAAACAGCCTATAAACTACTGGGCTTCGTTTTGAGAACTTCATTTCAAAACATTAAACCAATTATTTTGCTTTATAATTCAATTGTAAGACCTCATCTAGAGTATGCAACTTCTGTTTGGCATCCTCAACATTCAAAATACATTAAACGAATTGAAAGTATTAAAAAAAACTGTTAAACTTCCTTTGCTATAAATTTAATATTCAGCTGAACTCTTATTCCGATAAACTAGAATTTTTCAATTTAAAATCATTAGAACAAAGAAGAACTAAATTTAATATCCTGCTATTATTCAAAATTTTCAATAATATGATTGACACACAGACCTTTGTACATGAATTTACCTTTTTAATACCAAACAAGTCTACACGATCTCAAAATTTATTTTATATTAATCAATTTAAAACTAACTGTTGCAAGAACTCACCAATTAATAGAATAATGATTTCTTATAACAATAATTTCCAAAATTTCGATATATTTTCCTTAACATTTAATAAACTAAAAAAATTATTGTAATGAGATTTATAATTTCTAAATACTTAATTAATATAAATTGTAATGAGATACTATAGCGGAAAGATCCCTGGGGGAACCTTAGGCTACGTTTTTTAATATTTGTGGATAGGTCAACAAGGCAAACAGTGTGGTCAACACTAAATAAATTCACTAACACTTTTAATTAAATAAATTTATTATTAGTCAAAGTTGAAAAAAACAATAAAATAACACTATTTATAAAAGATTACGGAACACGATTAAATAACAAAAATATTGATACTAATGGCTACTCAACATATCTAACACTTTGAATTAAATAAATTTATTATTAGTCAAAGTTGAAATAAACAATAAAATAACACTATTTATAAAAGATTACGGAACACGATTAAATAACAAAAATATTGATACTAATGGCGGTAACAAAATCTATCGACTGATTCACGACTTAACAACCCTTGTTTGTTAAGTCGCGCAGGTCTAGTATCAGCCGGGGTGGCTGCATAAGCTGCAGTTAGGGAGGTGCTGACCCCTATAATATTTTAAGGGTAGAACTTAACGCATGTTTGGCGGGATTTAAGAATAGTGGCGTTACAATACTTAATAATTAATATACTTTGTTTACGTACACAATCTGTAATTTATAATTTATAAGTTATTATTCACTATTTAATTGTATGTCGTGGAAGCTACTTGTGGGCAACCGTTAGCTTCCCCAATGAATAAATAAATAAATAAATAAATAAATAAATAAATAAATAAATAAATAAATAAATAAATAAATAAATAAATAAAAAATAAATAAATAAATAAATAAATAAATAAATAAATAAATAAATAAATAAATAAATAAATAAATAAATAAATAAATAAATAAATAAATAAATAAATAAATAAATAAATAAATAAATAAATAAATAAATAAATAAATAAATAAATAAATAAATAAATAAATAAATAAATAAATAAATAAATAAATAAATAAATAAATAAATAAATAAATAAATAAATAAATAAATAAATAAATAAATAAATAAATAAATAAATAAATAAATAAATAAATAAATAAATAAATAAATAAATAAATATTCATAGTTTTGTAGAGAATAAATCTGCAAAATATTGTTCATATCGGTCAAAGCATATAGGAGTGGCTAAAGTTTCTTGTTTATGCCTACGAAGCCCTAGACATTTCTATATGTTATTTTATGAAATTCAGATAAATTAAATACCAGCCGCTGAAAAATACCAAAATGTTTTTAGTCAAGTTATAGCTGGTGACACTTCGGTAAGCTTCGGAATATTTCGTTACATTTCGGAATCACGCTTCAAATTTGTTTTAGACGACAGGCATGCACCCACGCATCCAGAGATACACGTTGGGCTATTATATTATAGAAGATAAATTAGTTCGTTTGTATGTTACTTTAAAACTAAAGAACCTGCACCGAATTAAACAAAAATTATACCAGCGTGTTCATGGCAGCGTGTATGGTAACAAAGGCCTGTATTTATGACTTTCAGGGTCCCTGACATTTTTTAAAAATAATTAATATCAAGCCAAAATCTTATAACTGTATGGAAATATATTCCCTAAAAACCTCAATGCTAAGAACTCTGTACCTAATTGTCCTACGAAAGTCTGATTTGCACCAACCTATTCAAGTATGCCTACAATTTGGGGACCACTATTCTAGATTATGAATGACGATGGGTACCCGGGTACCCTTGCCCGCCCCGTTAATATTGTTCCCGGTTCCAATTTTAATTACTCATTACTCATTGACCATTAACGGGTAGAGGATAATAGTTTTTTAAATATATAAAATGTTTTTCGAAGATTGTTGTTAAGTTTATTTATGTGTGGTTGCCAGCGTAAATGTGTATCTATGATGACGCCTAAGTATTTTGTAGTAGTTTGTTTTTTTATTTTATTACAGACACAGTCAACAATCTGACAAGTATTCTCATGAAGTACATATAATCATATGATGGTTGTGTGTTCTTATAAATTGAAAATGTCATAAACTGTGTTTTTCTACATGTTGTCGTCTAACGAGGATTTAATAATCCGCAAGTCATGCTCCGCCATTTCTCGATTTTCAGTCCACGATGATGACTCTGTAATAAGAACAGTATCGTCCGCATATGAGATTACTTTACCTTTTATTTCTTTTATATTTAATAAATCATTGATTAAACTAAAAATAATATGGGGCCAAGCACTGTTCCCTCTCGCACACCGCATTTAATATATTATGTTTCGCTCAAAACCCCGTCAATCATTACAATTTGTTCTCTGTTTTTCAAATAATTCCTAAATAAATTTAGTGGAACACCTCTTACACCATGAATTTCGAGTTTCGATAACAAGAGTGAATGATCGACGGTGTCGAAAGCTTTGGCTGAATCCAGAAAAATGGCGGAGCATGGTAACGACCCATCCAAACCCGAATAGACAAGCTCGGTCAATTTAGAAATAGCATCTTCGGCACTCTTATTTTTAGTGAAACCAAATTGTTTTTGGGATAATATATTTAATTTTGTTAGGAAATCTAACAATCTTTTTTTGATAACTTTTTGAAACAGTTTTGCTATATTGCTGATTAAAGAAATTGGCCTATAATTATTGATTTTTTCCTGTTCTCCACCTTTAAATACTGGTTTTACTATAGCTATTTTGTATTTTTTAGGAAAGTAGCCCTTTTCTAAACAAACATTAAAAATTTCTACTATTGTGTATGCTATTGAATTTATTATATTTTTTTAGTATTTCAGTAGTAATGCCATCGTATCCAGCGGATTTTTTATTTTTTAAATCGTGTTTAATTTGTTTAATTTCTTCTTTTATCTGTTAATTCTCCTAGTTTCCGTGCTATTAAAAGTATGTTTCTTGTTACTACTCGTGTTTACAAATTGTTTTGTTTTTGTGATGGTCCAATTTTTCATTATAATGCTTAAAAAAGTATTTTTTATTTGCTATCAGGTTTGCTACTATTGCCGCATCTTGTGGAGTGTTTGGTGGAAAATGGATGTATGAATTTCAGCTGGGCAGCAAAGGCATAATGCAGATTGGGTGGTGCTCCAACAAATGTCTATTTACTGCTGACCGAGGTTGTGGTGAGTAAATCGCTGATTTTAATTTGCATAATTAGGAATCCGATAAAGTTTGAAGTTTTATATTCAAACTTAAGGCTCATATTATAGAGCTATCATTTGTTGAATAATAAAAATAATAAAATAGGTCTAGGTGGATTTGTTACTTGAAGCGGTCCAGGAGTGGGAAATATGAGGTATCTTCCACTACCTGCTCTATATCCCCGGAAATATATTGAATTTCACGATTTGTGCCAATTTCGTAGTGTTGTCAAGTGGTAGGAAACCACGCGTGGAGTAGCATTATGCCGCTAAATAAGTGTTATGTGAGACGTGCGGAGCATTATGCGGAAAATAAATGCATCAGGGTTTCAGCGTTGTTTTGCACACTCTGCAGATATGTGAAATGTTTTACTGATTATGTTTTAGCGATCTGCCAGAGTCTTAATACCCCATCCTGGTATACCCCGCAAGGGAAGTTCTTAATTCTCACACCTGACCATTTGTTGAGTTTTTGAGCCTGATGCTTCGCGTAGTCTGAATTGGGAGCAGACAGTTCAGAGAAGCCGATTGTGGGAATTGATCCGTAATGCCAGAGAAAAGGAACGGTTGAGGAAGACTTCTCCTGCGGGCTGTATGAATCCCAACCTCTTTGGCGTCAAATTTTACAAAAACGGGAGATTGAGTCTGGCCAGCTTAGTCAATCGGTGGCTGTCACAGTTCATAGATAGAGTGGCTCCACAATGTATCGTGGATGACGAGATAAAATTGTACTATTGGTCAAGTATTTGGGGGTCTGTGGGTGCGAATGGACTTTGTCAGGTTTTAGGGGCCCCTTACTCTGCCTAACTCTCGATGTGTATGACCCTGCCCTGCTTGGCGCAATGTTTGCAGCAACAACAAGTTTGCGGCCAATGTTACCAGTGTGGGCTGGAAGGGTGACGAAAACTTGCCTACGGCCATAGTGACCCCCAGGATAACTGAAAAAATAATAACATCCACTTTAGTAGAGAGTAAACTCCCGAAAAATAAAAAAATAAATCGTTCGGATTTTCAGTTATCCGGTTAGAGATGTTTCAAGGACAGACCTTCTGCTAAGAAGGCAGACAGTATTTTAGAATATTGTGCGCCAGTACCACGATTTTTCGTCATGAAGGTATAAGGTTTTTCAAAGATATGTTTCTTTTCTTTGTTGCTCGAACGCTGAGCAAAACGTGCCTAGTTGGTATAAATTCGGTGTGTTAATAGTCGGTAGGCTGATGCAACGCAAGGTGTCATTGACTGCAGGAAACTCAAAACCCGGAATGATAACTCTTCGATTTCAATAGTGGTGTTCTTAGCCGAAACTAGGTGTTACCCCTACCGATACTAGGGTAGGGGTAACGTGTGTAGCATTTACCCCAACTTGATAAGATATTAGGACACGAGTTGTGTTAATTTCGTAGTGTTGTATCTTTATTAGTTTTCAGATTATTACCACTACTAAGGGAATATGATCGCTCCCAATATCATATCCGGAATGTTTCAACACTCTTAAATGCTCTTCTAAACCTCTTATTGACTAAGAAATAATTAATTTGATTCCTGACAATATGTCTCGGTTTATCAGAGGGAGCTCTTGATGTATAGAGTTTTCTATTTAGTAATTTGCAAAAAAATAATGCGTTGCTCCTTTAAGCAGTATTTTATTTTATTTTATTTTTTTCTAATCAGAACTGACATAACCTGTCCCTTCTAGAATTTATTTCTCCTAGATTATAAGGTCCGACAAGTTCATCTTTCTTGTCACATACTATTTTGGACCTACGATGGTCATGGCTTCTCTACGGAGCACTCTTAAAAGCGACTACTACTGTAAGATTTGTGTTTATAGCTCGATAGATGTAGCTAAAGTCGAAGCAGCGTGGAACTTTCATGATTCATTCATATGTATATCAACCATTAAGGGTGATATTACGTCACAGTAGCTTTTTTAAAATATCTGTTGAGGTATCCTTTTGTTTTGAAAAGATAGAGACAACACTTTACCTATATTGCTTACATCTAAACTGAATACTAGTGAGTAGTTAGTTGCATAAAATAGCTGCTAAAACAAATGAAAAAATAAGATGATTTTAAAACTTGACTTACTTTATCCGAAAGGTGACAATGCTTGCTAAAAATCATGATGACACAACTAGGGGACAGTTGCACCGCTTACACTTAAACTTTAAGTATAACTTAAAACTGTTAAGTAATGTCTATTCCATTGCACCGATGAAACTTATTTTTTGTTAAGTGAAACCTGTATTAAGCTGTAGATGAGATTGGATTTATTATTTAAGTGACACTCAGATGTTATATTTTGACAGTTATTGAAAATATATGTATAATCTGTCTCAATTTGTAATACGAAACTAGATCTGGTTACTTTGGTGACTGTTGTGGTGTAAACAGACTTTGACGTATCCGTGTGAACCAATACTATGATAATATTATAAATGTATTGTCAATATACAACATAAAAAATGAACTTTTCCTGTTAGTTCCGTATTACAAAATGAGACAGATAATATTAACATTTTTAATTATAATAATGGATGGCAATGTAATTGTGGACGATATACAAGATATTCTGGAAATTTATTTATGTTTTATCGAAAAAAGTGTATGAAGGACTAAATTATTTTATAATAATGGATGAACATTTCGAAAAGATTTCGATAAATTAATACTATGTTCCGTAAGTGCACACCTAACTACCGCGGTCGCGGTTACGGTAAAGTCGTGGTAAGTTGTGGTTACCCAGTGGTTACCTGAAAACGCGTTTTAGTTACGGAACGGTAGTTATACCTCACAGTTGATAAAACAGACAACTGAACTGTCATTTTATGGACGTTATAGGTTATAGATATTCTCTTACAAACTTATTAATATAAATATTTGTTTTATTAGTACTTATTTACAATGGCACATAATATAAGAACATATATGATTTTTCCCGATATTATTTTTCACGACATCGATCAATATCACTAAAAATCAGTTACTTACACTCATTCTTACTGTTTTAATTATAGACTATAATAAAATAATATTACAATTTACTACTTGCACTATAAAGAAACGATTAATTCCCTCCACTTAACTCTCGCCTTATTGTAATTGTTCTGAAATTCCCGCCTTTTGTAGTTTACATTAGATCTGAAGTTTGTAGTGGGAGGAAATAATCACACTAACTGCGATATTTCCACGGTAAGTTTGGTTACAAAAATGTAACCAAAATTTTCAGTAACCGCGTTCCGAAACCTAACAATTTTCCTGAAAAGGTTAATGTCGTACACTTTCGGAACGGGAAACCTCAACCGCGGTTACTTTCGTCGAGTAATGGAACATTGTATAAGATACTGTTTGCCAGTTATTAGAAAAATTGGATTGAAAAATTTAAATGATAGCTGCGTGAAAATCTGTAGGTATCATCAACAGATGCCAAATGCTAATATAATTAATCTCGAAATAATTTTATGTAATAAATACAGAGTTGTTGAAATTAAAATTATTTAGAACAAATAACAAAACTTAATTTTTGATGTTTATGAATTGTACTTGTATTAGATATTTCTAATAAAAAAGAATTTTTTATTACGTTTTATAATTGACGTTTTCACTTTTGCTTGGGGACGCCATGTATACCATACTAGGGCCGACTTGGTGAGTAGGTATAGGCTATTTCAAACCTTTAAGCGGAATTAACTGGAATTTTCAATTTTGTAAGTAGTCGTGAGTTTTCCTTTTAAGATTTGAAGAGGGCTGTTGCTAAACAAAATGATTAAAAGCTTTACTTAAACGGTAAAGGTTATTATAAAGGAAAATCTAGTTCCGCTTAAACCAAAGTAACAGGTTATATTGTATTTCAATTTTGCGTTATTTTATTTTACAATATCAAGTTATTTATAGTTTATTTTTATTCATATCTATATATATAAAATCCTTGAGGTGTCTGTCTAGGTGTCTACTTCCCGGTGACCTAGAAAGTTGAAATTTGGCATGCGGTTTCATGGGAACATTCTTAAAATAAAAAAAATCCTAAACCTAGAAAATTCAAAAAGGGGGGGGGGAGCCTGCGATCCAAAAACGTTATCTTGTTATCTTAATGGGGAAACAAATGAAGTTTGTTCGAATGCGTTAAAATTCAATACGTGGGGGGGGGGGGGTGCTAGAAATTCCTAAACATGACCCTGTTATTAGTTTTTCGAAATTCTGATTATCTACTTCGAAATCGGTAACAGACTGTATGTCAAAATTAAATTATTTTTTATATATATTTTAATGACAAAAATATAAATAATTGGGAAATTTGTAATAAGAATGACACAAAAAATTAACATATAAAGAAAATGACATTTTAAAATGATGAAAAAATTACCAAAAAATGTTTATTGTAAGTATGATTTACAAAGCTTAATCAAAACGGCCGAAAAGCACGATTTAAACGATGAAAGTAACTAGATTGCAAAATCTAGTTCCGCTTAACCGTTTGGAACAGACTGTACGTCATGTTACGTTCGTCTTTTATAATAATTGTATGTATTTTTTGTAAAAAGTGTGCTATGCTTTTTGCTAAGCAACAGAATATAACGTATGTAAAAAATAATTAATATTGATTTTGACATGTAAATATTATATAAATAAATTACAAAACATTTCATCAAAGTCCAAGAAGAATTATTTATTGAGTTTAAAATAAGAGCTCAATATTGTATGCAGAACATCAACAAAAAGAAAAAAAACATTCACACAAATTTAAGTAGGCGTGTGAAATGCACGATTTCTAGAATAATAAAGTAAAAAATTATTCCAAGTCAAAAGAAGAAATCAAATATTCGTGAACCACTCAACATTTTGGTCCTTCGAGCCGGATATCTACGATAAGTGCTATCGAGATACGTTTCGTGAGTATCACATTATATCACACTATTGCAGTGCGATATTTTAGGAACTACAATCTGCAAACAATTCAACTCGGAAGTTACCGAATAGTTTACATCCCACATCTGTAATTGGGCATCTCCCTGGACAATTCGACCTCATCGACTGAAGATCGAGGACTTCAATTACTACTAGCCCAGATTACTACCTGGACATATACTTCATATACTTCTTCATCGGCTGTGATTTTAGAGAATCGTCTGGTAAGTTCATACGAGTCAGTTCATACAAGTCATTTATTCCCTTTTGCTGTACTATATAACCCTTCAATCTCGATTACAATATGTCAGAAAACGAAAAACAATTAAAATCGCTTCTAAAAAGTCGCGGTGTTATAAAAGGTCAAATAACACGTTTATTAAACAATTTACAAACTTCTCAAGATTTAGGGTTAGATGAATTTCAAATTCGTCTCGCAAAATTAAAAGAGATTCTTTCTAGAATGTTCAAAGCTCTATAGAAGATTTGTATGACGACGATACTGAACAAGATTCAGAACGTGATCAATTTGAAAAACACTATTTTGAATGTTCAGACTTTCTGACAAAGGCGATCAGAAAAATACATTCTGAGGCGCCGAAAATAACTAACCAGACACCAACTACCGTTGTGATGCAGACATCAACATAGTAATGCACTATTTCCGAGAGTTAAAATTCGCCCGTTTGACGGAAATCCTATTTATTGGAATAGTTTTCATCACAGCTTTAAAAATTTAGTTTATGATAATGATGAATACCCCGCGGTTCATAAATTCCATCTATTAAAGAATTCTCTTATTGGTGATGTTTCGTCAGTAATCGAGTCACTAAATGCTTTGGAAGAAAATTATACTGTGGCATGGGATTTGTTAAAAAAACAATGCGACCAACCACGAATAATCATACAACAACATATTTATGCGTTATTAGATTTACCTGATATTGACAAAGATACGCCCAAAAACTTGCGCTCCTTATTAGAAAAAGCTCAGATGCATGTCAGTGCCTTACACGCTTTAAAGCAGCCTACTGATAAGTGGGACGCATTTTTAGTCAATATAATTAGGAGAAAATTAGACAAAATTACGCGCAGAGCTTGGGAACGCACTCTTGACAATGAAGACATGCCTACATTTAATGAAATGATTAAATTTTTACAAAAACAATCACGCGGCGATGAATCAACATCATCTGATATCCATAATTCACAAAATACTAAATTTCCAAAACGAACAAAGGCTCTTGTCGGGACCCAAGGACAAAATACGTGTCCTGTTTGTAAACAGTCGCACTCCATTTATACTTGTCCTGATTTCTTAAAATTAACCTCACAAGAAAGATTAGTTGTCACAAGGAACAACAAATTATGTACAAATTGTTTAGGCAGTAACCATACAACAATTAAATGCAAGTCTTCAACTTGTAAAAAATGCTCTCGGAGACATCACACACTTTTACATTTCGGTACTGATAATGAAATATATCCGGAACCTATTAATACTCCGAAAACTTCAGATATAAATGAAACTACGCCAATAGTCGGTCTTGCATCAGCATGTGCAAACGATACAGAAGTTCTTTTAGGAACAGCATGTATGATTATATTTGACCAATATAAACGACCACATAACTGTAGAGTTCTAATTGATCCTTGTTCTCAAACAAATTTTATCACCGAAAAATTAGCAGAACGATTAAAATTGCATAAACACAAACAACGTGTACCATTTTACGGAATAGGTAATACAACAACAAATTCGAGTTACAAAGTTAAAACAACCGTGAAATCTTTAAACTCATCATTTTCATATGATATGACATTTGTAGCGCTACCTGAAATAACTGGTATGCTTCCATCCAGGCAAATAAATCGAACGTCGATTCCTATTCCTAAAAGCATTACGTTAGCTGATCGCGACTTTCATAAACCTGGCGAAATTGATATCTTATTAGGCAATAAACTATCCTATTTATTATTACGAGTAGGACAAATCAGAATTTGTAATGATAATGTTGCACTACAAAAGACCGGCTTAGGTTGGATAGTAACCGGAGAAGTTGATAATTTTAGTAACAAGCAACCGCCTAATAGAAATCGTAATTATTGCAATCTAGTTACCACTTTAGAGGATCAGTTAAGTAAATTTTGGGAAGTGGAAGAAATTCCACAACCAAACTATTTATCAAAAGAGGAGCAAGCGTGCGAAAATCATTTTCTACAAAATACGGTTCGTGATGATACCGGGCGGTATACGGTTCGCTTACCATTTAAAGAAAACAAAAATAACTTAAGCCATTCATACAAAATGGCGTTAAAACGATTCTATAGTCTAGAACGAAAATTAAAAACTTCCCCTCATCTATTAAAGATATTTACTGCTAACCGAGTTTCCGACATTCAATTGCATACAACTAGCAGTCAGTGGTTTCATGTTCAAACACAGGACGATCCCGCCGATTTTATCTCACGAGGTCGGTTACCTGGAGAATATATCAAAAATTGTCGATGGTGTTGGGAATTGAACTAATATTCAATGTATATATTATGTTATTATTATATATTAAATGTAAAATATGAAGAAGGCGAGAAAAAACAAAAGAAAGGGTGATGGAAAAAAGAGTTATGATATAATTTGTAAGTTGTTGACAGTTAATAAAAATACCTAAATAAAATTTTGGTAAAACTCTTCAGTGGTTTATTGAAGTCGAACCCTACCGTTAGGCGAAACGCGACAGTTGGTGACATTCGGTGGGATTTTGAAGTTCAAAATAACACGACAAAAGATTGGGAAAAATTGTTTGAAATTTCAACGAGAAAAGTCTTTTGTTCCGATGGTGGCCCGACTTTTATAAGGAATTACGTGAGAAGAAATTTCACGGGTGAAGAGCTGAAGACAACGGACAACAACACAGCGCAACACAAGCAGGTTAGTGCGCGGAAGAAATTTGCGAGGTGTCCAGAACGGCGGGAACGAGCAGGTTGGTGCGCGGAAGAAATTAGCGACGTGTCCAAAACGGCGGAACGAGCGGATTAGTGCGCGGAAGAAATTTGCGACGTATCCAGAACAGCGGAACGAACTGGTTGGTGCGCAGAAGAACACTGATGCAGTATTCTAATCGGCGCTGGTGAAATTTGCTGAAACGCAACTGGTTAAGCAGAGCAACAAGAGTGAGGTTGCAGAGATTGCTGTCAGCTGTCAAAATTTGACGGATAGAGGGAACGCGCAAGATCGGCGCAGAAAAATTGGTTAGGTAAGTAATGCTTTTTGTATTCTGAGTTTTGGTTTTACTGCAAAGCAAAGCGTCTCTAGCTCAGTTATAAGAGAATAAAAACTATTTTTATGGTTAGGAAGTATTGCTAATCATTGAATAAATAAAATATTGTGTTTATTATTCAAATGACGAAGTTGTAACAAGGTTAAGGAATTTTAAGTAACGTTTCTACTTTCCTAGTATACGCATAGTATTTTGCGGGATAATTAGTGCAACTAAAAAAAAAAATAAAAAAATAGTTAATAATATTTGAATAATGGGTTCTGAATACCATATTTTCAATTTAAAAGAACTTAAATATGTAGTAGATCTGTTTGAATTACCTACTCATACTAAAAAGAGTGACTTAGTACAAGAAATTAAACTAGAGTTAGATGCTTGGGAAAATAATCCTCAAAAGGGTAGGTTAGATAAAATAGATAGGTTGAAAGAAGAGAAACAACGTGAGGAAAGACTTGAATTAGCTGAAAAGGAAAAAGAAGAGAAACAACGAGAGGAAAGACTAGAATTAGCTAGGATAGAAGCTCAAATAAAAATAGCTGAAGCTCAAGCACAAGCACAAATGGCGCAAATCCAAATGATGTCTCAAAATTCTAATATGTCTCAAAATGTAAATAATAATATAAATAATATTAAAAACACAAATTTAAATATGGGTAAATATTTGCAGTCATTTAAAGAGGACGGAGACATGGGTTTATTTTTAACAAATTTTGAACGTGTATGTGTACAATTAGAATTTAATAAGGAGACGTGGCCAATTAGATTGACCAGTGTTTTATCTTCTGAGGCAAATGAAGTAGTTGCACGATTATCTGAAAGCGATAGTAAAGATTACGAGAAAGTTAGGGCTAGTCTATTAAAAAAATATCGGCTAACACCTGATGCCTTCAGAAATAAATTTAGATATGGAAAACGTAAATCAGACCAGAGTTATGCGGAATTTGCATATCAGTTGAAGGTAAACTTAAACGAATGGATTAAAAGTGAAGAAATAGGAGAAGATTTTGGTAAGCTGGTTCAACTGATCTGTTTGGAGAAATTTTACAATTCTGTATCTAATGAAATGCGTTTTTGGTTAGAAGACCATAATCATGCAAAGACAATTGAAGATGCTGGTGACCTTGCTGATGAATATCTATCGAAAAGAGGCCCAACTTCCGACAAAAGGTACAGTTATCAAAATAATTATAATACAAATAAATATAATAAAGTCAGGGTAGAAAATAAGTCAAATTCCAGCGTTCAAGATGAACAAAAAGAAAAAAATCAGGCATCAGCTGATGGAGATAATAAGAAAGTATTTGATAAAACCAGTTTTGACAGAAGAAGGCCATTCAAATGTTACGGTTGTGGCGCACCGGGTCACATGAAGAATTCACCGGAGTGTCCAAAAGTAAAACCTGTTCTAGCAGTAATAGAAACTGACAAAGAAACAGAGAGATTGTTTAAACCATATAGGATATCAGCTACAATAAATGGTACTAAAATAGATCTCTTGAGGGATAGTGCTGCGAATTTCGACATGGTCCATTCTAAATTTATAGAAGCCAAAGATTTTACTGGAAAATTTGTTCACGTAAGGGGCGTTTTGAGTGAAGAAAGCGTCGCTTTGCCGGTGGCAAAAATAATTTTAAACTGTCAACAGTTTGGGGAAATTATAACTGAAGCAGCAGTGACAGATACACTTCCGGTATCATACTTGTTGTCAAACCGAACGTGGGAACAGTGGGGCAAGGAAAGCGTGAATGCTGTGCCAGTGTTTGCTCTTACTAGATCAAAGGCAAAGAAATTGTTGAAAATTGAAGAAAAGGGGATACAAAAAGAAAATATTAAGCCACTAGAACATGTTCCTGAAATGAAAAGGACGACCATAGAAGAAACGACAAATCCGATAGAGAAAGAAGATGTTTCAGAAGAAATGCTTAGGGAGACAAGTATTAAAGGTAATGAAGGAGAAAATTCAAAAAAGGGGATAGAAACAGGTAACAAAAAACCTATAGTTATTCCTACATCTGAAAAGGATTTTTCAGATATTACAAAATTAACCCCTAATATGTTAAGAAAATTCCAAATGGATGATAAAGATCTTCAAAAATATTTTCATATTGTTGAAATGAAGCAGAATGAAAATAAGGATGGAATAAAATTTTATATTTTCCATGGCATCCTTCATAGAAAGTTTACTGACAAAATGGGCCGATGTTATGAACAAGTTGTTGTGCCAGAAAACTTAAAGGCGAAAATCATGGAAATTGCACATGACAACATGTGGATGGGACATTTAGGGAACAATAAAACCGTTCAGCGAATAAAGCAAAACTATTGGTGGAATCAGATGAGAAAAGATGTCAAGACCAAAATAAAATACTGTGATGTTTGCATGAGAGTCGGAAAATCAACAGACAAGAAGAAAGTGCCTATGTGTCAGGTTCCTATTATCACCGAACCATATAAACGAGTTAATATAGACATCGTAGGACCATTAACTAAAACTAAAAATGGAAATAAGTACCTTTTAACAATGATATGTAGTGCAACTAAATTTCCTGATGCAATACCATTGCAGGTAGCTGACTCAGAATCAGTAGTAAGGGGTCTGTTAAATATTTTTTCCAGAGTAGGATTTCCGATTGAAGTTCAAACGGATTTAGGAACCGTGTTTACCAGTAACCTAACGACCGAATTTTTTGAAAGATGTGGAGTTAAAATCTATCATAGTTCAGCTTATCATCCACAAAGCAATGCTGTTGAAAGATTCCATGGAGTTTTGAAGAGGATCCTACGTGCCTTATGTTATGAACATGGCGACGAATGGGACGAGTACATCGAACCTGCACTGTTTGCTTTGAGATGCGCTCCTCATGCTACACATGGATTCAGCCCTGCTGAATTATGCTACGGAAGGCAGATGAGATCTCCACTGAGTATGATAAGAGATCTATGGGTAGGAGAAGATGAAAACGAGTCAGTTGTTGAATATATTTTAAATTTGCTGGAAAGATTTAAAAAAATGCAGGAAATGGTGGAAATTTCGACGACTGAAGCCAAACGAAGATCGAAATTGTATTACGATAGAAATGCTAAGGATATTTCGTATAAAGTAGGAGATCAGGTAATGCTATATCAACATTCCAGGACGAATAAACTGCAAATGCAATGGGTCGGACCTAGGAAGGTAGTGAAGAAGATTTCGGCAACTAATTATGTAATTGAAGAATTGTCTGGAAAAAGAAAACAAACATTGGTGCATGTAAATTTGTTAAAACCATATTTTGATAAAGCTGAAATTATTGCCATGACTATTTGCCAGTCAGGGGAAGATGGAGTCGAAATAGAAATTCCAGAATTAGAAATGGGACCTGAAAATGAAGTTCTGACTGCCGCCGAAGTGTTAGAAAAAGCCAAAGGGATCGAACATCTAACAGAGACCCAGAGAAAACAATTGGAAGAACTGATATTTGAATTTCCGGGATTATTCAGTACGAGACCAGGTAGGACAAATTTAATAGAGCATGACATATGTCTTAAGGAAGAGAAAGTGATCCGAAGTCGAGCATATTCACATTCACCACGAATCCGAGAAATCATTGACAAGGAAATTGATAAAATGCTTAAATTGGGAGTAATTAGACCCAGTCAAAGTGCATATTCGTCTCCTATGATTATTGTGGAAGCTGCGGGAAAAGATCCAAGGCCGGTTATCGATTATAGGGCCTTAAATCAAATTTCTGTTCCTCAGCAACATCCAGTACCTAATATAGAATCTTGCGTAGAGAGATGTAGCTCTGCAAGGTATTTGAGTTTGATTGACGTGGTAAGAGCGTATTGGCAAATTGGCATGACAAAAAGGGCAAGCCAGTATGCTGCGTTCATTACGCACCGAGGGATATTTGAACCTGTGACCCTAGCTTTCGGTTTACAGTCTGCACCTTTCACATTTCAACGACTCATGGACACAATCTTATCTGGTATGGGAGATTTTGCTGAACCATATTTAGATGATGTAGCAATACATTCGTCAAGTTGGGAGGAACATTTAGAACATTTAAAAGCAGTATTTAAAGCGATGTATGAAGCCGGCTTAACCATTAAGGCTGAAAAATGTAAATGGGGACAAGCCGAAGTTCTATACCTTGGTCATATCATAGGTCAAGGTTGTAGAAAACCATCCGATGCTAAAGTAGCGGCCATAAAATCTTTTCAGCAACCGAGGACAAAAAAAGATGTAAGAGCTTTTCTAGGGCTCACAGGCTATTATAACCACTACATTGAAATGTATTCTGAAATTGCAAGCCCTTTAACAGACCTGTTACGCAAGAGTGAAAGTAACATAATTAAATGGGATGAAACTAAAGAAAAAGCGTTTCAAAAATTAAAAACAGAACTCATGGGAGGTAAGGTGCTTCATGCTCCAGATTATAACCGCGAATTTATTTTACAAACGGATTGCTTAAAAAGAGGTATGGGAGTGACTTTATCGCAGCGCAATCAGTATGGACAGGAACATCCGGTGTTATATTTAAGTAAAAAATTAACCGAAAGAGAACGAGCATACGGAGCAAGTGAACTAGAGTGTGGTGCATTAGTTTGGGCTGTAAATAAACTAAAACCATATCTTTATCTAAGTCATTTTATCGTCGAGACAGATCATTGTCCACTGAAATGGCTAAACCAAATGAGTCAAAAAAATGGAAGATTATTGCGATGGTCATTAGCATTGCAAATGTTAAATTTTACCGTGGTTTACAAACCGGGAAAAAGTTGTGGAAACGTAGATTCCTTATCGAGATATATATAAATGTAAAAATGTTATCACTTAAAATTATACATGTAGACAATATTTGTTATATAGAAAAAGCTTATTAGATAGATGTTAATTTAAATTTTGAAGGCTTTAATTTTGTGAGCTTTGCGGTAGAACTTAATACTCAGTTTGCAGGAATGTGTTACTTACTGAGCTGGATGTCTTTGGAATTGGAATCCACCGGGATTCTAATCCCAGCCGACTATCTAACCGGGGGCAACTGTTGGGAATTGAACTAATATTCAATGTATATATTATGTTATTATTATATATTAAATGTAAAATATGAAGAAGGCGAGAAAAAACAAAAGAAAGGGTGATGGAAAAAACAGTTATGATATAATTTGTAAGTTGTTGACAGTTAATAAAAATACCTAAATAAAATTTTGGTAAAACTCTTCAGTGGTTTATTGAAGTCGAACCCTACCGTTAGGCGAAACGCGACAATGGTTACACGGTCCAACTTGGCTATCGCATGACAAAATACATTGGAAAATTCAAAATACTCCAATAATTGAAATACCGGAACAGCGAGTAAAAATATCTTTATTAATTAATAGTTCATGTGATATCCTTGAAAGATTTTCATCTATCACATCATTAAATCGATTTGTCGCTTACGCTCTAAGATTTCGCAATGTAGCCTCTCACAGGCATCGTGGTGAACTTTCTGTATCGGAAATTAACGATGCCCACATTCGGGTAATCAAATTAGTTCAAGAAAGACATTTCTTAAAGGAAATACATGACTTAGTCAAGGAAAATGTTATGAGTAAAACTAGTAAGGTATTTACTTTGTCATCATTCATTGATGACAAAGGTAGTTTACGTGTCGGTGGTAGACTTCAAAATGCACCTGTCAAATTCCACAAAAAGTATCAGATTTTATTACCACGAAAAGATCATGTGACTGATCTAATAGTACGTCACGAACATGAAAGATATTTTCATGCGGGCGTCCTTGCTACATTAAATGCCATCCGACAAAATTATTGGATAGTTGCCGAACTTTACAAACGAACTTTACAAACATACATACGTTATTTCAAACTAAGTCCTTCAATACCAAAGTACATAATGGGAAATCTCCCAGAAAATCGCCTAACAAAAACTCGTCCTTTCGAAAATGTTGGGCTCGATTACTGCGGTCCATTTTACCTAAAAGAGAAAAGATTCCGAAATAAAAATAAAATCAAAGCTTATGTAGCTATTTTCGTCTGTTTTTGTACAAAAACTGTGCATCTAGAATTAGTTACTGATTTGACTACCGAAACATGTTTTGCAGCAATTAAACGATTTTTCTGTAGAAGAGGACGATCGAAAAATATTTACTCAGATAATGCGACAAATTTTATCGGTGTAAAAAATGAATTAATAAAAACACGGGCATTATTGTTATCATCTGCTCATAACGATGCCCTACGCCATCTTTTGGTTAATGAAGGTATAAATTGGCACTTTATACCACCGCGATCACCACATTTCGGGGGATTATGGGAAGCCGCGGTAAAATCATTTAAAAGGCATCTTTACAAGACGGTCGGAAATGCTTTATTTACATATGAACATTTCAATACATATATTATCGAGATTGAAGCTATTCTGAACTCATGGCCTTTAACTGCGTTATCACCCAATCCTAATGACTTTGGGGCTTTAACTCCTGCCCATTTTTTAATAAATGACTCGATAATGAACATACCAGAAGACGATTTGCGCGAAGTGCCTAGCAATCGACTGTCCATGTGGCAACACATAAAAAAAATGAGACAGCACTTCTGGACACGATGGCACAAAGAGTACCTCAATGAATTACGCACACGCACTAAATGGCATGAATCTGGTTCTGCTAAAATTGAAATTGGAACGCTGGTCATAATCAAGGAGGACAACCTGCCTCCAATGCAATGGAGCCTTGGTCGTATCACTCACATACATCCTGGTGACGATCATGTTGTTCGAGTAGCCACGATAAAAACCGCAACAGGGACAAATAAACGTGGTGTCAAGAATTTGTGCCCCCTACCAGTGGATACAGTGCAAATTTAAAAGTGAAAATGTGTGTTTTACAACTTGATTACAATTAATATCAGACAAAATTTTGTTATTGTTTAATTTTACTATTATCCTTATTTACGTTTTATTTTGAACGCTGAATCGTTCAAGGCGGCGAATATGTTACGTCATGTTACGTTCGTCTTTTATAATAATTGTATGTATTTTTTGTAAAAAGTGTGCTATGCTTTTTGCTAAGCAACAGAATATAACGTATGTAAAAAATAATTAATATTGATTGTGACATGTAAATATTATATAAATAAATTACAAAACATTTCATCAAAGTCCAAGAAGAATTATTTATTGAGTTTAAAATAAGAGCTCAATAGTGGGAATATTGTATGCAGAACATCAACAAAAAGAAAAAAAACATTCACACAAATTTAAGTAGGCGTGTGAAATGCACGATTTCTAGAATAATAAAGTAAAAAATTATTCCAAATCAAAAGAAGAAATCAAATATTCGTGCAGCACTCAACAAGTGGCATGCTAGAAACTCTGAACTGACACGTTCTTATTGAGCATATTCCAGCGTTGGCCATTTCCCTGCATACAGTTGTGTTGCGTGTGTTTCCTGTGCAACACAATCATATGGGACCTACAATTAATCATCGTGGAATCCGAACCGCGAATTATTTTGAGGAAATTTTTATAGGTCTTTAACCTCGGTGGTTGCCCTATGACTTCCGAGGGAGAAACGGTCGGAAAAATGTAAAGTGTTTTTATAACATTAGGCGTATAAATTAAATTATTTTCAATTATAACATGCATAAAAGAGTTATAGAACGCGTTCCAACATAAAAAAAAAAAATACCGGAACGTCGTTACGTTGCGTTCCGTCTCGAATATCCCACTGTATTTATTTATCCCACACCCACCTGCTGATAGCAGACTTCCTCATCTCACACTCTTTTGCCAATGACTATGCTATATTAGTTGTCTACGATACTCTTTTTAACACCTTTTTTACCGACCGCCAACATAATAATAATAATATATAATTTTGAGATTTCGATGGATCTCCACGAATTGAGGTCCCTACATAATGTTTTGACTATTTTTAGCAAGATGTCTGTCGGTCTGTCTGTCCGTCTGTCCGTCTGTCCGTCTGTCTGTCTGTGTACACGTGCAGAGCAAATTCGGCTGAAAGGATTTTTATGAAACTTCATGTTTAAGCTTATGCCATCAATGGTACGAGTTGATCAACTTTTCACCCTTTAGGGGTGAAATTTAAAAAAAACTGTCAATACCATTTCGAGATATTTATATAATATATATAATATTGCAACTAAACGAACACAAGAAATACAACGGGGTGTATAATCCACCCCGATTGTAGGTTCACCCCTTCAGGGGTTGATTGGTACAAAATCCTGAAATAAGTTTTTCGGTATTTATATGGGTAATCTTTGTAAGCAAAAACTAAGTCGATATCCCATCGACCCGAAGAGATATTGAAGAATCCGTGAAATCACAATTCACCCCTTTTCATCTCTTAGGAGTGGAATTTCGAAAAATTCCTTCTTAGTGGGTGTTTACGTCATGAAGGGAATATACTCTCCGAATTTCAAGTTTCTAGGCCCAGGGGTTCGGGCTGGGCGGTGATGAGTGAGTCAGTCAGTCAGTCAGGACACTGCCTTTTATATATATAGATAGATTTTAACCCGCTTACCAAAATAATTAATCAATTCAAGTGGCGGTGATAGTTTTCCGAATCTATAATATTCAACAGACTTACCAAATTTCTTGTAAGCCACACAGTGAGTACCGGGACCATCCACGTTATCTAAATTTATAATGGCGCATTCATTAGTATTAGGTTTTTTTGGTAAAGCATTAGGCATAAACACACCCCTAAAATTCGGTATTTTTACGGTATAAATGTGCAGAATGTGGATCTCCGGCAGGGCGAACTAAAATCTGATCAATAAATGGCTTTAATTTCGTAAAATTATATGTTAAAAACAGGACTCAAAATATACCTGAGCAAACAGGAACGGTGTTTCGAGTCATGAAACTATGGAATATATCGTCGTTGTTCGTACATTTATTGAAATGTTGATGTATTGCACAATAATTTTGAATTGGTGTTCCGATTAGTAAAATTTTTCATTTCGAACCCTGCGTAAAAAAATGTATCCACCTGTACTCGAATGATTGAGACCATACAGAAACAACAATACGTTTAAGCAATATATTTTAAGCTGTGGCATCCGTTTATGTTGTAAAACGTTCAATTATTTGTATTTTTTATTTATTTTTAAGGTGATACTACAAATTCGTATGCATTTGATGGAAGTAGAGTACAAGCATGGAACATGTTATCATTTGGTTATGGAGAAAAGTGGCGAAATGGAGATATAATCGGTAGTTGTATAGACTTAGAATCAGAAACTATAGCATTTTGCAGGTTAGTATATTTTTAAGGATTTCGTAGGTAAAACTAATAAATCCGTACACAGTTAAGGTTTTGGTATGCATATATAGTTTTTGTTCCACCGTTAAGATAATTGCACACAGACAGAAAAAAAAAATAACCTTATAGTAATATACAGGGTTTATATGAATAACGAATGCTGCCGCCTCATGTTCAGCGGCAGCGCCTCTCGAAGGTCCTATGCTAATTGAACAGTCTCAAAAAACATTAATGAAAACTGTTTTCGTTGCGAGTCGCAACTAAATCTATGTTTGCCTGGCGGTATTGATTAACCTTGATTGAGTACGCATTAAGTAGTTTGAGAAGCGGAGAGAAATGGAGACAAAGAAAGATTTGGGATATTATGCAGAAATAATGAATCAATGAAAATATACTTGAAGTACACGATTTTTATTTAAACTATACTTTCAAAATTATTATTATTGTCGAATACACGGAAGGATGACGTTTTTCTGTGTTTGATTCGCAAAAAACCGATCCGTGTATTTCACAACTAAGATTAATAATTGTGAATTGAATTTCAATGAAAAAACACAACTGTCATGTTTTACTAATTTATTGTCAACTCTAAAAACAAAAAACTCACAGCACACTACTGTCTCAATACATAATATATCGATAATAATTACATCATTCATTAAATCTATTAAATAATTTGAGTAAGGACTCAACATACCGGCCGCCTTGAACGGTCACGTTCGAAATAAAATAACTTTTAACAACAATTAAATTTTTGACAATATAAACATAATAAAAATTAATGAAACAATAAAAATAAAAACTTAATATCACACACTGTTTTGTTCGTGTAATACGGGACATAATCTTTTTACAGTACGTTTGTAAGTCCCTGAATTGGTTTTCACAGACACTACACGAACGATACCGTCATCACCAGGGTGCAGTTCGACAGTTCTGCCCATGCTCCAGCACATAGGTGGCTGATTGTCATCTTTTATGGCTACTAGTGTACCTATTTCTATTTTAGTAATGATTTTCTTGTGCCATTTATTTCTCACTTGCAACTCGTTTAGGTACTCCTTTTGCCAACGAGTCCAAAAGTGTTGTTTGATGGAATTGATCAGTTGCCATTGAGATAATTTATTAGCAGGTAAACTTTTAAGATCTTCATCTGGTAGGTTCACCAATGAGTCACCAATCAGAAAATGAGCAGGAGTAAGAGGAATTAAGTCATTAGGATCGGCAGATAGAGGTGTTAAAGGTCTTGAATTTAAAATTGCTTCAATTTCAATAATGTATGAACAAAATTCCTCGAATGTAAATAATGAATCGCCTATTGTACGATATAAATGGTGTTTAAAAGACTTAACGGCAGCTTCCCAAATTCCTCCAAAATGAGGAGACCGCGGTGGTATGAAATGCCAGTCAATGTTATCGTTAGCTAGTGAATGTTTTATTTTACTATTATTGTTTTCTGATAATAGGATCGAATGTATGCGTCTAATTTCGTTTTTTGTTCCGACAAAATTTGTGGCATTGTCAGAATAAATGTTTTTGGGTTTGCCACGTCTTGCGCAAAATCTTTTGATGGCAGCTAGAGTTGTTTCAGTTGTTAAATCTGAAACCAGTTCCAAATGAACTGCCTTTGTTGCAAAACAAACAAATATTGCAACATAAGTTTTTAATTTAATTTTATTCCTAAATTTTTTCTCTTTAATGAAAAATGGACCACAATAATCTATTCCTACGTTTACGAAAGGTCGTGTTCTTTCAAATCTACTCGTCGGTAGATTACCCATGGGGTATTTAGGAACTTCCGGTTTTAATTTGCGGCAACGTACACATTTATGAATAATATTTCTTACTGTGTTTTTTCCGTCAATGATCCAATATACATTTCTAATTATATTAAGGGTCGTTTGAATTCCGGCATGCCAATTTTTTACATGCTCCTGTCGAATGATAATTTTTGTAACGTGATCGTTACTAGGTAATAATATCGGATGCTTTTGTGAAAAACTAATGGGTGCATGTTTTAAACGTCCACCGACGCGAAGAATACCAAACTGGTCGACAAAAGGTAATAATGTTATTAATTTGCTTTTCCCATTAATTTCTTTACCTTGTTGTAAATCTCTAATTTCTAGGCTAAAGTATTTTGATTGAACTAATTTTATAATACGAAATTGTGCTTCGTGAATTTCGCTAGCATTAAGTTCTCCAACTAAAATTGTCCCGGAAAGGAGATCGTCCATATAAAAATACTGCACTAATATTTTTGAAGCTATTGGAAAATTAATAGATTCGTCTTTAGCTATTTGTTTTAAAACTCTCGTTGCTAAAAATGGAGCGCTTGCGGTACCGTATGTTACTGTTTCCAATTGAAAAACTCTAATTTGTTCATTCGCGGTTTCACGCCAAAGTATTTTTTGATATTTACAATCACGAGGATGTATCTTTATCATTCTAAACATTTTCTCAATATCCGCAGTAAACGCTATTTTATACTTTCTAAATCTCATTAAAATTTGTACAAGATCATCTTGAATTTTAGGCCCTACTTATAATGTATCATTTAATGATATCCCCGTCGTTGTTTTAGCTGATGCATCAAAGACTACCCTAACCTTTGTTGTTAAACTAGATTCCTTAATAACTGCATGGTGAGGTAAATAATAACCTTGGTTATCGATAGAGTTATTTGTTACATCTACCATATGACCTAATGATTTGTACTCGTTTAAAAATTCTGTATATTTTTTATATAAATCTGGATTTTGAATTAATTTCCTCTCGAGTGCATAAAAACGCTTGAGGGCAATTTTATGTGAATCTCCTAAATTTGCCTTTTTTCGTTAAAAGGAAGACCCGCGATGTACCTTCCATCTAAATCTCGACTGATATTTTTTACGAAATGATTTTCGCATTCTAATTCTTCGGATGATAAATGGTTACCGGTTTTGACTTCCTCTAATTCCCAAAAATCACTAACTTGTTTATCTAATTATTGGTGATATTATTATGTAATTGTATTTCTCCCGTTACTAACCATCCCAGCTTAGTCTTTTGTAATAAAAGCGAATTTGGCAACTCAATTTGACCTATACTAAATAGACGGTAAGCTAAAATGTTTCCTAGCAGAGCATCTATTTCTAAAGATTCACTAAACTCGGGGTCAGCTAACACGACATTGTTAGGGATTTGCAAATTTGCTTTATTTATTTGAATGGATGGTAACCGGCTTGTTATTTTTGGTAAGGCAACAAAAGAGATATCTGATTCAAAATTATTAATTCTAGATTTTATTTTAGTTTTTACTCTAAATTGAGATTTTGTATATTTCTCGCCCAAACCGAAGAACGGCAATTCAATGTTTTCTTTATCTAAGCCTAATCTTTCTGCTAAATGTTCTGTAATAAAATTAACTTGTGAACCTGTGTCTATCAGTACGCGACAAGTAACTTCATTTTTCCATTTGTCAAGAATTTTTATTTGAGCCGTTCATAATAATATTTCTGAATTAAAAACTGATGTGTGGGAAGTTCTGGTATGTTCTGATGTTTTGGCATTTTCGATGATATTAACTGAACCATCACCAGAATTTGTTGCATTATCATTCGGAATAGTTAAAAAATGAAGCAATGAATTGTGTTTTTGCTTGCAAGTCTTACAGACATAGGAAGACTTACAATGCTTTACATTATGATTCCGAAGACAATTGAAACAAAGTTCGGCTTGCTTCACTAATTTATGCCTTTCCCTCACTGACAATTGCAAGAACTTACTGCATCTAAAAATAGCATGATCTTTCTTACACACTGGACAACTATCTGATGAATTGACGATATGTGCATGGCTACGATATACCTTCTGTTTGGGTGAATTAATTTCAATATCATCGCTCCGTGCTCGTTTATTTAAAAAGTTAATTAATTCACTGAATTTCGGCATGTCTTCATTGTCTAATGAGCGATCCCAAGCCCTACGCGTATTTTTATTCAACTTTTTAACTAAAATAAAGACCAAAATCGAATTCCATTTTTCTACTGGTTCCTTAAGTGCTTTAAGAGCATCGACATACATTTGAGCTTTTTCAGCAAGAGATCTTAATTGTACAGGTGAATCCCTATCAATTTGTGGTAATTCTAGAAATGCATTAATATGCGCTTGGATAATTTGTCTTGGTTTGTTACACCGCTTTTGTAATGAATCCCAAGCAACTACATAATTTTCTTCAGATGCTTTAAGAGAAGCGATTCCCGATGCCACTTCACCCTTTAATGCATTTTTTAAGAAATGAAACTTATGTACCGCGGGGTATTCTTTATTCTCATGAACTAATGTTTTAAAAGCGTCATAGAAACCTGGCCATTCAATCGGATTTCCATCGAATGGTTTGATTTCTATTTTGGGTAATAGCGCATTCGTTTGTTGCACGATAATGTTGGTATTGCTATGGTTTGATGTTGCAACTGAAGTACTGACTTCTTTTGGTTTTAATTCGTCAATTTTTATTCCTATTAGATCGCAACATTCGAAACACATGTTTTCAAAAAATTCACGTTCGAAGTTGTGATCTGTTTCATTATCAATTTCCTCAATAGACGTTTGAACATCTGCGAATGATTTTTCTAAATTATTTAATTTTACTTGCCGATTTTCTAATGAATAAATATTTAAAGAAGGCGATTCCTTTAAATTGTTCATCATTCGCGTTAGCTGACTTTTCACATTACCGCGTTCACGGATCAGTGTTCTAAGTTCTTTATCTGAATTTGCCATTCTCCAAGAGAATTGAAACTGAAGCAATGAATACGAATTACTTACGAGAAAAGTACCTGATTTGTGACTTTATGGCTACCTTGATGATACAGTTCTCTGATATGAGTTGTCTGCGACCTTGTTCACTGCTGCTCGTCTCGATGGTGGATGAAGATGCTGACGTCATGCACTGCTACTCGAGGCGAGGGTGGACAATGATGTTAGTTTCGTTCACTTCTGATCATCTACGATGGTGTTGAAGCTGCTGGGCTCACACTGCTACTCGCAGATGATAGTGGACTCTGTAGATAATTTCTGATGACTCCCCATATTAATGAGGATAATGATTGCAAAATATGTTCTCTTCTCCAGCTGCATGAATAACTATTATTTTTCAGCTGAAGAATCCGGTTCGAAGGACCAAAAAATGTCGAATACACGGAAAAAAAAATAACCTTATAGTAATATACAGGGTTTATATGAATAACGAATGCTGCCGCCTCATGTTCAGCGGCAGCGCCTCTCGAAGGTCCTATGCTAATTGAACAGTCTCAAAAAACATTAATGAAAACTGTTTTCGTTGCGAGTCGCAACTAAATCTATGTTTGCCTGGCGGTATTGATTAACCTTGATTGAGTACGCATTAAGTAGTTTGAGAAGCGGAGAGAAATGGAGACAAAGAAAGATTTGGGATATTATGCAGAAATAATGAATCAATGAAAATATACTTGAAGTACACGATTTTTATTTAAACTATACTTTCAAAATTATTATTATTGTCGAATACACGGAAGGATCACATTTCTGTGTTTGATTCGCAAAAAAACCGATCCGTGTATTTCACAACTAAGATTAATAATTGTGAATTGAATTTCAATGAAAAAACACAACTGTCATGTTTTACTAATTCATTGTCAACTCTAAAAACAAAAAACTCACAGCACACTACTGTCTCAATACATAATATATCGATAATAATTACATCATTCATTAAATCTATTAAATAATTTGAGTAAGGACTCAACAATTATTATCTTTATTTTTTTTCCCGTTTTTCGGATACATAAATAATACAGATGTTAGATACATAAATTATTAATTAAGTATGTTAATTACATTATATAGGTAATTATAATAAAGACATGCCCTTATCACGAGAATGTGTAGGGCATATACCACTTTGACAGAGACAGTCAGTGTGTAGTTTGTAATATTTTATTTTAGAGTATATTGTGAGTAATATTTACATTGTTATTTTTGGGTACTATTGAGTGCTAGAGAGATATTTAATTATGTGATCGTCTTAAATATTGTATCAAGATTTATTATAGTTATCCATTTTTTCGGTTTTTTTTTTAATTTGTATTTGTTATTTTTATTTTACTTTTGGATATATAATGTGAAAAACTGTTAAAGATTTTAGGTACGTAATTTAAATAATAACGTTGGGATATGCTTTTATAGTTTTAAAATGTTTTTTTTTATTGTTTTTTCGTCGAATGTAATAGCTGTAAGCTGCTTTTTCTATGGCTGATTTTATTTTATTTATATATTTGAGTATACCGGGTGAATTATTTAAGGAGCAACATAAATGTTTCACATATAATGTTAATGAAGCGAGTTATTTCAAAAGCAACATAGCCATAAAACAAATGCTTATCGTATCCATAGAAAAGACAAAATATTATTTTTTAAAATATTTTTTCGACTTTGCTACTAAATATAAACAAACAAATAAAAACTCATTTATTGTTTCTAATTTACTATTTTTTAGCCGTCTAGGAACTTGTCAAAAGTCAAATGACTATTATATTTACTCACCACTGCATATCTGTTGCCATGGATACGAGCTTGCTTTCATAATTTGCTATGTTGCAAATTAAATAACTCACTTCATTAACATTATATGTGAAACGTGTATGTTGCTCCTTAAATAATTCACCCGGTATATTATGTACTGCATAGATTTGTTTAATGTTACAAGATTGAACTTAATTCATACAGTTCATTTGTTGGGAATAGCTTTGGCTTATTGAAAATAGATTTAACAATTAATTTCTGTGTGATTTCTAGTGTTTTTAAATGTCTATCTCTGGCTCCTCCCCATCCGACGATGCCATATGAGATAAGTGATTCCACTAAAGCGTAGTAAAATGATTTTAGTTGGTTTGGTGTATAAATATACTGACTTTTTTTAAATATATAAATATTTTTTCTGATTCTTTTAACAGTCATATTGATGTGATAATCCCACTTTAGAAAACAATCGAAATTCACTCCTAAATATTTTTATTTATTAGTTTTTTGTATTATAGGACATATACATTGATTTGGGTTGCAAGAAGTGTTATGGATTGATAAATAGCTAAAATTGGGTTGTTTTGTTTTAGTTAAAGAAAATGGCATGAAGTAAGATTTTGAGAAGTTCAAAGTGAGAATATTTGTGTCCATCCAGTTAGATAGTAGTGCTAGATCGTTTTCGGCGAATTTTTCTAACTGCGCCCAGTTAGCCCCTTCTATAAATATCACCGTATCATCTGTATACGATAGAATTTTCCCATTTAATTTAATATTGATCATATCATTGATATATAAGCTGAATAGTAGGGGGGTTAAAGAGTCCCTTTAGGGAGACCGCAGGTTACTGATCTTTCTTTACTTTTTATGTTTTTAATGTTAATCTGTTGAACTCTATTTTCAAGATAACTTTTTAATAATTGAAGTGGTGTTCCGCGCAATCCGTGTCTTTCTATTTTTTCTATTAATAACTTATGGCTAACAGTATCAAACGCTTTAGTTAAGTCTAAAAACAAAGCGAAACATGGTTTCGAGGTATCCATACTGTTGTAGATATATTTTGTTAAAATCACAATTGCATCGGTCGTCGATTTTCCTTTGCAGAAACCAAATTGATACTAATTATATCGTGCTTTTCTAGAAAAGACAGTAATCTTTTCAAGATGAGTTTTTCAAAAGTTTTTGCTGGGGTACTTGTGAGAGAAATCGGCCGATAGTTGTGTAATTCATTTGTAGGACCTTGTTTATGTATGGGTACTACTAGTGTTTTTTAAAACAATTTGGAAAGTATCCGTTTTCAAAACATTTATTGAAAATACATGTAACTATGATGGCGATAGTTTCATGGATGTATTGAAGGTTGTTACTAGTTATATTATCATATCCTGGCGCTTTATTTTAGTTAAGGACAGAATGGCATCTTTGACTTCATATTATTTTCTAAGTTTTCTCCTATCTCTGAGAAATATTCCTTGAAATATTCAGCTATTATCGTGGGACAACTTATGTTTGATTTAGTTATTTTTTATTATTTATGTTTTATCTCTTTTTTTACATTTTTCGTTGTGTTTTATATTGATTCTTTAAGGGTGTTCAAATCTCTTTAGTATCATTATTGCACTTGTTTAGTTTATTTTTAAAATAATCAGTTTTGAGTTTAGAAATAAGTTGGCTAATAGTTTTTTTTTATAGTATTCATATTTAAAGGGCACTTAAGGTTAAACTAGGGAATAGGTACCTACAACGTTACAAGATTTCTAAAAACAAGATAATTAGGTAAAGTTTAGTTAGTAAAAGTCTAAAACCGAGCGAAGCGAGTTACCCATCTTCTAGTTTAATGACAAAACACTATTTTAGGCTAGGTTAGTAAGGGTTTGGTTAGAAGAAGCTGAGCGAAGCGAGCTACCCATCTTCTAGTTTAATGACAAAACACTATCTTAGGTTAGGTTAGGTTTGTAAGGGTTTGGTTAGAAGAACCCGAGCAAAGCGAGCTACCCATCTTCTAGTTAAATGACAAAACACTATCTTAGGTTAGGTTAGTAAGGGTTTGGTTAGAAGAAGCCGAGCGAAGCAAACTACTCATCTTCTATTTTAATGCCAAAACAAACTCACACTAACATAACAATGCCACCTGTTTAGAATCACCGTACATTGAACAAATCATGTGTGGTATGATGCGGTGTTTTTTTTTTTTTTTAAGAGAAAGAAAAATCTTCGCAAAGACTCTTGCATGTCCGTGCGTGCAGGTAGTTCAGGATTTCTACCTGCTAAAACTCCCCTTCTTCGCCGCGCTTGGGGCATCCGGAACCATCCGTTAAAATATCAGCGTCAGATGCCCCCTGGCAGTCTATTCAGGCTCCCCTCTATACAACTCCTGCTGTCTACTCCTTTCTTCGGTCTCCTTCCTTTCCATAATGGCTTTACTCATCCTGTGGATGACTTTCCACTTCCTCCTGGATTGCATCATTTCTGCAACCAGGGCGTCAGGTGTTAATGCCGCTGGGCATAGGGCCCCACCTCCACCCTCGCCGCGTCCCAACGCATGCACTGAAAGATGGTGTGCTCCACAGAGTCCACCATTCCGCAGTACACGCACGTATCCTCCAGGCCCTTACCGATTCTCTTCGTATACGTACGGAAAGAACCGTGACCTGTCAACGCTTGGGTCAGCCAGTAGTCTAGCTTACGGTGAGGGCATTCAAGCCAGGTCCTTACGTCTGGTATCAGACGTTTCGTCCACTGGCCTTTGGTGGTGTTCCTATCCCATTCGTCCTGCCATTGAGCGATGCTCTGCTCCCTGGCATTCCGTCTGGTGGTCTCGCCGTGACTGGCACTATCGGTCACCGTCCTCCTTTCCTCGACCAGGAGGAATATCGGAACGGTTCCCGTGATCACCTGCAGGGACCCGCTCGACACGGTACGGTAGGCCGACGCGCACCTGAGCAGTGCCTTTCGCTGTGCACCTATAAGGATATCCCTATATTTTGCATATTTGCACACCTCGTGCCAAATAGAGGCCCCGTATAGGAGTATCGAGTGCACCACTCCGCAAAGCACCGCCCTTTTCCCATTCGAGGGTCCTCCAACGTTCGGCATCAGTCTGCCGAGCATGGATGTCCTCACTTCGGCTTTCCTGATGGAAGCGGGCACGTTTTTCGTGAAGAACATCCTCTCGTCAAACGTGACAACGAGGTATTTCAGCGTTTTGGAGGTAGGGATTACGGTGTTCCCCAGCGAGAAGCTGATACCGTTCCTATCCCTCTTCCGCTTCAGGACGATTGCCACCGTTTTGCCCGGCGCAAGCTCTAGCTTGCTGTCTCTGTAGGTTTCCCTGATGATTCTGGCACATGTATGAAATGTGCCGTCATCAGGTTCGAGGTCGACTCTTGTGTTTAAGATGTCCCTTAACACAGCGGAGTCGATCCACGACTTACCTTGGGATCGGACCTTGCGCGTTGCCGTGATGTCCTATATCTCAAAGTAGATGTTTCTGTGATAGCTGAGGTTTTCAGATAGCAGAACTTGCCAGTTCGCTATTGATCTGGAAACCTGCGCATGTGTCACACCATGGGTGTGACACATGCATATATATATATATATATATATATATATATATATATATATATATATATATATATATATATATATATATATATATATATATATATATATATATATATATATATATATATATATATATATATATATAACTCAAGCACAGTATATATTAAAGAAGTCAAGTAAAGTACATAACGGTAAATCTGCGTTCAGAGCTTTAAACTTAATATACTTTACGCTATGATTTGTGCACTGTTGATTGTCACTAACGAGTTTGTCATATGTGTCGCGTTAATTTTTATTGAATATTATTTGTGTTGTGTTTTGACACTGACATAAAATGCAATTGTTTATTCCTTGTAAATACACCTTTGAAATATTTAATTGATTAAAACATAAATGAATATGATATTACATAAATGTTTGGTTTTATTTAGAATAGTGGACTGTATTTTGACTACTTTGTGTATCGGGACGTATTTGTAAAGTCGCTCCCATAACACATTCACATAAAAACACTTTTTCACTTTTGACAATTATGTTTTCTGTTACACTGTCATCAAGACTCTCTTCGTTGCTACGGGAATCATTTAACAGTTTCCAAACATACCGCCCCCTTTGAAGGACCACCTTCAACGTTGTCTTTGATTGGTAATAAACACAGTTTTGTAATTGGTCTTTTATAAACGTCACTGATTGTCTTAACACTTACTACCCGCACTAGCTGATCTGTTGAAGGATGAACTGCGATGATTCTGCCTAGCGATCATACTGATGGTGGTAGATTATCCTCCCGTGGAAGATCAATTGCTCCGACTGGAATAGTATATCTTCCAACCGAGTCACAGACCCTACTTTTTCCACGACCACCAGAAAGAAAGAAAATTAAAAAATAATTATTTTAACAAACATTTTATCTTAACAAATAATTTATATTACATAACAAATTAATCAATTATTTAAACTTATTTTTTTATTTATTATTTGTATAATTTTAATTTAATTTGCCGCACATTGGCCATTATTTTAGTACTTTTTAGGAAGGTAGGTTGCATTTATTTAATGTAAACATTGCATATATTTTAATTTAACCCTACAAAAACAAATGACAACAAGCATAGAATAGTTATTCCATAACAAGTGATGGATTGAAATACACGCAAAATGCATAAGAAAATAAGTGCTTTAGAATAAAATTCCAACTCTTGTGTTAGAATATTAACTTTCTGTAGTCAAAATTGGTTTTAGAATTGGTAAATTCTATAGTGGTCGTCGAGAAAATTTGGACTGATCTTTGACTATTTAGATCGTTGTTCCACCGTATTGAGATAGTCTTGTGACCACAATTTCCAGAAGGATTGTAGTTGTGTTTGAATTATTTTATATAAGGACAAAGGATTATCTTTGATGTCATGTAGTTGAGGCTCAAGTATATGCTCGGGTGACGACCCCAAAAGAAAATGTGCTGTTGTGAGGAATGAATAACACGAAGGACCGTCTGAAATAAGGGTCTTGAATTAACACAGGATTCAATCAGCGTTATTACTGTGTAGAATTGTTCAGATGTGTAACGTGTGTTAACTATTACCCGGCGTAAGTGGTGCTTTACAGCTTTTATTCCTCCATATTATGGTGCTTTTGGGGGTATGAATCTCCAATTTATTTCTTGATTGGCTGCATGATTTATGACATTATTTTGATATTGTTTGGTTTTGAATAATTGGTATAGCTCATGTATTTGATGCTTTGCTCCCTGAAAATTTGTTGGATTGTTACTATACATAGTATGACATTTACCTCTTCTTGCAATAAATCTTCTCAACGCATTCATGAATGCCTCTGTACTCAAGTCGCATACAAATTCTAAATGAATTGCTCTATAGTTTTTAAACAAATGAATAACGCTAAATACGTTTTAATTGAAAGTGAGTATTTCCTTGATGATTGCTTCATCAAGAAAGGACCTCCATAATCCATTCTTGTATATATGTCCCATTAATTGTTTACTCAGTTGAATCTATAATCTATAGTAAGTAATACATTCATATATTTGTACTTAATAATAATAATAATAATAATAATATTAGTTTTCTTATAACACTTCGTACACGAAATGGCCAATAATTTTCTCGGAGTAATCCCAAGTTTGTGTTGCTGCATGAAATAATTTCAAATGTTCATGTTGTATGATCAGATGTGTTAATAAATGATTTGATGGCAGTATAATTTGATGTTTTTTGTTAAAATTTATATTTAAATTTTCTAATCTTTCACCTACTCTTAGGAGACCATCTAATTCAAAAAATGGTGTGAGTTTCTGTAAACAACCATTATCAATTTGCTGATTTTTAGTCAGAAGTTCAATTTCCTTGTGAAAATGGTCTCTCTGGGCGAATTTAAGTAATATTACCAAGGCATGGTTTAGCTCTTCTACCATTAGAATTTATCGTTTGATATGTTTTTTGTGTTATTTATGAATCTAAGGCAGTACGCAAATATTCGTTTTAATTTGATTAAGGATGAATATTTTTCGAAAATATTCAAATTCTGTATTGTGACATTCACTGCTAAAGTGCTTTTTTATTGTAGATCTTTCTTCTAGATCTTTCTTATTGATATTGCTAATGATGTTTTGAGGCCAATTTGATTGTGGGCCAAGTATCTAATAAGGACCGTGCCACCATAATTCTGACAGTTGTAATTCGTCTACATTTAATCCTCGTGACAAGGGATCTGCTGGATTATCATTACTCGCCACATGATTCCATGTGCAATTGGAAGTTAGTTCTTGAATCTCATCAACTTTGGTGCCCACAAAAATCTTCCATCTGGTTGCATCTGATGATATCCAATGTAATACTGCCGTGGGGTTCGTCTATAAATAGATGGCTGAAATGTCTAAATTTAGAGCTTCAATTACATTCTGCCGTAAGCGAGATAATATCAATGCTCCGCAAAGTGCTAAGCGTGGAAATGTGATTGGTTTAATAGGTGTAACTCTGGATTTCGCACATATTAATTGAATAGTACAATTGTTGCATTCATCAATGCATTTTAAATACATACACGTTCCATAGGCTATCTGCGACGCGTCAGATAATCCATGGATTTCATATCGTAGGTTGGTTGAATTTAAGTTAGTAATTTTTCGATCGATATCAAACTTTTTCAACCTTTGTAGTTGTAGATGATTTAAATTGATGTGTTTTACTTTTCTCAGGCTCAATCATTTCTAGAACTTCAGAATTATTTGAACACCATTTGTGTAGATTGAATTTTCCTCTCGCTAGTAATTCTGTAAGCTCCTGTTGTAATTTTAAATAGTGGTTAAGTCATTGCTGCCAGTCAGCACGTCATCAACAAAGAAATCATTTTTAGGGTTTTGTAGGTATGACCAAAAAACCCTTATACCGTCATTTTGTCGTCTGTCTGTCTGTCTGTCTGTCTGTCTGTCTGTCTGTCTGTCTGTCTGTCTGTCTATCTGTCTGTTCGGTAAAAATTGTAGCCAAACGGCTAAACCTACTAAACTCCTCTTTAACCCGCACATAGGAAAAATACTAAAACATCTAAAAAACATATCCCTCTAAAAATATAAACAAATATGTGCTCATCGAAAAAAAAAAAATATTTTTTAAAATTCTGAGTAGTGTATCGAATGAAAGCCCTTAGTACGTGGATTAACGATCAAAATTTTATTTTTGCAAAATAAATTATTTTGATGCGATTTTTGCCAAAATTGTGCAAAAAAAATTTTGTCCCATAACCTGTAGCCCAGATGGTTTAAACTAAAAATCTGAAAAAATTCTAAGTAATGTACATTGGTGTGAACCGGAATAGTACAACAGGAATTTTTGATCAGATTATGTTTTCGGAAAATAACGCATTTTTTGTGTCTTTAACTAAAATATGTTAACTATTTAATACGTTGTGTAACATACCAGATCAGTAGCTCTCATGGCGTGGTTGGATTTGTCGTACGCTTAATAATATAAGAAACTTGCAAACTAGGGTTCGAATCCTGTTGATTTTATTTTTTGTTTTTTTTTGCATTTTTATTTTGTTTAAATTATTTTGTTAAAATTCTAGTTATTTTTGGTAAATGTTGCATTTAATTTTTAAAAGCGTAAATTTAATAACCAGTGGAAAGTGTTGAAATTATAATTTAATTCTATGTTTGACGAAATCAAAGGGCGGGACTTATGATGTAAGCAACCAATGGAAGCCATAGGTGCAATTTTCAAAATATATAGAACTTTGCTGTATAAAAAAAATACTGCATATATTTAGAAACTTAAATAATGGTATTAGGCATTCGAATTAAAATTCATAAAAAAATATTTTGACATAAAATTTGTTTTGGCATCCCAAATAATCATCGTTCAGTTACTAAATACCTGCAAAACCCAGAAATGTGTGAAAATTCACACTTCACATCAATTTTTTAATACTGATTTTGCCAATGGAAAATAATTTCCTTCATCTGTTGCTAATTGTTTTAACGTTTTTGTGGCTAAGTATTGAGCACTTGTGGTTCCATGTGTTACCGTGATTAATTTTCTGTGCAAATACATAAATCTTTGGTACGCTAAATCATATGACTTTCCTATTTCGGTGGCATCGGATTTTAAAGATAAATGTACTACATATCTTCCATCTTGTTCTCGATGTGTGGATTCTTCGTACAATTTCTCACACTAGTTTTCCACCTTCGTCATTATCGGTTTGGTGTGTATTTCTTCTATATTCCAGAAATTTTCTAGTTTTTTATTCAAGTCTGATTTGAATCCAACAAAAAGTGATGTTTGCTTTTTGATACATCGCTGCCGCAAAGAACCTTTCCTTTGAGGCATATTTTGATTTATATGGCCCGAAATATTCCAACCGAACTGTGTATTCTTCATGATAGGTAGATTATTTCCTATTGACCTATGCTCATGGGATATTCCAAGACTTATATGGAAGGATACAGGTAATTTCTGGAACAATTAAAAATTCTAAATTTGTTTCATAATTATTTTGTCTTGAACTAATAGATACTCGTGTAGATCTATTTATCTCAGATTATTTAATGTGAATACCATCAGGTATTCACAACTATTTAGCATTATTATTCACACTAGTATTGTCACACTATTTATCAAAATATACCTGTGTTGATGATGACGTTAAATTTAATTTGTCAGTTAAGTTGTAAATATTGAGGCCCGGTCTTTCCACCTTCAGATAACGTTCCAGGTAACTTCTAGGTAGGTTATTTGTAACTTCATCTGCTGAATAAATGTCAATACCAGTCAGTGAATCCAATACGTCAGTCTCATTATCCGTTAGATAACTATCCGATAGATACATTTGTATAGAAAGAAGGGATGACATTTACTTAGCAGATGAAGTTACAAATAACCTTATCTGTCAGATAGTTATCTGGAACTTTATCTGAAGGTGGAAAAACCGGGCCTGAATGTTGTATAATAAGTTGTAATGTAATGAAATAACATTGTGAGCCGCTGTCTAATAAGGCTCGCGCATTTTGCCAGTTTCCTTGAATATCCTGAATTTTTAGCAAAACTGTTGCAAACAATACTTGTTTTGGTTCAGCTGCATTGTAGCAAGAAATTTAAACTTTGTTTTCTTCATTCATATTTTCTGTTTCAATTTAAACTTTATTGATATGTAATAGTATATTGTGTGGATTCTCGCATTTCGTACATTTTCTGTAAGTGCAATTCTTAGCACTGTGCTTTGGCCTTAAACAATTGTAACAGTACTTATTTGTTTTAATGGTTTGAATTCTGTCATCTATGCTTAGTTGCAAACACTCGCAATGATAAAGATAATGAGGTTTATTGAGTTTATGAAGTGCTTTATACTTCTTAGTAAAACTACCACTGGTATTCGTTTTCATACATGAGTTAATACTATAACCTGTCTTAACCTTGTTTTGTTTAAATTTATTTTCTTGTCTTTCATATTGATAACTTTGTTCTAGTGATGAACAATGATGTTCTAAGAATTTGAAGAACTCATCTAGTGTTGCTAATTTTTTAGCCGGTTTGTGTAGTTCCCAGGCTCTTCAGGTCGTCTGACCTTTTCTGACCCTGAGAGGGCTGTGCTGTAAAATGTGTGACCATGTGTTTTGGAAGGCGGTTGTTAAGCACGTTAAGTGCACCATGTGTGATTGCCGCGGTGCTTGTAAACTGACCGGTACCTGATGCAGGAGGTGGCTCGCCCTCTCCTTCCATTTTCCTACTTCTTAAACTTGATTTTAGCTGATCACTAACTATTCATTCTGTTTAATTTATTATAAAAAAATAGAGTTTATTTTAATAAGGCTAAGAGCACTGCTATAGTTGATTTTCACAGGATGAAGATTGTATAATAATTGTCTTATGTATATGAAATCCTTGATGCGTGTGAAAGTTTTCTTCTTCTCACATCTCCTCTTGTCCTTTGTCAGCAGCTCATGGGCTGTGGAGTAGCGTCAGCAGCTCATAGGCTGTGGATTAGCACCAGCAAGATCACTAACGCGGGAAGAACAAACACTCAACACTACAGTTCCAATATTCTATAAATTGAACAAGTATTGCTTTTATTACAATACTCGCAATTCGTTCACATTCACTGTTCACTGAGTGCTCTCGGATTCTGTATCACTGTTCTGAGCTTCCAAAGTTAATCCACACTTTATATAAAACACTAATTTTGATGATTATATTGTTTGAAATAATTTACTAAATTAGTTTTTTTTTTAATCTGTGTGCAAAAAATATTTTGACAGCTGTCATGTGTCGTGGCGCTACCAAAATGTATTAATAGAAGTGAAGAAAAGATAAATGCCCGGTTTCATAAACAAATGCTAAATTTTGTTTTTTTGTTCCATAAAGCTATGTTAAATTTAATAGAGAGCTAAATCAGATGCTATTTAACAGAGGTCTGAACTTATGTTAAATATTTAACATTTCACCGTTACCATAGCTTTATTAATTTTATATATAAAATATTTAAATTTAATAACTAAAGAGAAAAGATAAGTTATAATAAATATTTTTACTTAAAAATTGTCATATTAGAAAATATTTGTATAAGTTTGTACATGTGTAATTATATTTAATAATATCGTAGAATATAACCGCTTTAAATTTTTTTTCTTTTCCAGCAAACTGTTATCCGACGCATCAGATGAATTTTTAGTCATTGCTGTGCACTTGATTCCTCGTCCACATATATTATTAATATTTAATTTTCGACTCGATTTATTTGATATCATTTATTTAATTTATGACTCTCCTTTAATATGTTGGGCGATTACGGATATCCTTGTAGTTGGTTATTAACTCCTATACTCAATCCATACACTAACTGAACCAGAGCCGCAGTAAGGAAAACTTGCGCTAGGGGCAAAGTCGTGTTTTAGCACCCTTGGCATACAATTGTAAGTGATAAGCAAAACAAAAAAGGGCCTCACCTCCCAAAATCCAAGTGATGAGCAAAAAAAAAGGTCTTCACCTCCCAAAATCCAAGTGATGAGCAAAAAAAAAGTTCCTCACATAAGCAATAGCGCCCCTTAGTCAAGCTCGTTAGCGCCCTTTTCCTTAGTGCGCCCAGGCCCGTCGCCCCCTCCGCCCCCCCTTATTGCGGCGCTAAACTAAACTACAACGCAGCACACATATTGACAAGAAATACAATAGAAAGATCGTTCCGAATCTTAAAAAGATGATTTCCATGTTTGTCTATAGCAGTGGTTCTCAACCTTTTTTAGGTGAAGGCACCCCTATGCAAAATGTGAGATCTTCGCGGCACCCTACTATTAAATATGTCACTATTTAGTCAATTTAAAGTATAATCAATCAAAAGTATAATTATGATGTTGGAAAAAAAAACAATAATATTACAATTACATAATATGTATTTAAAGATCATTCGAAAATTTATAAACGATAAATATTTCTTCGATTCCGAGAATAGCGGCGAATTTATTTTGAAAAGTAATAATCTCATTATGTGTTTTACATAATATATCAATTTTATTTAAAGATAAAACCACCTATTAAAAAGAAATTCAAATACTGGAAGACGTTTCTGATGCAGTTCCGCTTGGCTCAAACAGAAATTAACTGAACAATACTGCTGCAAGAAGTTATTAACACCATTTTTACTAGGTTATTAGAGAAAAATAATTTTGTTTTCTTCTTTCTATTTTTTTTTATTACATACAATTTTTATGAAATGAAGAATGTTTTAAATTATTTTCTTAAGATCATCTGTTACATTATTTTCCTACATTAAAAAATGTTGCGAAATAATATAGAAATTGATTTTTTATTGAAAAATAATACATGACAGTAAATAATTCGAAGGGATACTTAGGTTATAATAAACCTGTTTGACGTTTAAGACAACTATGAAGCTGATATTCATACCAATCTACCTAATAAAAACCTTCAGCTGATCACACCAGTGAAATTACTTAACACGAAGATAAAACCGATGTTTCTTCGATAAATATATGCTTATTTATTTTTTTCGCGGGATATATTTTTGAAGTCTCAATATTTCTCTTACTTATGTTCAGTTCTCTAAATCAGCCGCTTGGCCACAATTTGCACCGAACGAACAGACTTGTGTGAAGGTTATACCGAAGTCAGATTTCCACTTTATCTTATTTGAATCGAGTAATTAGTTGTTTAAAACAGTTTTATCATTTGACTGGGCGAATGTTTTAGTCGATGTGTCAGGGGGAAAAAGGATCAAATCCCCTTCATATAATTCGTTGGAGCATATTTGGAAAGTGATGTATTTTCACTTGAACAATAATTATGTAACTTTATCAAGAGTAGGCAATCTTAAAGAAAAAAAATATTTATACGAAAAAAAAAATGCCAATATTGTTAACAATGAAGTAATTTAAAAATTAACTACTGTTGTGGTTAACAAATTTTATCTTCAAATCTCCGAGTAACGCCGTGTATTCTGCTGGTCCTGGGAGGGGCACAGGCCCGTCGCTCCCCCCACCTTGGCTGCGCCAGTGATGTTAGCTTACATAGGATTTAGCATTTCTTTATAAAACCGGGCAACCGTGTTTTATTTATAATTACGAAAATATTCATTTTAGGATACCTTCAAAGTATTTAAACACTCATACATAAACATTCCTGTTTCAGAAATGGTAAAAATTTAGGAATCGCGTTTGAGAAAATACTGGTTGGCACCGATTTAATATATATTCCTTGTCTATCCCTGGTAGAAAGTGAATCAATATGTGCTAATTTTGGTGCAAGACCTTTCAAATACCCTATTGAAGGATTTCAACCTTTACAAGAGGCACCTTTTGCGAAAATAAATCAAGGAAACCATATTTTCTCTTGGCTTAAAAAACTATGCTCATTAATAGTTCCAAGTGAAATGAATATCATAAATTGTCCTAATCAAACTGACATATCTGATAAAAAATTCTGGAATAGATTATTGGGTGCTGTTTGTTATCATGTAAACAAGATTCTGTGTAGTAGATACTGCTTATTTAGCAATTTTTTGCCATTTATTTCTGAAATTTCTAATTTAAACAGCAAACAATTTTGTCAAGAATACGAACTCAAAAAATGTAACAAAGTACTAGATGCCTTATGGCTATACATTAAAGACAGATATATGGATCGAAGTCTTCAGGTAAGTTATATTATCTACACAATGGTTTTATTATAAGTATTTATATAGAAGGTACGGGTTTTGACATTATAATCACTTCTTGTCAGCTTATAAAGATTAAAGTATCTACATTTTAATTGCCATTTGCTCGGGTGCCCCCCCCCCCTAAATAACTAGGTAATTTTAATTTCATTTTTTTATGTGATCGGGAGTGAATTACCCCCCCCCCCCCGCTCTTCAAGAGCTGTTCAGAATATCTACCCCGTTCTTCAAGTAACTTACAAAATTATTATCGCTCCATTCAGCGCCATAAGCTTTTCTAGGAATGTAAAAAATATATAAAATAACTATTGTAAACCACAACACTACTTATTAGATATTAATAGGAAATAAATCACTACAAATCAGAAAATTATTAACAATATTTTTGACGTAACATTCACAAAAATACAATCAATAAGTACTACCAACAATTGCCAGTGTTACAATGTCAGTGACAGTTGACATATAAACATGACATACTAAAATATAATAATTCAAATATTGTTTGCGGGTACAACAAAGAGAAAGTTCTAGCTACGCGCTTGACGAGGTATGTCTGAAAAGTTGTAAGACTATGTGAATAGAGTTATGAGAAAATTCAACTAAAGGTCAGGAACAACAAAGTTTTGTCTGTTTTATTTTCTATTCATTTTGTTTTTTTTTTTTTTCGGACCTTTCCTACTGAAGTGCCCGCTTAGGGCGTTCCACCTTGTATTTTTTATTTTATATTTTAAATTATGTTTTTATTTCCGCTTAATTATCAATTTTACTTAATTTAAATAAATATTCATTTTATAGAAAAAACATGTGCAGAACCTCGCTATATTTTATTTCCAAAATACAAATATATTACCATATATTTTACCCGATACAATAATATTTTATATAATATTATATAATACTATAATATATATAATAATTTATTATTGGATTAATTTAAACCTAGTTTTAACTAATTTAAAATAATCATTTGTTTTTCTTAAAATATGACTTGTTTAGAGCCGCTGGTAAGACACCTTCCAGCCAAATTAATTCATTTTATTGATTAATATTTTGTCTATCACGGTAAGCAGATGTGTCTTTTATTTTTATATTGGTGTAATAGTTTAAAATCAGTTTCAATTTAATCAGGATCCCCTGATTTGTGTAAATTGTTAATTAATATATTAGGGTTTATTAATTATTAAATTTATATTTTGTTATTTTTTCTGGAGTTTCCCTCCAAATTTCTTTGTGTGGTTAAAATCGGTTATTAGTTAATTACTGCAGTATCGGCAGTAATTAGTTAATTATTGCATTTTTGTCAGACCAAGGGTTTGTTAATATTTTCTAAATTTTATTTATAAAAATTGTCACATTACTATTTATTTAAAAAAATTTCTTTTGTTTGAGTGACGTCATAAGTCGCTTCAACTCAGAACGAACACGTGTTTCACCGTTTCTACCTATCGTTCGGTCTGCTTAAATTATTTTTTCATTTGTTTAATTTAGACTTATATATTTGTTTTAAATTTACTACTAGAGCTGTACCCATTTTTCAACATTTTGCGTTGAGAAATCATTTGAACCAGGGATGAGCAAAAGTAAGCCGGGCCGGCTTACTTTTTCCTGCTTTTCCTGCTGTCAAAGCTTTTGTCTGTCAAATTTAAAAAAAGACCATTAAATTAGAAAAAATACATAGATATATCTTATAGCATAAATAAGAGCAATATAGAGCAATTGGTTGCAAAGAAGCAAACTTCTCATTAAAATTTGTTAATGATTTTTTCCCCATAATAATTATCTTTGACTGTTTTTTTATACCTAGCATTTCTATTATATATTTCATTTGTGTATTTTTTTTAAATAATTTTGTTATTTTGTTAATAATTAGATAATTTGTGTTTATCATCTTGTGTTCATATTTTAATAAATTTCGTATGCGGCCCGCAGGAAATTTTTAAATTTCTAGTTGGCCGGTTGTAGAAAAAGGTTGCTCATCCCTGATTTAAATTAATCCTTTTTTGTAGACTTTTAATATAAATTTTTCTTTAAATTTAGAATCAAGATTTTTTATAATTTATTTTAGGATTAATTTAGAGTGTAATTCATCGTATTCACCGCCGCGCTTACCGCTATCAGTTGTTGCAGTCCGCAACGGTTATAATTATTTATTATTTATTTTTTTTGTACAAATTATTTTTTTGATTAAGTTTTTTTTTCAACTCTTTTTTTTTTGATAATATTTTTTTTTTCTCTTTTTATTATCATTCCTGGCAACGCAACTGAACCAAGAACCTGACCTTATTTTATAAAATTAAATTCTCTTACAATTATATTTTTGACATTTCAAAGTCAACCCTTGTGTGTCGTCGTGTACTCCTACCCTACCTGGGCCAGGAGCGGGCGCCATACCTACTAAGGCTTGGTCTGGAGCTATTTACAGTGACTGTATAAAGACAGTGTGGCCATATGAACTGTCGCCGCCATGTTTATTCCAGATTTGTATTGGATTATATGGAATAACTGTTAATATATGCTAATATATTATAATATTTCTTAAATTTTTAATAGTTTTACGTATTTATGTTTATATGTATGTGAATATCAATTTATTATTAAGAAAAAATGTATATGATTCAACATCTATTTACATAAATATTAAAATTAGTCACCGCTGAAGGTATTATTTGAAATATTTGCAACATAAAAAGGAAATAAATGAAAAAAATTCTTAAAAAAGGACATGAAAGGAAATAAAAGAAATATTTTTTTATTATTTTATAATTTTATTTGAGGACCTATATAAACGACAACAATTTTTTTTATAAAAGCGGGGGCTACAGTCGTATATTAAAAATATACTTATTTATTTTAATTTAAATATTTTAGATTTAAGAAAACAAGTTGAAACAGGACATTAGAATTAGAATAAAAAATAGGAAAAAAATAATGATAAGGTTCTATAAAAAGTGATGTCGGGTTTCCCTAATTCTTAGGTAAACGCACGTTTCTTATAATCACCTTTCAATTTTACTTTTCTCAACTTTAAAAATACTCATTGTTATGTACATTGGAACAAATTACTAACGTTACTTTAAAAGAGATTACAAAAAGGGCCCTTCGGACCAATTTTGTAGTACTTCAAGATTTAAAGTTGATGAAACGATCGTAATTTTGACTTACGATCGTTTTTACCGACCGCCAACATATATAAGGAAGGTATTGTGATCATACCGATTTTGACATTTCGAGATTTCGATGGATCTCCACGAATTGAGGTCCCTATATAACGTTTTGACTATTTTTAGCATGATGTCTGTCCGTCCATCTGTCTGTCTGTCCATCCGTCTGTCTGCGTACACGTGCAGAGCAAATTCGGCTAAAAGGATTTTTATGAATCTTCATATTTAAGCTTGTGACATCAATGTGCCATTAATGTCAGAAGCTTAAATTGATCAATGGATCTTGTCGATTTTAAGATTTTTGCGAATATTTAGGAACAGAAAAATATTTCGATCTAATTTATTTAACAAAAGTTGCTTTTAAAACAATAACTAACAACTTTTATTTGAACTTTTATTCATAAAACGAAAAATTTTTGAAAATTTTTTTGATATTTTTTATAAGTATCTGTTTTTTCATACGTATATGTAACGTTTCCATGGTCATGATAAATAATATCTCTGTTAGAAAATATTAGGTCAAGTTATTTCTACTCTGCTGCTAGAATGTATTTTATGCAAGTACTTTGTGATGACGGTCGGTCCTGTGGTGGCCACAGCTGGTTTTTTAATTGAGAATATTAATATTTTCATTTTAAAAAAAAGTACATTTTCATATGAAAATAAACGAGGTTTTAACAAGTTACACACGTAGTGAATTAGCTCTGTGAAAAAGTGCATTTTTTTGTGGAAAATCAAAATAATAGCAGAATTATTAAATTAATATGAACTTAATATTTTTCTTACTATTTTGTGTGAAAATTACAGTGCCGTACTAAACAAACTATTAAAATAATTTAGAATATTTAAAACAATAAAAATCTATTTTAAAATATATTCAAGTCGAGGTCACGAACCGTTTCTTGCCTGTAAAGTGTCGCACACAAAGTTACTTGTTTTGATTATTTTCGAATTTACTCACCAACAAGTGCAGATTAAATTTAAATTTAAATGGCGGGTATTGCATGTAAACAATTTTCCGTCAAAATAAATAGAACAGATGAAAAATTGATGTGTAACGGTGACTGTAAAGGCGTTTACCACCCTCAATGTGTACAACTTACTGCACAAGACTGCGTATTTATGCGTAATAAGGGCGAATACACGAAATGGATCTGCAATGTGTGTAAACAAATAAAAAGTATGAAAAACAAGAAAGAAATAAGTAATAGTGAAACATTTAATAATGATATTCAAGAGATTAAATCAATTTTACATTCAATTAATGAAAGAATTAATTCATTTGAAGCACGTATTACCGAACAATTTACTGAATTAAAAAATGAAAATAATAAATACAAAGAACTAACTGAACAAATGAAAAATGAAATAAATGATCTACAAATTCAGAATTCAAGCCAAGAATTATACATAAAAAATATAAATGGTAGACTGGCACAAATGGAGCAGTACAACCGAAACAAAAATATCGAAATAATAGGTATACCAGAAAATCAAAACGAAAATTGTAAACAAATAGTTTTTGATTTGGCTGCAGAATTAGAAATCCCAATTGAAGTTTCCGATATTGATGTCGCGCATAGAATTCACACAAAATCCGGGAATACTCGACCTCTTATTGTCCAGTTTTGTAATAGAAGCAAGCGTGATATTTTTTTGAAGAAACGTAAATATGTTATTACCAAGCCCTTAATTCGTAATACAAACATCGGTGATAACATTTATATAAACGAGAACATGTCGCCATTTTATAAGAGACTTCTTCACCTCACTAAAATTCAAGCCCGCAAAATGAACTATAAGTTCGTTTGGTTCAAAAATGGAAAAATTTTTGTGAGAAAACAGGAAAATTCACCTATAGCAATAATTTTTAATGAACAAGACATCTATAATAAAATAAGCTCAAAAGAAGAAATCGGATCTTCATCTACTGGAAACCCATTGTTAAGTGTATAAATTTTTCTAAAGAGGTACACATCTTATATTTAGTCCTTATAACTTTATTTTTTCCGCTCTTTCTTTCTCCTTTTTATCATGGAAAACAATGATATATTTATTGAAACGATTGATAAATATAATGTTATAAACTCGGAAGTTATTGATAATATAAAAGATTTAAAAACTCTTTCAGTCAATTTAACAATAAATTTAAAAATAATTTTAAATTGTTACATACAAATATAAGAAGTGTACACAAAAACTTTGATGAACTAATTGTCTTAGTCACTGAATTAGATTTCACTATTGATTTCATTATTTTGTCAGAAACAAGATATGTAGAATATTTAGATTATTATAAGATACCAGGTTATGTGACTTACTTTAATGATAGCACGATAAACCAGAACGATGGTGTGTTAATATTTGTAAAAAATAGTATAAAACATAAGAATGTGATTATTAATATCGATATCCAATATAATTTCATTAGAACAGAAATACTTGTGAATAATGAAACTTTAGGCATTACCTCTATTTACAAACCACCTCCTTATAATTCTAATGTATTTATAACTAAACTTCAAAATTACATAATAGAGCATTGCAATTGTACTCATGAAATTATAACGGGTGATATAAATATTAACATACTTGATAATATGGATAATAACTGTCATGATTATCTGAATATGCTAAGTAATTATGGTTTTATTTCTCATATCAATAAACCAACAAGAGAAGGTAAAACATGTCTTAATCACATATTTTATAAACTAAATTAACATCAGATTATGTATTGTCGTCGATTGTTGAATCAAAAATAACGGATCATTCTCCAATTGTTCTGCAAGCAAATTTTAATAACACTGATATAACAAAAAATCATAACTTTAATTTAAAACACAATCAAACTAAATATTTTATAAAGTATAAAAAATTAAAAGAAAACTTAAATTTACTCAATTGGGATTATTTAGATGCTATGCATGTGGATAATGCTACGGAAAATTTTTGTAATTTGCTTCAGAATGAAATAAAGAAAGTAACAAAAACAATAAAATTCCCAAATAAACTTAAAAAACGTAAACCCTGGATAACCACTGGTTTAATAAAATCAATAAACATTAGAGATAAGCTCTATAAAGAAATGTTGATGCAACCTAATAATAAAGCTATTAAAACTACTTATTTAAAATATAAAAAATCTATTTCAAATTTAATACATATTACTAAAAATAATTATTACCGTACAGAGGTGGACTCAGTACAAAATTGTCCAAGAGAAATATGGAAAGTTGCAAATAAAGCGTTAAATATAACTAAAACTAAACCAAAAATCTCAGAAATTAAATACAATAATATAAATCTAACAGACACTAAATTAATAATTAATAAATTTAATGAGCATTTCCTTAATATTGGAAAAAAATTGGCCGACATGATATCTAGTAACAACAAAAATATTGATGAAATTTTTAGTTATATACCGAATAACCAACATAGTCTATATCTGTCCCCCATAAATTCTTTAGAAATTATAGCAACAATTAGTAGTCTGAAAAATAATACCTCTCCAGGGTTAGATGGATTCACATCGAACTTTCTGAAACAAGTAGCAAATGAAATATCAACCCCCCTAAGCATAATATTTAATAAATGTTTTGAAACCGGTTATTTTCCCAAATTGTTCAAAATCGCATCTGTTACACCAATACATAAATCGGGGCCAACAAATGATATCAATAATTATCGCCCAATATCATTAACGACAAACTTGACAAAAATATTTGAAAAATTAATTAAAAAACGATTATTGTCATTTTTGCAAGAATTTAACATTTTATCTGAAAAACAATTCGGCTTTCTTCCAGATAAATGTACTGAAGACGCTATTGCGAATTTAACCAAAAACATTTACAGAGCATTAGATAATTCTAAGGCCAGCATTGCTATATTTTTTGATCTAGCAAAAGATTTCGATACGGTAGATCACAAACTGCTTTTAATTAAACTAGAAAAATATGGTATAAGAGGCGTGACTTTGAAGTTATTTGAAAGTTACTTATGCGATCGTCACCAAATAGTTCAACTTGAAAACCATAAAAGTTTTTCGCAAGTTCTAACATGTGCGGTTCCACAAGGTACAGTTTTAGGTCCCTTACTTTTCTTAATATATTTAAATGACTTACTACAATTGCCAACTGTACAAGGAAAATTAATTTCATACGCCGATGACACCGTACTATTTATCGAAGCAGACAGTTGGGATGATGCAAGAAACATAGCAATGCTGGATTTACAAAACATAAAAGTCTGGTTAGATTCTAACGCTCTGTCTTTAAATTATAAAAAAACTAAATTTATTACTTTCAGCATTTATAAAAACAGCCAACCTGATATTAATGAAATTTTTATTCACACTAAAAATTGTTCAAGACATGATTTATGTAATTGTTCGACTAGTATTGACAGAGTGCAATCTATGACATACCTGGGTATTATTATAGATCAACATTTACGTTGGGACCTACATTTTACTAATTTATGTAAAAGGTTAAGAAAATTAATATTTGTCTTCTATAAACTAAGACAATTCATGCCAACAAGTTTAATAAAGATGTTTTACTATGGATTAGTACATTCATTTATCAGTACTTTCTTATGGGATTATTGGTTGGGGTGGTGCTAGTAGTACATATATTGATAAAATTAGTATAATACAAAAACTAATAATTAAAAGAATGCTCAAAATACCACAACTCTCTTCCACTACACAAGTTTTTAACAACACTAAGATATTTACTCTCCAGCAATTGTACTACTATTCAATTATGAGATATGTAGAAAAAAATCAAGATATTATTAATACGAATAAATTATCTCATGATTACTGCACTAGGCATAGAGATCGAGCCATTCCTGTACGAGCACATAAAACCACTGGTTTAAAATGTTTTATTGCTGTAATACCGAGTTTGTATAATGATTTTCAAACGTATATTAATATAAATTCAATTAACCTTAATAAGAGTAATTTTAAAAAACACATGAGAAAATTTATTTGCACTTTTTCCTATTCAAAATAATTTATTTTTTATTTATTTGTTTATTCTATTTCTTTATCAAACAATTTAAATTTAAAAACTATATAAATTGAATAATACTACTATTCCATAAAAAATCCTTTTTTGTCACTACGACTCATTTAGTTAACTTTAACCCTCGTTTTTTATATATACAAGTAATAAATAATAAAGCCACACACAGACCTCTTTGAGTTCTTCGTGGCAGTTGCCCAATTTATCAACTATATGTATGTGCTTATTCCCAATTGTTTAAATAATATAATTATGGGGGCTGTATTATTATTTTTCTAAACCTCATACAAATCAATAATTATTATTGTTCATTGATAACATCAATGTGTATATTATTGTGTATATTATTATGTGTACATCAATGTGTATATTATTATATGACGTCTGCTAGTATATAATGTATGATTTGGAAAATAAATAATAATAATAATAATAATAATAATAATAATAATAATATTAAAAAAGAATAAGCAGAACATGTTATATATAAAAGATATATTAATAAAGAAAACTGATGTATATATTGACAATTATACATTTATTCAATAAATATACGTATATTATTAATAAATATACGTATATTATTGGAAAATATCACTTAAATCTGCTGAAACACAAGTTAAACACATATAAAGCATAAGTAATCTGTAACAAAGTTGGAAGAAATATGGCGGACTTCAGCTCGACCAATAGAAAATGAGACCATCGTATGGCCACACTGTCTTTATACAGTCACTGTAGAGCTATTTAATGTTTTCCCAAATTATATATTTAAAATTTTATGATATAACTCAATTTATTACCTATTATTAAAATTTTATTTTAATATGTAAGATTTCTTGACAATTTTTATTTTTGAATTAATTATTATTTAATCGTATCTTTAGATTCCGAACCCTAATCTTATGACGCTAACTACCTCAATTAAGAGAACAATTGTGGATTTTTTTAAAGAATGGGGATGTTGCTAGGTCCTGCGGGACCATGTGTTGGCTAAACTTGAATAAAACTTCACACGCAGTTTCTACTATGTCTGAAACTTTATTTAACTGTACTTTTCTTAATTATATTACAAAACATTCACCATAAACAAAAACATTAAACTTGACAACTAAAATTATTTATTGACATTTTGACAGCAACTGTCATCTACTTTTTGTCAGTCCCAGCAATCTTCTCATTTTCCGTAGTTTTGTGTTGTTTTTGTTAGGACTTCTGCAAGCATATTATGCGAGGGACAGTATGTAAGTTATACTACCTTTATCTAGCTAATCTCGAGCGTAGAAGTACTTGGTATCGTGTTTGGTTCGTTGATTTGTCCTTCCACTCTCCAACAACTTTACCAGCTTTGGTTGTCTTCATAGATAATATCATTAAAAATCATTAATAAGTCGAATAATCCAAATTAGTTCTAGGCTCGCTTCACAGAGAGCAATTAGCTCTGTCAGTGGATGAAAGTTCCTAAAGATTTAAACACGTATCCCGAGTTTGACTTCCTGTCAGCTGCGTCTTCGCCCCAATCAGCATCTGCATATCCGACTAAATCATTGTTCACTGTATTAGCTCCCAATGTTAATTTTTCGTCTATAGTACCATTGAGATATCTGAATACCCTCTTAACTTCTGTCCAGTCATCTTCGGATGGTTGAGATACTTTTCTACCTAAAATAGAGACACTGGCTGCTATATCTGGTCTTGTGTTCGTGGCAACGTAAATCAATGATCCTATTGCTTCTCGATATTTGTGGTTATTCGGTAATTTCTTTTCTGTCGTTCCCTTCTTCAAATATCCAGGATCTAGCGGCACTCTAGATGGTTTCGCTATAATCAAGTTGTACTTGGCTAATTTTCTGGTAATATAGGATTTTTGATGGATTAGAAATGATCCATCTTGTTGCCGCTCTATTTGTAGACCTAAATAAAGCTTTAACTCTCCCAGGTTCGTGAGTTCAAAATTACTCTCTAGCACTCTCACAATTTCATTGATCATGTGACCATCTTCACATGTTATTATAACGTCATCAACGTATACGAGTAAGTATATGCGTTTACCTTGTTTTTCTTTAGTGTATAAGCATGGATCTGCGTCTCCCATCCTGAATCCATTTGCTAAGAGAACTCCATTTATTTCTTGTTTCCATAGTCGTGCAGCCTGTTTTAACCCATATATGCTTCTCTTCAAAAAACAAACTAAATATTCCTTTCCAGGTTTTATGTAGCCTTCGGGTTGTCTCATGTATATGGTTTCATCCAATTTAGAATTAAGAAAGGCTGACTTCATATCCAGATGACGTGTTGGCCATTTCGCTCTTCCAGCAATGGTTAATAGTGGCCGCAGGGTTTATTGCTTAACCACCGGTGCGAAAATTTTGTCATAATCCACTCCGAATTTTTGTGTAAAACCTTGTGCTACTAACCTTGTCTTATATTTTACCGTATTTCCCAGTTCGTCTCGTTTTAGTTTGTAGGTCCACTTGCATTCGATTATTTTTCGCCCTTCCGGCGGTTCAACAAGATCCCAAACGTTGTTGGTTTTCATAGATTTCATTTCTTCGTCCATAGCCGCCTTCCAATTCTTAGATTCACGTTGTGTACACGCTTCCTGATATGTTTTTGGCTCCCGTTCATCGGACGATTGAAGTAGGTTGACTTCTTCGATATAGCGTTGCGCTGGAATTTCTTTGTTTACTCTTGTTGACCTACTAAGTTCTTCAGTGTTTTTTACGTTATAATACACATCATTCTTGGCGTCTTTTTCCGTGTTTACTTCTTCAGTATCTTCTTTGTCTTCCAGAACTATTTCCCCCTCTTCGTCAGATACCACATCACTGTTTTCAGTTATGTTTTATGTTACGAGATTCATTGTGGTGTTACTTCTTTATTTTCATTATTGTAACATAACAAAATAAAACTGTACATTAATTTATTGTATTACTTATTGTATTATTTGTATGTATTATTGAAAATAAATTATTATTATTATTATTATTATTATTATGATTGGAATATTGATACTTGTATGATGTGTTTCGATAAATTGGACGTTTCTGTTTATGTAAATACGATTTGTTTCTATGTCTAATAGTCTGTATCCTTTTGTTCCGTTTGCATATCCCACGAAGATCAATTTCTTTGCTTTCTCGTCAAGCTCTCTTCGTCGTTTATCCGGAACTAACGAGTATGCTGTACTTCCAAAAATCTTCATACCAGAGATATTTGGTGTTTTTCCATACAGCGTCTCAAACGGCGTCTTATTGACAGAATTGCTTGGCAGGCGATTTTGTAGGTAAGTGGCAGTGTTTACTGCTTCCACCCAGAACTTGTTATCGAGTTTTGCGTCGAACAGCATGCATCTAGCCATTTCCATGATGGACCGATTTTTTCGCTTGGCCACTCCGTTCTGCTTTGGATAATAAGGCGCTGTCATTTGCATTTTAATGCCTTTCTTTTTCAGGTAGTTTTTCAAGTCCTCACCGATATATTCCCCGCCCCTATCTGAGCGAATCATTTTCGGTTTTAAGTGAAACTGTGCGTTCATTTATGTCACATATTCTTGAATCTTTCCAGAAACTGCGCTTTTTTTTGATAACAAGTATGTTGTAGTATATCGACTGTAGTCGTCGATCATTGTAAGCATGTACCGTTTTCCCCCTGGTGTTGTTGTCCATGAGAGTCCATGATAGCCTTCGACCTGGGCTTGATGCCTTAGGAAAGGGAATCTTCGCCATTTTATCTCTGATACACTCTTCACAGGTTATCGTGTCATTGCAATTTGTTATTTTTATTCCTTTTGCTAACCCTTCGTTTACGAGTTGCTTTATTGCTTGTGGAGCTCTACGTCCCAAATGCCTATGCCATTTGTGTATGCAATCTGTTTGACATCGTTCATTTATCGTCAGTGCATGACCCGGTCCATGCAGGAGGTAAAGATCATCATTCAGGTTAGCTGTTGCTATTTTTGTGCCGTTCTTTGAGGTGAAAGATTTTTCCTTTTCAAAATCTACCTTAAAACCTCAATTTGTTTCACTGATTCGTTATCATCATAACATCTTAATAACCCATGACCAATTCCTTCAACTTTTAACGCATCCCCGTTGGCTAAGTAAACAGTGTCTGTTTTGTTCCTATCCAGAATGGTAAAGAATTCTTCGTTACTTGTCATGCGGCTTGTAGCTCTGGAATCTATGCACCATCTGTTCCTCTCAAATGTTCCAGTGCCGAAACATATTTGGCTTTCGTTATCGTCGCTTTTTATTTTCTCTTCTTGGACAATTTTCTTAGCTTTGATACACACAAAAATAACATGTTAGATTAGTTCCTTTTTTCATAGCAGCTTTGCGAGTTACTTTTAAAACAGATTCAGAATCATCAACCCGCTTTTCTCTTCTCTTAATAAACTCGTCAATGAGTTTTTCTTTTACTAATTCAATAGTCAAGTCTTCGTCTGGTCGGCTTTCGTGGGCCGTTGTTAACACATTGAAACTTTCCGGAACACTGCTAAGTAAGAAAGCGACAGTTAAAGGCTCGGCGATTGTTTCTCCCAAATTCTCAAGTTTGGCTACCAAATCTAACATATTATCTATGTGTTTTTCCATATCACCGTTATCAGTTAGTTTTGTGTTATATAATCTCTTTAACAAAGTCACTTTCTTAGTCAAAGTTGATTTTTCGTGATAAGCTTGTAATGAATCCCACATACCTTTTGCTGTTAATTGTTTTCGAATATGTGTCAGCTGATTATCTTCCACATGTAAACCAATTAATGCCCGTGCTTTGCCATCGCGTTTCTTCCAAGTATCGTCTGGTGCTTCTGGTGCTACTTTTGTTACGAGGTCCCACAAGTCATCTTTTAATCAACATCAACAGCAATTCCAATTTGTATTTCCATGTTTGATAACTGCTGTTGTTTAAACGTGCGATGTTATATTTATTTTCTATTTTTTGTGACGCACGTATTGGTCTAATATCAAACGTACAAGTTATGCTCCTATCTTTATTCCAGTTCCCTTAATATCAAATACAGATATTTATTTGCCGTCTGGGCCCATAACCTGTTCGCTAAACTTGAAAAAAACTTCACTTCAATTACAAAACATTCACCATAAACAAAAACATTAAACTTGATTATTTATTGACATTTTGACAGCAACTGTCATCTACTTTTTGGCGCTAAATACGGATCAAGAGTCATTTCTGATCCAACACCATGGGCTGGTCTATTGACAAAATTGACAGTGAAAAATCTTTCTTGGTTGATATCAATCTTAAATAATTATGTATTATTTTCAACTTTAAGAAAAACCTTTCAACTGATGGTCCTGTACATGGTGTAGTTATATTTATTTTAAAATTACTTACGATACATATAAATCTGAAATATTGTCATAAATATGAGTTATAATGTTTCAAAGATTGTGTATTTCAATGGAATATATTTTCTACATATTATAATTTCATTGAATTATGTTAGACATTTGTGGAATGGAAGGTGAATAAATGTAGATTAAGAGAAAATGTCGGACTTCATGACATATGTTTATTATTACTGTATCTGGCAAGAAAACAAAATATAGTAATATTCGCTATGTATCGGTGGTTCCATTATTTGATCTTAGTTCAATGGCCATTCTATAATTTCTTGTCTTTGGACCATTTAGAGTCTTCATTCTATCTTCTGGTGGAAAGTGAGGTACAGCTTCGTCTGTGATAATTTTAGCTTCTTTCTCGCCTTCAAATCGAATGGCGATTTCTTCCCCTGTTGTCTGGAATGAATCTGCCTTCTTGAAATGAATTCTGTGATTTTGACTCTGTGTTTGAATTTTGTGTTTCACAAATCTTTTGTGTTTTCTGTCCCATAGTTTGTATCCTATGACACCACTTGGGTAACCAATGAATATACACTCGATCGATTTTGAGTCAGGTTTGCCTCTTTTTCATTTGCTGTTGACTGCACTCCATACTCTGCATCCGAAAACTCTCAGATGGTCCATGCTTGGATCCTTGCCTCACCATAGTGTCTCTGGTGGAAATCTGTTTCTAATTCAGTATTCAGTGCTGAGTGCATCCGCCCACAGTTATTTCGTTATACTGGATTCAATAAGCCAACATCTTTTCATATCCATGAGTGTCTGGTTCATTCTTTCGCAACTCCATTCTGTTGGGTTTTACCTGGTACGGGCAGCTGCCTTTGAATTCCATGTTTTGCCACTTATTTTTTCAGTAAATTCTTGCTTCTGTACTCACCGCCGTTGTCACTCCGCAATACTTTTACCATGCAATACCTTATTGCCGTGCAACCATTTCGCCATTTGCCTATATTTATCGAACTTTTCCAAAACTTCGCCCTTTTGCTTCATTTGGTGCATCGTCACGTGTTGCGGGAAGTCGTCTATGAAACTGACAAAGTACTTCGGTCCTCCTTTCCAAGTTGGTTCGATTTTCCCTATAACGTTTGAATTTATCAACTAGTGAAGCTTTAGCTCTGGTCATTTTGCTCGTTGAAAAGAAACCCCGACTCATATTTCTCAATATACATGTAGGACACTTCGGTTGAGTCTCCTACTTCTTGATGCTTCTCCCATCTAGATGTCCCATTCGACGATGCAGCATTAGCTCACTAATGGTGCTCTTGACTGCTGGCGCTGATGGTCTGATCTCGTCCACAGCAAACAGTTTCCCCTTTCGTTTGGTTGTTATAAATATTTCATCGTGTGTGTCAATAATGATGCTTTGCCGTCACTAAATGAGACCGTCATTTCAAGTTTTTCTATTCTTTCGACTGATAATAAATTTTTTCTATATCAGGTACGAAAATCACGTCTTCCAATGTTACCTTTTGCTTCGTACAGTTAAAATTCAGCTCTTTTCGGCCCTGTAACTTCCAATTTGTCTTCCAATTGCTGAGGTTGTGTGTCAGTGTTTTTTTTTTCTTTTTTGAACACAACGTCTTAACCTTCTTTACGTGTGCGTTTTTCTTTTGGTTTCACTCTACCAGGTGCAATGTGCCTTCTTCAGCTTTTGGGCAATTTTTCGCAGTAGTCCGTGGGTCATGAAATTTCTTCCTTTGTTCCTTGTTAAGAAAGTTTTCGACGTGTCTTCCTCGTTATCATTTAACCTCTTTTCTTCGCGTCGAACTTTCATCTTTTTTTCGACTATAAGTCTTGTCGTCACTTTTTTTGTCGACAAACTATCTTCGTCCTGCTCTAAGAGGAGTATAAGTGGCTCATATCCTTCCGGCAGCCCCATAAGTATCACCAACACCAACTTCTTGTTGGTGAAGCTATATACTACTCTTTTGGATGGGGAGGCACTTCACCATCGTGCAATGAATCTCACTGTTATGTAAAGAATACATGTAATTATTTTTTTCAGGCACAATACAATCTTATGTGCAGCAAATCTTTAGATTAACTCCATTTTCGAAATCTGCAACTTCTAAATACCCGAAATTCATAAACAACTCAACAATTTAGATGTAAATAGCAAACTACAAATTTTGAGCATTATTTCAAAAGCGGCTTCACTTGAGACCAGGTGCAACGAACAAAGCTAAGCAAATAGATGCATTCCGTATATGCATGGAGCATAAAAAAAAACAAATAAATGTCACAATTTACAGCCATTCCGGCAGGATATATTGGATTTTTTTATTTCTTTTCAGGAAAAACTCGAATAATTACAAGTCATACACTTTTTTCTACTTAATTTTTGTAATTTCAAGTCAGATTTGGTCGAGAGCGATACAAAAGGTGTCAAAGTTGAGACTTTACAAATTTCGGCCGCTGTCTTAATTTCGGCGCCCCTCAGAGAAAAATTCCGCGCATATTCTTGTAGTCAAGGATAAGCCCTACAGATTTAGGACGAATTGAAACAAAATGTTAACAATCGAAAATTTGCAGTGATGGAGTATTTCACTATGTCTCGACTTAAGGAAAAAAATCTATCAAAATTTAAAATTTTCGCCATTTTGATAACAAATTCGTAATCTATGATATTAAATTAATAGAAAACGAAATATAATACGAAATTTGTTAGCCATTTCGGAAATCACTTTTTTTGCGTCTGAGAATGAATTATGGACGGATAATTTAAACTAAGGATATTCAACTAAGGATATTCGCGTACAATGCGGCAAATTGTAGCTAAAGGTCTATTTTACCAATTTGTATTTAGCTACTTCACTCTATCATAAAAATTAGTTATCGTTATCGGCACGCTATTCTTGCCTTTATCTTGAATCTGTCTCGATTCACAAATAGGTGCTACGAGTTAAAATGATTTAATTTTTATAAAGAACACGTGTGCCAAATGGTATTCCTTTATCATCAAGTGCAGTATCTTTCAACGTAGGCACTAGACTAATTTGTGTACATAAAAAATAAAAATAATTACCATAATTCACTTTATTCTTCGATCACTTGATTGTAAAATTGTAAATTGTAAAATACTTATTCTATTTTTTTTGTTTTCTTTCTTTTGTTTCTCTTGTTGACACATATTATGATGTAATATTATTTTAAATATTGTAAATAATGTTAATGTAGTTGCTGTGTTGGGTTTTACCTGTTTGCAACTCTAATATCAATAAATAAACAATAAATACCAGTTAAATAACAATTAGAAATATTGATTTATTTATTCTTTTTTTGTTTTAATTTGTAACAATACATATCAGTAAATTAGTTTCACAAACCAACACCTACACCAAATTTCAAAACTTTCCGCATTATTTCTTTTATTTTCGTTGCCTCGACTATAGTGTTAATGTCTTTGGCTGAGAACGCGAAGACTGAGGAAGACTGAGTTCCGCGGGGAAGCATTAAAAGTAACGTGTGCGTGTGTGTTTTGTGATGGGTGTACTCAGTGTTGTAATAAATCTAGTTACAAGTATCTAGATACAGTAACTAGATACTTTTTCAAGTATCTAGATACAAATTAGATACGTTTTGGAATATGTATCTGCATATCTGTATATATGTATCAGATATTTAAATTTAAGTATCTTGTATCTGTATTTCAGATATTTTGCTCGTTACTTTATTTTTATACGGTGATACCGAGCTGATATAATAGTTAAATTATAAATTGCCATTTGAATATTTTACTTTCGGTGAAATTTTCACTCGTTTTTCGTAGCTTTTGAACGGCCGTAGAAATAGTAGGTATTGTAGCGAACCGGTTACGTTAGTTCAGCGGTTCCCAAACTTTTTTGACCGCGACCCGGTACGAGGTTTTAAAATTTTTCGCGACCCACCTTATGAAAAAAAAACATTTATTTATAAATCATTTTATTTTAAAGCAGTAGCTTTATAGTAATAAAGAGTAATAAATAGTAATAAAGAGTATAGTATAGTAATAAAGAATATAGTATAGCAATAAAGAGCACAAATACACACTATTCTGGTGATTAACTGACGTAAAAAAAAAAAAAATATGTACAAAAAAAATATTTTTTGTTTTTACAATTTTTTCGCGACCCGGCAAAATATTTCTGCGACCCGGTGCTGGGTCACGACCCCCACCTTGGGAAACGCTGCGTTAGTTTATAACGTACCATTTATTGTCCACTAGGTAGCGAGCCTGTGGTATAATATTACGTCTAATCTCAAACTGAAGTGAGACTTCTGACTAAAGGAGTTAGGGTAGTAGGCGTGAGTGTTATCCAGGGTTCGTAATTACGATATGTGAATTAAATGATATGTATTTGTACTTACCAACCGACTGAACAGGTATCTTGTAACTATTTTGGATCTTAAATGTTCACTAAAGTTCTTAAAGGTGAAAGGTTTACACACGTTAAGACGGTTTAAAATTAATTAATTTAATTTATTAACAGTAAAATTTACAAATAGTTAAGATAATTAAAATGTATGCAAAATAAAAATGTGAAACAAACAGACTCGAGTTGTCCACCAGAATGCCGGACCAGTCCCTCTACGAATGCCACTACTTAGATGTTACTACTAACAAGACCGAATACTATCTGATCTCTTCAGAGAGTCGTGAGTTTTTATGAGAAGTTTCTAGGCATTTCGTGGAAAAGGTGTTTAGCTTTGTTCAAGGGGACGCTAGTGTTCAGAGTTATTGCTTAATAACTCTGAACACACAAGTGTCTCCTTGAACAAAGAACCATTTAAAAAATATATTTCTAAAGATACGTAAAATTCCTAAAATTTTATTATTTGAATTCTCAAAAATATACCCTTTTTAAAAATCCCAAGTAAATAATTTTCAAAGGAATTTTCCCGACGGGTGTTTGTGAAAGTTTCTGATGGACCACTCGATTTGTTACAGTATTATATGCAACACTTAAGGAAAATGAGACACTATTAATGAAAACTAAGTTTTTGAATAAATATTGTTGCTATTTTCATGACCAATTTACTAAAAATATATGAAAAATTATATCCACATAAGTGCTTTGGGAGTGGACCGTGGTTTTGTGAGGCCTTAGGTAAGACAAATTAAGGGCCTTCAATTAAGGGATTTTTAAGGGACAAAAAAGTATTCAGTGATTTAAAGCACACTTTGACAATTTTTTTGAGGCATTTCACTACTTGAGACCTGGTTCTAGTCCATCTCACCCAAGGGCCGGCCATGCTAGTGTGGATATTAAGTTCATTTCATAATTGAAATCAGTAAGGCAAGTAGGCGTGTTTCCTAAAAGACGTAGAAAAACATTATTTTTTTGATATATCATATAAATTTATTTTGTGAGCGTCAAAATGTCATACTGAAATTTTGTTTATAAATTAAATTTGTATGCAATGTCAAAAAAAAAAATAATTCGCAGATTTCTTTTGTATTTCAGTAATTTTTTATTAGTGATAAAAAATGATCGTTACGTTACAAGAATTTCACGCCAGTTAGGGCTAAAATTTGATTGAAAGGGATGTTACGGCCTAATTTAGCCGACACGCACCGTTTAAAAACTAACTTAGAAACTGGCTTACCTAACGTACAAAAATTATTTTACTCGCATTAAAGGATACAGTATTGTGTATTTTTGGGGAACCAACTGACTAGAGTCCTGACAACCTACTTAAGGAACAGCAGTTATCACAACGAGAACAACATTTAACATCCGAATGCAAAAATACTTTGAAATGTCATCCATTTAGAGGTTATGTTTTTTTTGACACTTCAAATTAACAACCGTTTGACATTTTGGAGTATAAAAGCTTCGTGTAAACCTAGAAAATACAACAATTAGCGTGTGGAAAATAGTGGAATGGTATACTTACCTTGTTAAGAATATAAAAAATGTAAATAAATCCAGAAGGGATATTTTGGTTATACCAAATATCGTAAAACAGTATATGGCTTGCTACTAAGTTCTCAGTGGTGCGCGAGCAGCATATACTTTAGGAGGGAGAAAAGTCTGGTTTTTATAAAAATATTTGGTAATGCGTTTTCGTTCTTCTTGAGTTCCAAACATTGTGATGAAGGATGGGTTGATCGCGGAGAAAATCCAGCACCACGTGCAATATTATATCCATGAATAACCGTTTGTAGTATTGGAGGTATTCATGGATTTGCTTTAGCGGAACATTGCGTGGAGCTAATTTGTTTTCAAGGAAAACACGGAGATGTCCGGATACGATTTTTGCGGATCAACCGTCGGAACTTAAGGGCATTCAAGCCACCGAACACGAGGTAATGTACCAAATTTTGCTATTTTCACACGCGAAACTGTTTGTATGATATTAGGTGTCATATGTTGTGTTTCTTAACTGTTGTTGACATTAGTGGCACCATGAGGAGGGCCCAAAAAAATTCGGTATTGTACGGGCCGAGAGTCGGGAGAATCTACCTGTTACGAACCTTACATCGGCTAGAGAGAGTAATTTCCAAGAGTAGTCAAGTGAAGGAATCCGAGCCATAACCGGTCGTGGAGCACTAAGAAATCCTGAAGCGGAAACAGGAATAAACCGCATAGTATCTCTTCGGAGAACTGTACAACCTATTTATTGTGACCTAGTGGACCTGCGGACACAGGGCAGATTGTACATTGTCTGCAACTCAGATGAGTACTTTGTGGTTTGATTTTTTTTAAATTATTTGTATCGAGAAGACCTCTGCGATCGCGGCGTATCGGGCTTCCGGGTTGTTTGAGCCGTAATACGTCTGTCGCATAGGTATCCTTGAGTACACCCTTATAATTTTGGCCATTTTTATAAATGTGTGTGAATTGTACAAGTATTTTGAGTTGTGTGAAATCATAGTGTCACCCCTATTTGTTTGTAAGGTGTGATATTTTTTACGTCCTAAGGGCGCCTAGCTACAATAAGTCGTATGTACTGAATCGTGTTGGGTGTGTAATTAGCCAGATTAGTTTGTTCAGGGGTTTGTATAAATTCAGTCTGTCTGTCACACGGGTTAACCCCTTTTTGTGAGTACTTACTGGTCGAGTATTCGTGCTAAAGTCGCTTCACTTTGACAAGGGATCGGCATTGCAATTGTATCGGGAGGGAAAACTAACTTAAAATCACTCGGGCGAAACCTCCGCCAAACAGCATCGTTTTTTTTTTTTTTTAATTTAACTTTGACCAGCCATCATTTTATTATTATTTCGGTTATTGATTACATTGGTGTTTCTGTTACGAAAACTCTATTCCTTTCGCTTGGGGATTTATTTTTTTCCAGAATTTAAGGCAATAGAAGCGAGGTGACTGGCGCCGTATAAATATTCAGGCCGCGCATATATATTTGTAATTACAGGACCACCCTGCATAGTCACATCTACCTCTAGACTAGGCAGGCGGCCTTCTACCTTGCCCTGGACAGCTGATAGCCGCTGGAGTCACTTCACAATGGCTACGGAATTCATATCTCTCCCCATTTAGGTTCTTTTTAGCAACCGAACAGAGAGCTGAGCGGACGCTGGCATCCCCTTAACGAGAACATATCTGCGTATCTATAAGACTAACATTAGTGTTGTACGTTAGTAGATATGACTAACATAATACATACGTTATTTAGTACAAAATTATTTCGTAGAATAGTGTTTTACCTTGAATTTAGTGGGCTTTTTGTGATGTCACGGTAATGTTTGAACAGCCTGTATAATACAGATTAACATGCACTGATTAATTATAATGTATTGTTAATTGTTAGCTATTATATGTGTTTCATTAAAAATTAATTTCCTAAACATGTTTTTATATGGTATTTTCATTTTTGTATTTGTATCATGTATCTGTATCTAGATATTTTTTTTCTTAAGTATCTGTATCTGTATCTAGATATTTATTTAGATAACATTCTAACGAAAATATTTTCATTTTTATATAAAGTAAATATGACCTCACATTCTAATGACAGTAACATGTCTAGGCCAGGGGCGGGGTGTGAAATTAGGGTTGCAACTCGCCTCAGGCTAATAACGAAGATCTGAAAAATATTACTTTCTTGAAAACACCTGGCGATGTAAAATGAGAAAGGCGATGTGACGAGAAAGTAAAATGAGGAAGTAAAGTGTCTATGTGACCTTGAAATGAGCCAGTATGCATATAGCTCCTCTACTTATGTATCTATTACAACACTGAGTGTACGGTGTTTTCTATCTTTATACTTTGTTAATTGGTATATTTATAGACGGTATATTGTGGTTTTATAATTGGGCAATAGCTGGATACACTAATTTCTATGATGTTGGCCCGAAACATTCTCGAATCTCTGTTTATTATGTATTCTTGTGGCACACTTAATTATGATTTGAAAATGTGAAATGAGTTTTTTTATTTCCTGACGCGTACTTCAGAAGCGTATACATGGCTGTTGGAGTTGTCATATTTTGTTAGTAATTTTTGCGTATAGCGAGCAACAAATTCATACTATACCAAAAAAAAAAAAAAACACTAAATAGGTTTAAATAACAGACATAATGTTTCTTTTTTTTTAGGTTTAAGAATTATATAATTCAACTGCTCTAGATAAAATACTGTCAAGTGTATAATATCAATAATTACCTAGGTATTTACTTATATGTTTCTGCTTTTTAGTTCATTTTGCAGTACCTCTACAACAATTATAGACAAGTTTCGGAAAATATTGAAGGCGAACAGAAAAAACAAATACTTCATATTTTTGGAATATTTTTACAACATGAACTAACAAGAAAATATATTATTAAAAATTATTTTTTCGAAAGAGTTGATTTACTACCATTTTTAACTCAATCTCCATTAGACGAACCTTGTATTCAAGTAAGTTAATATATTTCTATATAAAGTAGTACGATTAAATAATTTAGTAGTAAATGGTACGATATCCCTGATACCATGTATCAAATATGGTCATGTACCATTTTTATTACTGACACCCAAAATTATTTCGCTTATTATTAACGATCGATATTTTTTACCGATCGCCAACATATATTAAGGAGGTATTGTGATCATACTGATTTTGGCATTTCGAGATTTCGATGGATCTCCACGAATTGAGGTCCCTACATAACGTTTTGACTATTTTTAGTATGATGTCTGTCGATCTGTCTCTCTGTCTGTTGGTTTGTCGGTCTGTCTGTCGGTCCGTGTACACGTACAGAGCAAATTTGGCTAAAAGGATTTTTATTTAAGCTTCATATTTAAGCTTTTGACATCAATGGCACGAGCTGATCAACTTTTGGTCGACTTCAAATGGGAATTTACTCGTGTCGGTTTTGAGACGAAACAGAGAAATATATCGAATAATTTATTTAACAGAAGTTGCTATAAAAGCAATAATCAACAACTTTTATTTGAGACATGTTTTGATAAAACAGCATAAATTAAACAATTACTTTGTGATGGCGGTCGGCCCTGTGGTGGCCACAGTTGATTTTTATATTGGAAAAGAACAGGGACCCTTTTCGAATTCTGGATCTGGTAATGTGGCACAACTTTCACCATTGTAGTTACGCCACTGGTTTAAATATACAGACCTGGCGGTTGAAGTTTGCTATACTTTTTAACCCGAAAATGAGAAAAATACTGAGATTTCGGAAAATCACATCGCTCGAAAAATATATACATATTAGGGGTTACTTCACCCTACATTGTGAGGCTGAGTTGTATTCTAGTCCAGTAACCTAGTACATCATAAGTTGCATCAAGTGGGGGTAGTTAGTTTCGTTTTTTTTTCTTGTATGGGTTGTGCCTGAGATGCAAAATCCAAGTTTTCGACCTCGGCAGCCTTCCGGAACACTTTTGAATTTCGCAAAAACTGCTAAATTTTCGCACTCTTTTCGGTTTCTGCCCATTTTGACCATAAAGGAGCATGTTTTCGACAAACACCATTCTATACATTTTTAAACTAGATTAAATTTTCTACAATTTGAGACCAAAATGGGCTCGGTAATCTTAACAGTTTCCGAGATACAGCTTTTCAAAGTTTGAAATAATCTCCAAACTTGAAAATTTTATGCTATATCATGCTCATGGGCACTGTTTATTTTTAGAAATGAAAACTACTCCTTATTGTCAAAAATTATAAAATAACATTGCAAAACCTTATATTGCTGCTGAAAATACTGGTTATGTAGATGTTTCGAAAAAAAAATTATTGGATTTTTAAACATAGTTCCTTCATTTTTAGTGATAGAAAGTTTTTTCAAAAACGATTTTGTATGGCTTTTCAAGAGCTATAAGACTGTGTAAATTAAATTCCTTAAGATCCCTTAGTTTTTAAATGGGGTGAGTTTGAAGGGCTCGAATAAGGTGGTTTTCGCTTGTAAATAGAGCTTTTAAACGGCTATATCTCGCCAAATATTCACTGTACAGAAAATGTATGCACAAGGAAATTTAAGTCATTTAAAAAGCTACAATTTAGTGCTCTATCATTTTTTTCGTATCTCCAGTAATTTCGGAGATATTTTGAAGAAAAGGGTGAAAAATACGAAATCGCAAAAAATCGTTTTTTCTTTAAACTCCAATTTTTCTAAAATTAGGCATTTTAAATTGGTCAAACTTCTTGGGTGTACTGAAAATACATATATGAAGAGAACCACAGAAGGGTGAGGATCAATTTTAATTAGGGGGGTAAATAGGGGGTTGTTTTCACTGATTTTTTCGTAGAAAAATGTAGGTACCGACCTTATTTTGATCATAAGTCGCTTAATTTTTATACTAGAGACTTTTTTTTTTTTTTTGAAAAGTCTAATCAAATACTTTAAAAAAGATTCAATGAGTTTTCTTCGAAAAATGCAAATTTTTTCGTGTTATTTGACTTTGAATCTTTCAAATTATGCATTTGGCGAAAAAAAGTTAACCATTAACATGCCGTATCTCGGTTCGTATTGGTCGTAGAAAAATAATAAAAAAAGGATTTTGTTTGTTTTTTCAAAAGCTACAATTTTGCTTTCTGCAGTTTTTTTTGATAAAATGCATATTTTTCGAGTTATTCGCAAAAAACTTTTTAAAAACATAGATGTTACACTCGTATTGTAGTTGAAAGTTACCATTATTTATAATAATTAATTCTTACCCACATGCTATAGATACCATTACTTCTATTTATTTATGCTTACCAACTTTCATGTGCGGTGTATTTATATTATGACAAGGTTTTACCTTGGGACATTTAATTTTTCATTTCAGGCGATTGAGGACGATGAAGAAAACGGTGAACAGTGACTTCCCTCCACCCATACCACCCTTCCTCCTCCTCCCCCACCTTCAAAATGTTAAATTGAATAAATGTTTACTTTACTGACTCATGTTAGACAGGTTGTTGAAGATATAAAGGCAATTGTATATGATGAAACATGAAAATTAGCATAAAATTTTCAAGTTGGGAGATTTTTTCAAATTTTGAAAAGCTGTATCTCAGAAACTATTGAAGCTACTAAACCCATTCTGGTCTTAAATTGTAGCAAATTTAATCTAGTTTAAAAATGCATTGAATAATGTTTGTCAAAAACGTGTTCCTTTATGGTCATAATGGTAAGAAACCGAAAAAAGTTCGAAAATTTAGTAGTTTTTGAGAAATTCAAAAGTGTTCCGGAGGGCTGCCGAGGTCGAAAACTTGGATTTTGCATCTCAGGCATATCCCATACAAGAAAAAATGACGAAACTAACTACCCCCACTTGATGCAACTTTTGCCCCATAATCATGACAAGATTTACTGGACTATTCGTTTCATATGCAAATGTGATATAGACATATATTAAAACCGTGGAAAAAAAAATAATAATACTTATATGGGCCTCCTCCACCCTTCTAAAATTCACGCTTACGTGTAAAAGTAATTTTTATTAAATCTATTCATAAATATAACTAATGAAATGATGGAGAAATTTGAAATCGTGGGAAAGTAGTAATCACGACCAAAAACAAATCTAGCCCCAAAAGGTAAGAAAAATCCTGTCCTAAAAAGCTTGATTGTCTTTATCAAACTCGTGGCTAGTTCTAAAGGTAGATTTTATTCTTAATTCTGTCCCTAATATGACCAGGGAATAATTATTTTAAAAAGGTGAAAAAATCTTTTTCTTGATCCGCCAAAAAATAAAAATTAGTTCAAAACTATAGAAAAACGGTCTTTTGTATATGCCGGTGACTTTGCTAAAATTCGTTATAAAAAATGTAATCGTGAAATATGCGGTAGGGAAAGTCAGGAATAAAGTGGTCAACCACCGTCAGCGACCTATTTTCTACCCCTTAGCATCTTCTAAAAGGTCGAGATCTGGCAAAAACCGCGTCTCCTAGAAAATTTAAAACTGTACCTAACAGATAGGGCAAATTCTGAAACTGTGGTTAACCAACTTCTATCCTGGAGAATAAACGAGAATAAAGAATAAATGAAATAAAAATTCGTTGTATCTCTTAAGGCAAATCTCGATATGGCAAATATCACGTCTCCCTGAATAATTAATACTAAAGTCGGTTTACGATAACTATGAGATGACGTCACACTTAATTTAAGTACCAACGTTATGATATGTTTTAATCAACATCAATCCATAACTCAGTTAGTACATTTATTTATTTAATGTTGGTTGCCAGTTTGAAATTGGATTGTTCAATCGTTGTTAAGGCCACACCTATTATTGTTTCGAGCTCACTTCAATTTCTATGGGATAGAAAGAGACACAAAATATGTAATTTTCATCTCTTTTTAACACATGTAAATTCGAATATTTCAATCATGTTAAATAGCAGTTACACGTGTTTTTGTATTATACTCTCATTAACTTGTAGATAATTTGAGTTATGCTGCGTTCAGAACCTCTCAATTAGGAATTAGAATTAGTACTTAGAATTAACGTAAATGTTTGTTATACGTAACTGTACGTTACCGTTCACAACCTTCAAAATTAATACTTATACTTATAAATTAAAATTAGATGTTTGTAGACTGCAAACCCTTACGTTAATTTATAATTGACGCATGCGCAGTAAGCAACTTGTCAACCTAAAAATTTCTATGACTATATTTTTTTGCTTCTATCCACATCTTTGTGTTTTCTATGTGTATAAATATACATTTTTCCTCTATTTCAACTCTTTTCAGAACCATGAAACACTCAAAAACTCATTAGCAAATGTAAACAGCTGCCAAATATCTATCGATAAAGTAGAAATCGATAAAAATATCTGTCAGTGACTTAATTTCTTAATTTTTATTGTGAATGCTGCTTAATTTCTACGTAGAAATTTTATGTTAAGTACTAATTTCACGTTAATTCTAATTTATAATTTGTAGGTTCTGAACGAAGCATAAAACTTGAACAAAAATTCTCAAACGCTGTAGTGTTAAGTACAAAGTTGGGTTCTTCAACCTGCGTAAATTTGAACTAAGTGTGTGAAGAAGTAAAAGCTAATTTCTTAGTAAGTGTTAATATAATTTTTGATTTATTACAACAGACATATTGATATCCGGATCAAGTACAAGCCGGCAGAAATACTAATTACCGCTGCCGTTATCAGTGGACGAGGGTGCGCATGTACAGCCAACTCTTTGGCACTGCACTGGTGTATGAAGTGTTGCCTGCCTTCTGTTACAAGCTGTCTTGCTATTTGGTCTTATTACCAACTTCTAATATACATAGTATAAATAATGGGTGATAGGAAGTGTCCCTTTTGCAATGATCCAGTCAATCGGCAAACAGGTTTAACTTGTGCTGGACCATGTAAAAAAAAAATTCACCCGAAATGTAGCAAAGTACCTGTACCTCTTCTGGAATTTAAAGACACTAAGGGTTTCTCGATCTTGTGCAGCAGGTGCGTTAATAAAGTACCTGTAAATGAAGGTGATTCTACTGGTACTAATAGCAATAATAAAGTACTAAAGATGCTGACTGTAATGCAGTCCGATATCTCTGCGATTAAAGAACAACAGTCTCAATTCGCGGTCACACTGCAGCACTTTAGTGACGTCACTGACGACTTCCGAAAAGAGATGTCCGAATTAAGAGATAAAGTCAAAACTTTTGAGAAAGTTGAATCGGATTTTGATTCTCTAAAAAATGATTATAACAACTTGAAATTTTAATTAAACGACTTACAGAAGTACTCTCGTCGGGAAAACGTTGAAATTCTGGGTGTCGAAGAAACTAAAACCGAAAATATTTATAATGTCATCTCTACGATTGGTTCACATGTAAATTGTCCGGTTACTCAGCAAGATCTGGTTGCGTATCATAGAGTGCCTCATAATTTGTCATCAAATAAAAAGCCTAAAGCTATAGTAGTAAAATTTGCAAACAGATATAAAAAAGAGGCTTTTATTGGAGCTCGCAGATTACGTAAAGGTTTTACTGGCCAAGACTTAAATATAAATATGAGCACGGAAAAAATTTAAGTTAACGACCACCTGACACTCAAAAATAAAGATCTCTTAAGACAAACGAAGATAATTTGTGAGGATAAGAGGTACAAATATGTATGGGTTCGCGACTGTCGCATTTTTATTCGCATTGATAGCGATCTCGCTCTTCGCAAGATTGTCTAATTTGAGAATGAACGTCTTAACCATAAATAATCGTAACTATAGTCCTCAATTACCAAAATGGCTCTCTCTTTATATTTTCAAAACGTAAATGGCCTGCGAACAAAAACGGACCAATTTCTAATTTCTTCAACTGCCTGCAGCTACGACATCATTTGCCTGTGTGAAACAAACTTAAACAACACTGTTTTTAATAATGAACTATTTGACCATAATAAATACAACGTGTTCCGTAAAGACCGCAATAATGTGTTGTGCAAAAGTGATGGTGGCGGTGTGTTAATTGCGGTATCTAGTGTATTTCGTGCTCATTTACAGGACTGGTCATCAGACAGCATTTGTGAAGACTTATGGGTATCTGTAGAGTTAAATCCATAAAAAAAATTGAACATATGTTGTGTATATAATCCCCCATACTCTACCTATAATAATTTTTTAGTACATTGAAACAATACAACTGATATCGCTCAACGACACTCTCAGGACGATTTTTTGCTTCTAGGTGATTATAATATGCCTGCGATTACTTGGCAGGGATCATCTCTTTACTCGTATCTAATACCCAAGAACAGTAACACAAACATTTCAAGACTTTTAACAGAAACAATGTCTTTGCTTGAGCTATATCAGTTTAATCCCATTCATAATGCTAATAACAGAATTTTAGATTTAGTTTTTTATACTAATCCTACTGCTGTGTCAGTGGAAAAAAGTCTGTTTCCCCTAGTTGCAGAAGAAAGCCACCACCCTGCTTTGACTATATCTATCACGCTTAAAAATGTTTCTCTCAGGGTTCTACCGTATTTAAAAAGAAATTTCTTGAAGGCTGATTATGAACGAATTAGTTCACATTTAGATGATATTAACTGGGATGATCAGTTTAGGAATAAACCAGTTGATACCTGCGTGGATTTCTTTTATACCAAAATCAAGGAGGCACTTGATTTATATTGTCCTTTTCGTACCTTCAAAAAATCTAAACATCCAAACTGGGTTTCTTCTGAAACTAGAAAGGTAGTAGGCGAAAAAGATAGGTATCATAAAAGATGGAAAAAGTATTAGTCACACGGAAAATAAAACATAGATTTCTTAGTGACTTTTGAATTACGTTGTAAATATGAGAATCGAAAATCAACTTGGAATCCAACAATACACCTAAATCTTTAATTTGTTTAACCTCTTCAAGAATTTTGCCTTTCAATCTGTAATGATACTTGAAAATGTTTACATAATTTCTAGTAAAAATAATTAATTTACATTTGTTCTCATTAAGACTTATTTTATTGCAATGGCAGTAGTGATTAAAACTGTTTAGATCAGCCTGTAACTCCAGACATTGATTCCTACTAGTGATGCATTTAAAAATTTTGAGATCGTCTGCGTATAACAAAAAATTTGAGTATTTAAAGCATGAGTCTATGTCATTACCAAACAGGGGAAAAAGTAGAGGTCCTACGTGAGAACCCTGAGGCACACCTGAAGTAATATGTACCAGCGAGTACTGGCGACTATTTATTGCAACATATTGACATCTATTGCTCAGGTAGGATTTTAGCCATCGAAGCAGATTCCCACAAATACCAAACTTTTCTAATTTATTTATAAGTGTTGGGTGATGTACTATATCAAATGCTTTAGAAAAGTCGGTGTAGATTGTAGTGACCTGCTGTCGAGTATCAATACAGTCATTAATATACTGTACGTAAGGCACCAAATTTGTCATAACTGATATTCCACTGAAAAAACCATGTTGAGCTGCCAAGATACATTTTTTACTTCAAAAAAAAAGCTGCTCTACAACGCATGCCTCGAAAAATTTTCCTAACACTGATAAGAGGGATATCGGCCTATAATTTTAAATGCGTGACTTGTTACCGTCCTTAAAGATTGGAGATATTTTAGCTGTTTTCCAAAATGATGGAAAAAAGCCATCATCTAAAGATTTATTAAATATTATATTTAGTGGATGTAACAGAGAACGATTACAATGTTACTAAGAGATTTAAATCTGCGAAAACACTTATTAAATTATATAATAGTCTTGTACGTAGTCATTTAGAGTTCGCAAGCACAATTTGGAACCCACAGTATAATATTTATGTAAACTCTATTGAAAACGTACAAAAAAAATTTATTAACAAACTCAATTATCATTTTAATCGTCCTAATTTTCATTAATCATATAAATTTAACATGGAATTTTACAATATAACTAGTCTACAAAATAGAAGACTTATATTGGATTTATCTTTGGCGCATAAAATTTTGAATAGTATGATTGACATTCAGCCTTTTAAACTTCAGTACATTAGTTTAAACATATATAACTATACCGTGAGAAATCCCTTGTTGCTATATATACCACACAGTAGATCAAATTCCAATATTAATGCACCCATTCATAGACTTTGGAGAACCGTAAACTCTATAAATAACAAAGTAGACATATTTAGTTATCAGTCAAAATTATTTAAAAAGCTCTGTCTAGAAGTAATATTGTCATCTGATGTGCTCGGGTAGGATCATTAGATCTTATATCTTATACTTTAATATTAATAATAGATTACACCTAATTTGCATGTAACTACAAATAATAACACTGTATATATATTTTTTTTGTTTTTTTTTTCTTCTTTTTTGTTCATGTGTAACTGTTTAATTTTTCTATGTATTATCGTTGTGTTGCACTGTAATTGGGACGGCTCTATGAGTACGTCCTGTTGTGTAGCCTAACAAATAAAATAAAAAAATAAAAATGAGAAAAAACATGAAAGTCCATACCCATTATTGTTTCGAGCTCACTTCAATTTCTATGGTATAGAAAGAGACACAAAATATGTAATTTTCATCTCTTTTTAACCCATGTAAATTGGAATGAGAAAAACATGAAAGGCCACATCTATTATTGTTTCGAGCTCACTTCAATTTCTATGGGACAGAAAGATACAGAAAATATGTAATTTTCATCCCTTTTTAACACATAATAATAATTTACATTAATTCCTTTCCTCCATTGGAAATATAGGTTTTCAATATATTTTTAGAAGTTGTTCGATATAACCTAACTTTTTTTGACAGTTTACGAATTGGCAACAAGGTGAGTTTTTCAACTGTGATGTCATTGCATAGTTATGGTAAACGGACTTTACCCCTAAGCTGTAGGGGCAAAATAAAAAAACATATAAATTAGTGATCTTTGGTGGCCATTTTAGTACTTTTGAGGATACATTTTTTTGCTGTCCTTCACTGGGCCTCTAAGCTTTGAACTACTTCTCTACATATTTCTTTCATTCTTTCGTCGCAATATATTGTCAATACTCTCCATTCTTTACCTTTTATTTCTACTCTCCTTTCCAGTATATTTTCTAAATATTGATTTTCGCTTTCTATTTCTCTTATTTTTTTTTTTACACCTGTCAAGATACCTCCTTTTGCTCGGCCCTTCTTATATTTTCTAGTCGCATATTTACTTTTCCAAATAAAGTTATCTGGTAATTTATTTTCCCATCTTTTTCCTCCAACCATGTCTCTGTTAAGCCTATTACATCAAACTTTTCTATATATTCTCAGAACTCTTCATCTTTTCCTTTTAGTCCTTTAATGTTCCAAAATCCTATCGATATTGCACTAATTTTTTCCTGTTCATTGCCTTATCGTTCCTCTTTCTCTTGTTCGTTTTGGTAGATAGTTAACAGTTTTTTGAATCTTGTTTTAAAAGCATTTGCATATCTTCCCATACAAATCTTTTCCCTTCTATCTCTATCCATTTACATCAAATTTTTGTCTTTTTCCCTTTCCCTTCTTCTTCCTTTGCAACTTGTCTAATTTTGGCTTGTATCGTTCTTTCGTTCTTTGTCAGATCATGATCAATGTAAATATTCTTACCTCTCAATTCCTTTTTATTGGCCATTATTTCTTTCTTTTGCTCCCAATTTTTTATTTTTGCAATTACCATTTCTTTACCAGGTATTTGTCCTACTGTATATACTTCCATTACTTCTACCTTCAACTTTAAAGAGGATTTCAAAAAATCTGTAATGTGATCTTGTAATTTGTTTTTGTCTGGTTTTAATCCCTTTATTACAATTTTTTTCTTGTAATTCCATTCTACTTTCTATTTCCAATAGTTTCTTCTCCTTTTTCTCGCTTTCCCATTCTTCTACTTTTTGTTTGCATTCTTCTGTCGCTCTCCTAGATTCTTCGATCATAGCCACTATCTTTGTATTGCTTTCCTTTACTTCATTTTTAACTTTCTCGTTTTCCCTTCTCAATCCTTTGATTTCCTCCTTCATCTCTTCATATCCTGTTCCAATTTTATCCATTCCGATTTTTAATCCCTTCATTTCTGCCTGTAACACATTTAGGATTTTTAATATTGCATCCTCCATATTTTCCTCTCTTTCCTTCCTTTTTAGCGACGGTGAACGTTGGGTCCTCCTATTCTTGCTAAATGTATTGTCTTGGGTCGACGCACTAGACACACTATCGGATCTTGGTCTTATATCCTGTGAACTCGCCATCTACTGCACCTATCAGATAGCAACCCTATTTCCACGTGTGTATTGCGGGTCACCTTCCATATATATATATATATATATATATATATATATATATATATATATATACAACAAACAATATTCTCTTGGTATTCGTCAGTTTATATTGTCAATAAAATAAAATAATATGAAACGTTTCACGTCGGCTAGAAGTAGTTGGAAGGTTGGTTGGTGTATATATACATATATATATATATATATATATATATAAAACTTCTTTGTTGTTATACATACTCACGTCAAGATCCAATTAATATATATATATATATATATATTAATAAAAAACGGTATTTTATGAATAATAAGACATGATTTTATTGATCAACTAATACGTCTCACACATCATATGATATATTTTATACTATCCTATTTACATAAAACAATATGCCTTAGCAACGATATAGCACCCTACGATCGTTAATAAGTGTAAATGTTGCATAATTATATTTTCGCTAACACGGCCAGACTGACATGCGGAACGTTCTCGGGACGCAACTGTATTCTTCACACCATTAACAGCATTGTTGTTATCAGCAACAGCAACATGCATACCACCAATGGTCTGCTCCATACCAACAACAGCATTCTTCATCTTGCATACCAGTAACAGCATCCTGCATACCAGGATCTCCATTCTTGAGCTGGTCCACCATTTATCTTCTACTGCATCTTGAAAGTTTTCACCTAATTCATAATCTGTAAATAGAGCAATTTGGGCGCAGAATAGATCTTTCACAAAATCAACCATGCACCAATGTCAATTAATAAAAGTAAATTAAATAACAGAACTCTCCAGGAATACTATAACTTATGATCTGAAAGCTTAGAGACTATACGTTACATTTCATTTCTCTACCACGAACTCAGTGACTAGATCAACAAGCTCAGATACTCAATAACTATCTATTAGTTTCCTTCATTACAGATTGTCTACAGTACAACAAGCTCAGAGACCGTCTATTTGTTTCTGCACACACAGTGCTTTATCATCAACATCATCAGCCCGTCGCCATAGCTCACCATCTGCCACCATGGTTACAGAGCTATTACCGGACTGATGCCACTGGCAGCGGCATGTCTTGCGGTACTCAACAACCTTTTCTCTCAACTCATTAGCAATTACATTTATCAGTTTATTCTGCCAATCCGATCCCAGTGATCTGTCATTTATCTTTTACTATAAACGCTCAAATTCAAAACTAAAATCTCGAAACTCAGATCTTAATTATCAAATCTCAAATATCATAACTCAGATATTAAATCACAAATATCAAAAACAAAATCTCAAATCTAATTTTTACATATTATGGCCAACACGTGCCATATGATTTAACCAAAACAATAAAATGCCTCTTACCATTTTAGTCATCATCAATCTAACCAGTTACCTTTGTAAATTGTGTTTCTTAATAACAAAGCAACGCTCGTTCATCCTGACAATTTTTAGGGATCTTTGTTAAGATTCTGCATTTTTCAAACAAATGTCACATTTCATATGTATTCCAATAAGTGTCATTTCCTTAGAAACCACTTGAAATAATTTTTGACAAAATAACTTGAAATTTGCCAATTTATTATCTAGTTCATAATTCATACTACCTTTATATGATTCTCAATCGTCACCTTTAACTGAAAACTTTACATTAGCCTTTGCAATATTATACAACAATTTCTTTGCACCAATATAATGGTTGCATTAAAAAAAAATATTTTTAATATAGCACTTATTTTATATTTCTTGTGGGTGATAGGCCAATCGCACTTCTGATATTAATAAAAAAGGTATTTTATGAATAATAAGACATGATTTTATTGATCAACTAATACGTCTCACACATTATATGATATATTTTATACTATTCTATTTACATAAAACAATATGTCTTAGCAACGATATAGCACCCTACGATCGTTAATAAGTGTAAATGTTGCATAATTATATTTTCGCTAACATATATATATATATATATATATATATATATATATATATATATATATATATATATATATATATATATATATATATATATATATATATATATATATATACTTCTTTCTCACTCATATATATAATTCACTGGGTTGTTGCTTCATTTATAAGTCATTGAACAGACTTCTTTAAAAAACTGAATTGTATATATTATTGCGAGCATGGAAAAGCAGTTACTGTTTTATTTATTTAGGTAATTTAAGGTACATCAACATCTTGGGTTATTAGTACCCGGCATTTTATAAAATATTGTTAGTTACATTACATTATGTGGGTATACAGTTACTGTTTATTCTATGTCCCCCCCCCCCCCAGAGGCTGTTATATAATTTATTTATTAGAAATATGCGTACGTCGTAATAACTCAACTAAACCGTACTTTTAGACGAGTTAATTCATTTCACTAAATATTTAATAATAACTACAAACTATTTTTACAGAAAGTTGCTGGAGAGTCTTGGTGGGATACTAAAGGAACAATACCAGATATAGAAAAGAACAAGAAAGTTTTTAAAAAAGCGTTTGTTAAAATTGGGAGGTCCTACGAGTCGCTTGAAGAAACTCAGTGTTATATTCTTAATATGATTTTTTGCAATACGGATGGTTCTTCTACGTCACCTTCATCGAGATTATTATTTTTGAGAAAATTTCGAAAATTTTGTTGGCATGAATTAGAGTGTTCCAGAAATGATTTCGTAACAAAAATACAAGCTTTAGTAGCATACGGTGCTTTTTTAAGGTTATTGAAATTATTATTAGAACTGTGGAAAGAAGAAGTCGGTGAAGAACCTTTATGTTGCCCGCCTCAATATTTTTATGACAAAACGTTACAATATACACACTGCGATCGAGTCGGTGGTTTGGAGCCGTTTCTGTCTAATGTCATGCATGATCAACTTGTATCGGAGTTAGGAGAAAATCATAGAGTATTTGCTCCCAATAATAATGATATTGGATTCACTTTTCACATAGATGAGGTTCGTGCTGGAGTGAATGGATTTATTGAAATATTGGATGGCACTCCAATAACAGTTGATACAAACACACCCAGTGTTTCAAATCAACCATTCCTACAAGCTTTGTTTTTGCCCACTCTAAGAGAAAATCAGATTGAAAGCCAGACTGGAAATTTAGATGCCAAAAAATCTCTTATAGAATTTTTTGAAGATCTCGTAATTTTCTTTACTTCTACAATTGCTAGACATTGTCGCAAATTATCAAGGACCTACGCTGCCTTTAACCAATACGTTGCTAATTATAATCAAGTGTACTTGAAAATAAAAAACATGAAAAAATCCAGCAGTAGTCCTATGACTATATCAGTATTAGACAATACTGCAAATTTATTAAAAGAAGAATTACAGAAGCGTGCTAGAAGGATAGGTTGGATCCATAACGTAATTTTAACACCGAGTATTCACCAACGTTTCGTTATAATGTTGGATGCTGTCGTTCGTACAATGACTTTGTCAGAATCTCGCGGAGATTTGTTTGTTTTTCTTCCAGATTTTTATTTAGAAACCTGCGATACACTCGTATCAGTGTTGGTAAAGGATTTTGTTTTAATAAGACCTATCAGTTCCTTAAAAGGTGGAGATAGTGTTATATTGTCCGTTGCTGAATTAATGTTTGTACTGAGCGGCGATCCGAGAATAAAACATATTGATTGTAAGAAGACACCAACCAATATAATTGCTACATTAGCAGCAAATTCAGAAAACATGAAAATGTTGGAGAAAGTAGAGAAATCTAAGTGCAAATTATTTGTTGGAAAACTAATCACTTCATATAGTGACCGTCACTGGAAAGGAACAAATTGGATTCTTATGAGATTTTGGCATGGTCGTGGTTTTGGATTCAGATATACATGTTTACCGCATCATTCTGTCACAAGTGCCAATTTACAAAGTCCCATTAATTACACAGTATATAATATTGCATACGGACCTTCGCCAATTTTCCAATATTTTGTCCGTGACAGACTTTTCGATGTTTCATCTGGTATTCCAGAAGTTATTGATTCAATAATTACCGAACTACACTGGTGCTTTGGGGAGTTTTTAGCTCCATTACAAGAACTGCAAAGAGCAATAGAAAGAAATGAACAGCTCATGATGTTCGGAAGTTTATACAAAATGTGTTCTTCTTTCTTTAACAAAACTGTAACATTACTTCGGACCTTTGATATGTTTATATCAATTGCACCAGAAGTTTTTATTGAATCATATTATCCCGCAAGTAATTCTTTAACGAAACGAATAATTCAGGTAAGTAAAAAATATATTAATCTAATAGATTTTTACATAATTTTACACTTAGTCCGGGAGTCAGCTTTGCATTTTTGATGGTCATTTCATCCCGCTTAATTTTTTTTTTGTAATTGATAGTTAAGATATAGCTAATATTCGAAACAAACGTCAGCCGTCAGAATCGTGGTGGGACTGGTCGTGAGAATATGTAAATCTTGTAAAGAAAAAAAGTTCCAAAAGTCATTTCAAGCCACTTTAAAATTTGCACAGTTGTTGTTTAAGTGATAATAATAATAATAATAATAATAAAAGTCAGATGCGTGCGTAGTGGGGGGATTATACGTCAGTCGCTTGTATAAACCTGTCAAAAAAATAATGACGAATAATATAATATGCTAAGGCTCAATGGCCGCTTAGCAATTATAATCCCTCTTATGCAAACAGCTGATTGTTGTTTTTATTATTTAATTTGAAATGACTTTACATCGTTATTTTTTTTTGACAGTTTTATACGAGCGACTGACGTATAATCCTCCACTACACATGCAGCTGACTATTTTTAATTATTATTATTATCACTTAAATAGTTAGGTTTTATTGATCTAGAAAAGGCCTTTGATAAAGTGCCACGTTATTAACTATGGAAAATATTAGAGCAAAGAGGAATCAACAAAAAAATAATAAGAATAATTAAAAACATTTATGAAAGCGATCGTAACATAGTGATACACAACAACAAACAATCTAATGCTTTTAAGACGATAGAAGGGCTAAGACTAGGAGGAGGGTTAAGCCCCACATTGTTTATTACATTCATGGATGACATCTTAAAAAAATGCAAGAATGAAGTATCGAAATTCCAAATCGGATACAGAAATATGCGTATCACAGAAATATCAGAACGTTTGCTGACGACATTGTAATCATAGCCAAAGGAAGTAACGAACTGCAAGAAAATCTAAACAAATGGAAAAAATTTCGAAAGTTTTACAGAAATTATTCGAAATTTTTCGTTTTATCAAAAAACGTCTCAAATAAAAGTTATTAGTTATAGCTTTTATAGCAACTTATGTTTAATACATTTTTTCGAGATATTTTCTGTTGTGAAATATTCGCAAAAATCTTAAAATCGACACGAGTAAACTCCCATTTTTAGTCAACCGATTTTTACCAAAAGTTGATCAACTTATGCCATTGATGGCAGAAGCTTAAATATGAAGTTTCATAAAAATCCTTTCAGCCGAATTTGCTCTGCACGTGTACACAGACAGACGGACGGACATACAGACCGACAGACATCATGCTAAAAATAGACAAAACGTTATGTAGGGACCTCAATTCGTGGAGATCCATCGAAATCTCGAAACGTCAAAATTGGTATGATCACAATACCTGCTTTATATATGTTGGCGTTCGGTAAAATGTATGCAAAGAATATGGCATGAAAATAAATAAGAACAAAACCAAAGTCATGATTATAGGAGAAGAAGAAAACTTGAATATAAACAGAGAATGTCAATATAGAACAAAAAAATAATTTCAAATATCTGGGAATTAATATTGAACCAAATGGAAAGCAAGAAATGGAAATTAATACAAGAATTAAAAAAACGATGAAACTTTATTATGACATGCAAAACACGATTATCAATAACAAGGAAATAACTAAAATAACTAAAATGAACGTTTACAAATCGATATATAGACCGATTCTGACTTTCGGATGTGAATCTTGGGACTTGTCGACAAGAGAGAAGAGTAAAATTCAAGCGATAGAAATGAAGTATCTAAGAAGAGTAAAAGGTATAACTAAACGAGACAAAATACGCAACATTGACATAAGAAATGAACAACAGATAGAACCAGTACACAAGTTTATCGAAAAGAGACAACTGAATTAGTGGGTACATAAACAGATGTTGAACAAAAGACAGGTAAAACCAGTATGGGCGACCAAAACACAAGGGAAGAAAAAAAGGAAGACCACGTCGTACATTCTAAGAAGCGAAAAAGCTAGCAACGAACAGAAAGGAATGGGCCAAATTTGTACATACAGAAACGCCAGTACAAGAAAATTAATATGAAAGATGAAAGTGTAGAATAACCTACACCAAACCGTGGTAGATTTTTTTTTCAGATATGTATATAAATTCTTGTATAATCGTCAATAATTTATTATTTAGTATCTAGAGACGTTTCGACTCTACTACTGGATGACTGGACTTGCCAGTCGAAACGTCTCTAGATACTAAATAATAAATTGTTGACGAGTATACAAGAATTTTTATTTTCCTCCTACATATTTTCGTCAAGAACAACAACCTAACTACATATATATCTCACGTAAACAATAATTGTGCAAATTGTCAAGTGGCTTGAAATGACTTTTGGAAATTTTTTTTACAAGATGTACATTTCTCACGACCATCCCCACCACTACCAACGCAGCTGACGCTTAGATTATCAACTTACTACCCGAAAGGAATAATTTCCAGTAGGATGATCAATCGGGATGAAATAACCAGATCACTTGCAACGCTGCCTCGGGCTAACTGTTCGATGCATTGGTTCTATATTTATTTGATATGCAAAATTTATAAGCAAGTGTTCCCAAACTTCCCAAAATTTTTAAATAGATGGCGAACTGGTATATGTACTTGAAAAAAACAAGCTTTAGTTTTCTTTTTTTTTTTAGAGTTAAAGATGTCTCAGTATCTAGATACTGGTCTAGACCAATAGTCTCCAAAGTAGAGACGCGTACCCGGAACCAGTGTAACCTCTTGTACACTTGATTCGGCCGCTACTTCACACGATGGATGCTCAGAATGTGAATGTAAAGCTGTTATTGATAACATGATTGACGGGGATTTTCAATAGTGAGCGTTTCTAGGCACATTTTTATTTATTTATTTATTTATTTTTTTACATAAAAAAGAAAATCAAAATTCAACTGTTTTGATTTTTTTTTATTCATTTCTTTTACAAAATATATTATTATTATTATCATATTATTATATTTTATATTATTATTATATTTTTTATTTCCGTTATAAATTTGGATAATTAAAATTTTTAATTTAATACATTAATTATACTAAATTAAATTAAATTAAAATTAAATATATATATTATTTAATATTCATAGTCCATTTACGTTAAAATTATAGTTGCGTAATAATATCAAAAGATCCAATAGTGCCACGTTGTTAATAATGAAAAGAAGCTTCTTTTTGTGCAGTATTATTCAACATAGATGAAGCACATAGACGACGCGCGGGCATTACCTCCTTACTGATATTTTTTGATAAACTGCGTTTTTGATAAATCTGAATAAATAACATAAAAATCTATCTAGTGACAAGTTACCTTAGCTAGAAAAAAAATCTAAATGTTTTTTATTTAATACTTTCAATAGTTCCTATAAAATTGGGCTAATTTTGTTTTGTGTATGGTATATTATTTTCTAATCGTTATTTAAAGTTTTTGGTGCACGCCAACAATGGCTATTTCCGATTAACACAGCCCATCTAATTAACTATCGTATATTATATATATAAAAAAAAATAAAATAATTGGTATGCGAGTAAAACAGTTTTTGTTGTTTTCTAGCAAACAAAGTCCATGTCACTTAGGATATATTGCACGCGCGTCGTCGATATATCACACAACGCAACAAAAATGTTCACCGGGTATGATAATATATAATTTTATGACATAAAATATAATTTACTTTATGAAGTAAATTACTTAATCCTTTAGGTTTTGTTATCATAAGGTGAAAATGGTGATTTTTTTCCATAACTATTTCTATTTATTTCTGTCTATCAACAAGGCTTTATCGTTCCTCCAATGCATTCCTCTATTTTCAACCGAGTATAGCCTCAGATAAGTTACATTTTGTTTATTAGTAGGAATTATAATAAGTATTTTGGTTAAAAAAACAACCTTTATTCGATTAGTAGATTTTTATTAAACAGCTATACTTTGTGCAATATCGTTTTCAATGGATAAAATTGCAAGATCCGAGAGCGTTTCCTGACATATAGTCGAACCTAAATAAGTTTTGATAAGTTTTAATTTACTAACCTTTAATGACAGTGACAGGTAAGTATAGCTAGCAAAACTCAGAGTACTGTCCACATATTCGAGAAAATATCCTGTCAGCTATTTGTGTAATAAGTTGAAGTACTTGTTACAGCTCCGCTGATTCAGAATCTTTTAATAATGGATTCAGGCTTAACAATTCTGTAGTCAATTCACAACCAGATACGTCACATTTTTCATCATAGGTTAAACTGATTTGTAAATCTGCACAAAATTTTATCGATTGGGGCTTTTCAGGAATTGTTTTGATATTATATAAAAATGACCAAGTGTCATTGAATTTTGACATTTGTTCAAATCGAGTAACCAGTACATTGTCAATTGTATTGATCATAAGAATTTTTGGCAGTTCTTAGCACAAGGTGACTTCTCTTCTCACTACATTCTCACCAAAGCTAGGCACAAGCACAAAAAAATGTACTTTAGTACAACTACAATTACTTTAATTTTAATAGTACTTAAGTACAAGTACATGTACTTGTGTTTCAAAAATTAAATACCAATACAATAAAAAAATAAATAAATAGCTATATAACAATTTTTTCTTTTTATATTTTATAATTTGGGCTTACATAAACATAAGAAAAAAACAGTCCTTAAGACTCTCTTAACATAATATTGTTTCTTATTAATAAACATAATAATAAATAAATATTTTAATATAAAGTGAAAATTTTAATATTCCTGCTCACCTATAATGCAAATAATACAATAGAACTGATACTGTGAACACATTTACAAAATATATATGTACGTCCTGACGTCTAACAATTTACATTGTACGTTACACTTACAACTCATTATTGTTTATTGATTTATTATTTAATTACTTTTACTTTGATAAGGTAATCAGTTGTCGCCCTGCATAGTACGAGCGAACACGAATAACAAACCACCTTATATGCATCTTATATGAACCGGTGTTTTATTTAAACTTTTGTTATTATGCTCTCTACGCTAATATCAGAAGTGGGATAAACTCCTTCTCATAGTGGTTGTGAAAAATGTCTCATTTTCATAATAGTTGTGGTACAGCGGCGGCGCTAAACCAATCGTGGACGTCGGCGACATAAGCTTTGCGAGGCCCATTTCATTTCGCAGTAAAAAAAAAAAAAAAAAAAAACGATAATAAACATTTGCGAGCACCCCTTAAGCGCGAGGCAATCGGCAATCGCCGACGTCGCCAACGCCTAACGCCGCCACTGAAGTGGTAAACGCATGTGATACGTTTTAATATATCGAAAAGATAAGTGCAAATTTTTCAGAATGGACGAATGTTGTTTTGCCAATGAACAGACAAATTGTATAAAGACAAATGGTTAGAATTAGAATAAAATAGTTCCAGTGTTGAAGTAATAATTCGAAAAATGATGAAGATTGTAGGGGACCGATATTAATAATGCACAAATACCCAGAATATATCTTTATTTATTAAACTACCTTTTTTATATCTGACAAGTAACAACACAGTTGTTACTATGACATTTTAAATATATCATAATTCCTTTCTCCTAAGCTACAAGTCTAACCTCTTTGGAGCTTTAATAGTTCTCTTAGGTCGAGGCGTTTTAACTGTAACTACCTTTTTGCTCTGTTTGACAGTGATTGGACTTGTAATCTCTTGGGACAGTACATTTCCTTCAACACTATCATCTAAAATAACATTATCTACAATACCTTCCTTACTTGCTATTACATTTGGTGTTGTTAGCGAATGTGAATAGTCCTGAACGCTGGATGGCACAATTACCGGAGTGTCTGTATTTATTTCAGCTCCCGACGTAACATTTCTTTCGAACTCTCCACCTCTTATAATCTGTACCAAATGTCTCTTCCAGACGACTTCCTCCTGTTTGAGCCTAACCAGGTAAGTCCTATCCCCTAAAACTTCTTCAATTACTCCTTCTTTCCATGACTTTTTATTAGGAATCCTGTAATCCCTTACATATACTCTCTCCCCTTCCACAAATTTTATATTTCTACCCTTGTTCTCTACATTTCTATTTATTACCTGCCTTTGCATTTTCAAATACTACATCTAACCTATTCCTCAAATCAAGGCCGAACATTCTTTACGCCGGAATGACACCTGTTATCGAATGAGTATTTCTATACGTGAATAAATATCTATTATATCTATTATTATCGAATTAGAGTATTAAACGAGTCATTTTTATCATTATCTTTTATTAATTTATAGATTGCATTTTTAAAAGATTTCACTGAATTTTCCGCCGCGCCATTCGTAGCTGGGTGAAAAGGTGGTGAAGTGGATAATTTTATACCATTTGCTAAACAAAAATTTGCAAACTCCGCTGACGTACACTGCGGTCCATTATCCGTATGAATCCGATAAGGCAATCCAAACCTTGAGAAAATTTCCCTTAATCTTTCAATGGTGGTTTCGGAATCCATTTTTGGAACATGCATCACTTCGATCCATTTAGAAAAAGAATCCGTTAAAATTAAAAAATGTTTACCTTTAACTGGACCTAAGAAATCTAAATTTACCCGTTCAAAAACTTTATGAGTTTCAGACCACCTTGCAACTCTTGCGATAGGCGGCTCTGCCCTTGATTGCGTACATATTTCACAACTTGTTACCTTTTCTTCAATGTTCTGATCTAACTTAGGCCACCAAAAGTATGAGCGTGCAATTGTTTTCATTTTTGACATACCCACATGACACGTATGTACTAAGCACAAAATTTCCTTGCTATATTTTAAAGGTACTATTACTCTATAACCCCATAGCAAAATTCCATTTTCTATATTTAATTCACTCTTAATGTTATGGTAATTCTTAAATTCATTGTCAACTCTATCTGGCCACCCATGCTTAACAAAATAAACTACTTTACTTAGTACTTTATCCTTATTGGTTTCTACTCGAAATAACCTCAAGCAGTGTTGCCAACTATAGATGCTTTCAATGCACTAAATAGAGCGTAAGAATTCACCAGAAATGCACCAAACTGGGGCGTAGTCAGAGTTTGGGGAGTTCAAAAACAATATCGAACAATTACTTTTTTATTGTATGAAGATGTCTGTTAGTAATAATAATAAATTTATTTATTTATTTTTTTATTGTTGAATTATAACTTTTAATATTTTAATATTCAGTACAAGAATAATAAATATATAGTAAACATTAACTATTAACTTAATCACATTCAAAACAAAAACTACACATTGCAAACTACCAATTGCCTAGTTAACATATTTTTAATCACAAGATAAAGTAAATGTTTCTCATCTTAACTAACAAAATAGGAACTCCGAAAAATGGTTACTTATTTTAATTTATTAAAGGTAGATATTAAATGTTTCTTCCTCGTCTTGATTTATTTCATTTTTGTATGTTTCGTTTGTTTTGATTTTAGAAACCACTGAATCCGGCAGTTTATAATTAAGGCAACTTTTGTTGTATCTTTTAAGTCCAGCCTTTACTGTTAATATTGCATGAACAGTACCAACCCGAAGCCTATTTCTTAATTTGTTTCTAATTATGTTCAAATAGCTAAAAAGTCGTTCTACTTCAGCATTAGAGTGTGTCAATACTAACAATGATGTGTGTGGAGAAGGTTGTACGGGTTGCGGACATAAAGGATACAACTAGATCTAGCTGACCAGTTTCGAAATATTTTATTTCTTCATCAGAGCTGATCTAAAATGTACGGTCATTGTGAGATAGTAAAAATATAGAAATTAAACATAAGTAAAAGTCATGATGTCAAATAATAAAAAATAAATAAAATAGTCAGTAGTTAAAATATAAATAAATAAATAAATAAATTAATAAGAAATAAATAAATAAATAGTAAATAAATAAACTAAAGAGGTTTACAAAATATTAATTACGTAGCACACAAGTTATAATATAAGATGTCGCCGAAAATGTGGTGAGCTGCAGTTCACCACATTTTCGCAGTTTTATATCACAGTTTTGAATCATCCACAGATGATTTAAAACAGAAACACACCAGAATTTGCACTAGCGCACTAGAACGCAATTTTGGTCAATAGATAGGTTTTCAATACACCAGATCTAGTGCAAAATGCACCAACTTGGCATCACTGACCTCAAGTCCATTGGAACTACGTTTTGCACTAAATTTACATATTGTACTTCATCCTCACTACTTTCCTCATTACAAAGTAACGGCAGCCTAGATAAACTATCTGCAACACAGTTCTTGTCCCCGTTGATATGTTTTAAAACGTTATGAAATTCTGAAAGGAAAATAGCCCACCTTTGCAGCCTTTTTTTTTTTTAAAGAGAAAAATCTTCGCAAAGACACTTGCATGCCCATGCGTGCAGGTAGTGCAGGATTTCTACCTGCTAAAACTCCCCTTCTTCGCCAGGCTTGAGGCATCCGAAACCATCCGTTAGGATATCAGCGTTAGATGCCCCCTGGTAGTCTATTCAGGCTCCCCTCTATTCGACTCCTGCTGTCTGCTCCTTTCTTCGGTCTCCTTCCTTTCCATGATGGCTTTAATCATCTTGTGGATGGCATCCCACTTCCTCCTGGATTGCATCATTTCTGCAACCAGGGCGTCAGGTGTTAATGCCGCTGGGCATAGGGCCCCCACCTCCACCTTCGCCGCGTCCCAACGCATGCACTGAAAGATGGTGTGCTCCACAGAGTCCACCATTCCGCAGTACACGCACGTATCCTCCAGGTCCTTACCGATTCTCTTCGTATACGTACGGAAAGAACCGTGACCTGTCAACGCTTGGGTCAGCCAGTAGTCTAGCTTACGGTGAGGGCATTCAAGCCAGGTCCTTACGTCTGGTATCAGACGTTTCGTCCACTGGCCTTTGGTGGTGTTCCTATTCCATTCGTCCTGCCATTGAGCGATGCTCTGCTCCCTGGCATTCCGTCTGGTGGTCTCGCCGCGACTGGCACTCTCGGTCACCGTCCTCCTTTCCTCGACCAGGAGGAAAATCGGAACGGTTCCCGTGATCACCTGCAGGGCAACGCTCGACACGGTACGGTAGGCCGACGCGCACCTGAGCAGTGCCTTCCGCTGTGCACCTATAAGGATATCCCTATATTTTGCATATTTGCACACCTCGTGCCAAATAGAGGTTCCGTATAGGAGTATCGAGTGCACCACTCCGCAAAGCACCGCCCTTTTTCCACTCGAGGGGCCTCCAACATTCGGCATCAGTCTGCCGAGCATAGATGTCCTCACTTCGGCTTTCCTGACGGAAGCGAGCACGTGTTTCGTGAAGGACATCCTCTCGTCAAACGTGACACCGAGGTATTTAAGGGTTTTGGAGGTAGGGATTACGGTGTTCCCCAGCGAGAAGCTGATACCGTTTCTATCCCTCTTCCCCTTCAGGATGATGGCCTCCGTTTTGCCCGGCGCAAGCTCTAGCTTGTGGGATGTCATCCAGTCGTTAATCAGCTCGAGGCACCAATTGACCGTCCTTTTTAGTGATCGCTGGTCCTCCGCCTCCACCAGCATGGCCAGGTCGTCCGCAAAGCCGATCAGGGTGGCGTCCTCGAGCGTGTGCAGCGCCAGGACCTCGTCGTACAGGATGTTCCACAGGGTAGGTCCTAGAACCGAACCCTGGGGAACTCCTGCGTCGGTCCTCAAAGACACGCCTTTGTCTACCTGAATAAACTGTCCTCCAGATAACTGGAGACCAGTGCCACTAAGTATTCGGAGATGTTGCGTCTCCGTAGCTCCTGTAAGATCAGGTTGTGGCAGGCAGAGTTAAAGGCGTTACAAGCACGCACCATGTGCTCTTGTTGTGCCCGACCTAATCCTTTACGGCTTGTAGGGCTTGTATGGTGGATCTGCCCCTGCGGAAGCCATACTGGTGCTCGTGCAGTCCTCCACTACTCTCGATTTCGATCTCGAGCCTTGCCTTCACCATCGCCTCGTAGAGCTTACTAGCTGAGTTCAGCAAGCAGAGCGGCCGGTGCGATGACGGCAGTTCCGGAGGCTTTCCCCCTTTCGGGATGAGGACCAGTCTTGCCGTTTTCCACTCTTTTGGGAAACACTGTGTGCTCAGGAGCTGGTTAAGCATCTTCAACAGCCAAAATGGTTGGTTCGCTACCACCTACTTGATGGCTTCGACGGGGATTCCATCCAGGCCTGGAGCTCTTCCGCTTTTCAGTGCTTTTGCAGCACTTTTAAGCTCCTCCAGGCTGAAAATATCCACCGTTTCCGCCACCGTCCATCTGTCGAGGGCTTCGTTCGCAGCCGGGAACAGGGCCCTCGCTATTTCCGTCTTCCTGCTTGTGGAGATGTCGTATGGAGTCAGCCCTCCGAGGTGCCTCGTTGCGATACGGTAACCGTCGCCCCAGACATCCTCGTTCACCTTCTCACACACCTCTCTCCACAGGTCTCTTTTTGACAGGTTTATTAGGTTTTGCAGGAGTTTCCTTCCTGCTTTAAACCTTACCCGTGCTGCTTCCCTCTCCTCGCCCGTGGCAGTTCTCCTGCGGTTGAGCCTTGTAGTGGCCCTTCGCAGCTTAGCGCAGTTGGTCCTGGCTCGCTCTATTTCAGAGTTCCACCAGTACGGCATTCCTGTGCCCTGCGCGTTTCCCCTGGTGATGCTGTCCCTATAGATTTCCCTGATGATTCTGGCACATGTATGAAATGTGCCGTCCTCATCAGGTTCGAGGCCGACTCTTGTGTTTAAGATGTCCCTAAACACAGCGGAGTCGAGCCACGGTTACCTTGGGATCGGCCCTTGCGTGTTGCCGTGATATCCGATATCTCAAAGTAGATGTTGATAGCTGAGGTTTTCAGATAGCAGAACTTGCCAGTTCGCTATTGTGCTGGAAACCCTGCTAGTGGAGCACGTAACATCTATATGAGACTCGGAAGCACGTCTGACAAAGGTGGGCTCGTTGCCGGTGTTGATCACCACCAGGTTCATAGCTGGCGGCTATGCAGCCCACCTTTGCAGCCTACTGGCCGTCATTTGAGGTAACCCCTTGTGTTCCCCGAATAACGCCAATAGCGGCTTGTGGTCGCTTACTAATTCAAACTTGCGTCCTAGCACATATTGACTGAACCTTTTAACGACCCAATATAAGGCGAAAGCTTCCTTGTGAATAATCGCATACTTTCTCTCTGCTGCGTTTAGAACTCTGGACACAAAACCAATAGGCTTTTCTGTTCCATCCGAGTTGACGTGACACAACACACCCCCTATTCCTAATTCTGAGGCATCAGAATAAATTCTAACATCCAATTTTGAATTATAGTGCACAAGTACGTTGTCAGACACTAAAGTCTTGTTTTACCATATTGAAGGCTTCGTCACAACGATTTGTCGTCTTTTCTTAAAAGCGCATACATTGGACTAAACTTAATTGACAAATTTTTTATAAATTTCCCATAGTAATTAACCAGTCCAACCCAGGCTCTGAGCTCTTTTATATTTTTAGGAACCGGTTGTATAAGTATGGCCTCTACCCTCTTATTGTCTTTTCTAATACCGTTGCTGTCTATGACATGGCCCAAATAAGATATTTCCGTTTTAAAGAATTCACATTTTTCAAGATTCAACGTAAACCCAGCTTTATGTAATCTATCTAATACTACTCTTAAATTCTTCAAATGATCTTCATGAGAATCCCCGGTTACTACTATGTAGTCCAAAAAGTTAACTACCCCTCTGATACTCTGTAGGTTTTTTCTACGATTTTCTGAAAGATTGCGCACGCTGGCTTGGTACTAAGAGATAAACGATTGACAAGGAATATACCTTGCGGTGTACTCCATGCCAACAATCTTTTTGTGTCTTCGTCTAATTCTAGTTGGTTATATACGTTTAGAAAATCTAATTTACTGTAACTCCGCCTTGTAACGCGTGAAACAACTCTTCGACTAACGGAGTAGGATGCTCTACATTCTCTAAATACTTGTTGACTGTGCACTTGTAATCTGCACACACCCTTATCTTGCCGTTCGGTTTTAGCACAGGTACTAATGGTGTACCCCATAAGCTAGTGTCTACACGAGTTATCACCCCTTCTTTTTCTAAACGTTCCAAGTCTTTCCTTACCCCATCTTTAAATGCAAACGGTATCTTTCTAGGTTTAATGAAAATGGGTCTAACCTCACCTTTAACTTCTAACTTTATCTTTTCACCCTTGTAAGTCCCTAACTCTGGTCTAAATAATTCTTTAAATTCATTCATTATATCTTTTGGTTCACCCTGTAAATTACTTTGTAAAGGCGTTACCTTATGCAATGTTGTCAGGTTGTTTAGATTTATTTCGAAATTACTTAACAAATCTCTCCCAAAGAGTGGTCGTACACCGCTTCTTACTATTAACAATTTGTGTCTTACTCTCTTCGACTTATATTGTATCTCAACTTTACACTCTCCGATAGGTCTGATAATTGTGCCATCATATGTTCTTAACTTCACTTCCGTAACTGAAATATTTAAAACATTTTTAAAGAACTTATTATAAATACTTTCGGGCAAGACGGACCTACCAGCACCCGTATCTAATTCAAATTCTACAGGAATTTCATTTACTAATAATTCAATTAATAACGGCTGACTAACCACATCTAAACTTAATCTAAACATTTCTGCAACAGAACTACTGTCTTGAATTTCTAAATAGTTAGCAGTCTCTTTTTTACAAACCACAGCTAAGTGACCCACCTTATTGCACTTTTTGCATCTAAAGATTTTATACTTGCACTTTGCGAAAATGTGATTTGGATTTCCACAACAAAAACATTTAATTGCTTCTTTACCTTGTGAAGACTCCTTCCTTCCGGAACTCCCTTGCCTCACTGAAACAGTTGAAGTACCTTGCTTCTTCTTTTTGTCTCCTGTTGCCCGTAACCGGTTAACATCCGCCACGGACATACTTTCGGCTTGGGTGATTGTGCATTCCTTTGCCAATGCAGTTTCCAACATCTCTTGCAGTGTCTTGGTTGTCGGCTCCTCGCACAGTTTGTCTAGTACTCTACCTCTGCATAAACCCGTAACGAACTTGTACTTCAGTACTGCTTCCAACTGGCTTCCATATTCACATATTGAAGCATTTTTTTAAATCCTGCCGTACCAACTATTTATCAATTTCTCTTCCTTTTGCTTCATCGAATAAAATTCTATTCTCTTCCTAAATACTGCTACACGAGTCGAAAATTGTCTTCTTAGCATGTCACACAAGTCGCTGTACGACTTGGTGCTGGGTGTCGCGGGATCGCATAAATCTCTTAGCACTTTATACGCCTATTACTGTCAATAGCACTGGAATTTTTCTCTCTTCAGAAATTCCATTAGCTAGAAAATATTGCTCAAGGCGTTCTTGGTAAATCCTCCAATCATCTGTCACCTTGAACTCGGAAATGCAGCCTATATTGCCAAACACCCTTACTTCAGCCATGCTTTCTTCTATTTTTTTTTTCCTTTTTCTTTTTTGCTTTTTCTTGAAGCATCTGACTTTATTTCCTTATTAATCGACTCGTCGCCAATTGTGGTGGACCGATATTAATAATGCACAAATACCCAGAATATATCTTTATTTATTAAACTACCTTTTTTTATATCTGACAAGTAACAACACAGTTGTTACTATGACATTTTAAATATATCACAAAGGTAATGGTTAGATAAGTAAAATAGTAAGAGGCATTTAATGACTAAATTATGTGACACGTGTTAGCCAATAGTTCATGGTAAAAGTAAATAATAATCTGATTTAGTTGATTTGAGAGTTGATATCTTGCTGAGTACCTGAGTAAGGCATACTGTAAAGATGATGATGTGGTTAATGAATTTATAGAGGCAAACAAAGATAGGTAAATAAATAGACAATCACTGAGCTTGTAGGGTACTGTAGACAAGCTGTAGTGAAAGGAATCGATAAATAGTCTGTGTCTCTGAATTTGTGTGAATAGCCCGATAAATTGTTTGAGCTACGAGAAACGTAACTGGACCTTAACTGGTTATGTTTTGTTTGTGATCGTTGAGAATCTTATGTGAGATATATGATGAGGTCTTGAGCTCAGTATGAGTATTATTTTATTAATCAGAATGATATTCACTGGTTTTAGGTAATGTTGATGTTTTAGGACTGGAACTTTGGACTGGACCCTAAATGGCCATGTTTTAAATAACTGTTCTAGACTGTCTTCAAAGTGGCGAATGTTGAAAAGCGTTTATATCTAGCTCTATATCCGTGTTAGCATGAAGTCCTTGTTACATTACCAGCAGAATATATCAGTTGACGTCACACTTATAACTCTTCTTCTTCTTCTTTTTGGTTAAGTTGGCTTCGGGTTTCAGCATTCAGCTAGCACAAAATATGATAAACTGGTATCTAAAGTTTCACGGTAGTATCACGCAGGAAAGTCATTATATAAAAAACTATTTGTTGTGTTGGGCAGCCAAGTATAGTCTGTAGAGATAGCGGTGAGAGCAAAGATTTAGTTAAGTTTTATAGTTCTTCAGACATTTGGGAGTGATTGGGACAAGAAAGTATAATATGTGTGATATCCACTATTTCCCCGCAGTTACGTAGGTTGGAGTCGGTAATGTCGGAACTATGCAGGTGAGCTGGAGCGTAGTTGTGGTTGAAGCGTAGTTGTGGTTGAAGCGTAGTTGGCATATTGCGCTTGTAGAGTTTTTGCTGTGAGATGAATTGTAGAACCACGGTTTGTTGGGAATTATCACTTGTAGCGAAAAGAAGAAAGAACCCCTTTTAGGAGCAGAATCTGCCCAGTCCTGTTGCCAGCAGTACTTTAGTAGATCTTTTATATGAAGATATAAAGCCGAGTAGGGACTTTTAACATTAGTGTAAAAGGGAGTTTAGTTCCTTGTTTGGCTAAGTTATTAGCTATTTGATTACCGTATATACCCACATGACTAAGGATCCAGACTATTTTAATGATGATATTATTTCACAGCCCAACAGACATTTTGGTGCCTACGATTTATTAAATGTTTCTAAGTAATTTTTTGGTGCAGAATCTAAAACAGCCGTCAGATTTGGTCTATCCGATTTATTTTTTGAGATACGCATTATTGGCCTCTTTTAGAATCATCTTATTTTTTAACTAATGTACATTTCACGTTATTACTATAACTATTTGCTCCAACTGCCAGTTAAAAAAAACAAAAAATACAAAGCAAGGTGTTTATTTCACAAAGTAGGTAAATATACATTCATCACTTATCTCAAAAATTTTCTTTTATACGACTTTCTAGCCTGGAGTTTACCAGGATAGTCTCGCTGAAGACTCCAACAGTAGTCGGCCATCATGTGGCTATCCCATCTTCCCTTATATCGATCTTCCATAGTTTTAATGTCCCGATGGAATCTTTCCCCCTGTTCTTCACTAAAATCACCTAGATTAAAGTTGGAATGCATATTTTCCACTAATTCTATGTAATTCTCTGCCTTATGATTTCCAAGAAAATTTTCTACTACTTGAACAAATGAACACCAAGCATTAGATTCAATCTCATTCATTGATGCGGTAAATTGTGGATCTTTAATAAGCTGCCTTATCTGAGGACCATCAAACATTCCGGCTTTCAGTTCTTCCGTGCGAATCCCAGAAAATGTACGTGTCAAGTAGTCAAAACAAAGCCCATCTCGATTTAAAGCCTTCATAAATTGCTTCATAAGCCCACACTTGATATGCAAGAGTGCAAATATGATTTTCTCTCTCGCAACCAAACGTAATCAACGAATTACGTTTGGTTTTCCTTGAATCATGACATTTCTTAAAGTTCAATTTCTGTTAACCCAGTGCTGATCCTTAGCTCTGCTTTCTCAAAGACATAAAATACTAGGATATTTTATATATCCACGTTGCTGGCCAAGAAGGAAGTTTACCATTTTTAGATCGACACAAATCATCAACTGATGTTCTTCATACTTAACTTTTTTCAGGACTAATGATATTGTCTCATATTCCTCTTTCATGCTGGTAGAATGACCAATGGGTATTGATCCATATTTGTTACCGTTGTTTAAGAGGACACATTTCAAACTATGTTTTGAACTTCAATAAAAGTCGCAGTTCGTCTGGTGTGTATTCTGACAATCCCATTTTTTCTAAGAGTCCTCTTATTTCGTCCTATTTGATTACCGTATATACCCACATGACTAAGGATCCAGACTATTTTAATGATGATATTATTATTTATTAGTGTGAAAATTTTATATTTTATTTGTAATACCCTGTACTCTTGTTTGTAGTCTGTAGAAAGCTTAATAGTCGGTTCTGATATTTTCTCAAGCGCGTTTTCTATGACTAATAATTCCGCAGTCATGATTTGGATGTACGGTGGTGCTTTGTATGCTATTTTGATATTTAAATATGGAATAAAAAGTGAAGTCTGTGATGTGTTGTTGTTCTATGTAAATTAGAAAGATGCTGTAAGGATGTTAATAGTGGGTTTGGTGTAGTGGCCATTACTTTGAGAATAAACTTGCTAGCTAACCAGGTTGCTCTATGATTTAAAGAAGGTTCTCTTCTACTAGTAAAGCGTTAGTTGGTGTTGAGCGCATAGCTGTTAGACAGATTTTTACTGCCTGGTACTAAACTCTGTCTAATCGGATTTTGTTGGTGTTACTAAGCGGAGACATGATAAAGACTAATGAGACTAATCGATGATGGATCGTAACCATAGATTGATACAGAAGCCGCATTATTTGCGGATGACCATTATTAAGTACCGGTCACGAATCTCAGAATATTCAAAGCTTTTTGAGGTTTCTTGCATATGACTTTATTTTGATGATGAGAGTTTGGTGTCTATTTGGATATCTAGATAAAGATATGTTTTCGCGAAAGGAACCACATCTTCATTGATAATAATCGGGTTTAGGGTTAAGGGAATTTTCCGTTTTGCGTATATTACTGCTTTGTTTTTGATGGGCATAGCGTAAAATTATTTTTATCACGCCAAGGACTGAGTGTGGATAAACTTCGATTGATAGTACTAATTAAAACATTGGGGGTACTGTGCGAAGTGTACATGACTATATCGTCAGCATACTGCAAGGTTTGTACATATTGGTTAGCCAGGTTATGAAGAGTGTGAGTGTAAATATTAAAGAGAATCGGGCTGAGCACACTCCCTTGTGGTAGAATTTGATTAGAAGATCTGGAACAGTGTATGCTTTATAAATATTTCCTTGTGACACACAAGGGAAATGCCGAATTGCTACTGACTGAGAAGGTGAATTGATTGAATAGTGTTGGCTAAAACATAAAAGTTAACATTGTTAAATGCGGCAGAGATGTCCAAGTAAATCGTAACAAGATATGCTTTCTTTTTAAGAAAGGTCTGGACGTCACAAGTTAGTTTAGCTATGAAGGTATCTGTAGATTTTCCCTTCCTGAATCCGCTCATTTGCATGGGTAAGATCTTCATATGTTCAAGCCACCAGTCTACACGTAGTTTTAGAAGGTGTTCAATTAAGACTGCAAGACGTTAAGGCTATCGGGCGGAACGATTTAGTAACTGAGCAAACCAGGTAAGGACACCTGGTTTCAGTATTGGTAGGACGTGCGTGGTGTGCCAAGTTTTAGCGGGATTGGTACCCCGTAGTATCCCATTACATATATGCAGCAGAACTTGCTTTAGACTGAGGGGTAGGTGTTTTAAATGTTTGTATGCTATATTGTCAGAGCTAAGTAAAAAAATTCGCGCTCTTAAGAATACAGTTCAGTTCGGTTATTGTGAAATCACAGGTCAGAAATAAAGGGTTATTATTATTGTAGGTGTGCTGTGTTATTGGTCGTGAAACATAATCCGGAGTCTGATTATGTAAAATTTCTTCTAAGCAGAGTATAGATTCAGGAGAAGGGTTGCTTCCTACTACTTTCTTGAAGATTTTTATATTTTGCTATATAAGAGATATTGGAGTGTCAGGGTTATTTGTTTCACAAAGGTTTTTGAAAAATTCGTTTTTCTTTCGCTTAAAGGTATTCTTCGGCAATACTATAGCTTCGTTGGCTAATATATAATTATCTATAGTGGGAAATATTGTGTAATGTTTGATTGTAGTTGCTCTAGCTTTCTTTAGCGAAGAACATTCTTCGTCCCACCAGGGTGTTGTGCAATATTTACACCCCTGAGTAAGAGGGATAGACCCAGAGCTGCAGTAAGGAAAACTTGCGCTACGGGCCAAAATTATAATTTGCGCTCTCTACAACAAAACAAAACATTTTTTATTAGCGTCAGCGCCCCTTTCTTTAGTGCGCCCGAGACCGTAGCCCCTCCCCCCCGCGCTTACTGCGGCTCTGGATAAACGTACAAAAGGAATTGTGTATTATGTCATAGAGATAACCATACTGACTACTGGTAGAAGTTAGGACTAGATAGCGTTCATAAAGACTAACGGCTGTTTCATAATAAGCCGTCCAATTGACTTTTTCATGTTGTATTTTGGGGTACAAGGATATAAAGCTGTTTCCAGATTCGTCGTGTTATTTGGTAAAATATTGATTCTTATGGAGAAGTGATCACTTCCACATAAATCTGACCTTGTCTAACATTCTATTTATGGAAAAAAGCTAGAGCTATAATAAGAATAATATTTATTCAAATAGACAGAATATACATATCGTACACAATATTTATAATACAATTTTAAATTTAGTCTTTATATTAACTCTTTTTTAGTCTTTTATTATAATTGAAAACAATCTCTCTTAAGGCGGCGCACAACCCTATAGTTCTCAATAGTTTCTTATACAAATCTAATAATCGGAAATAAAATTAATAATAATCTATATATCAAAATTTGCAGCGAATTTTTATGTATCTAATAGATAGAGCCCTGCGCGGATAAGTTTTTCTGTATCCGCATATGATCCGCACCCGCATATCTATGATCCTCATCCACAGATTTTGTAAATAATAAATCCGCATTCGCAAAAATATCCGCACAACAAGTTTTGCTGTCAGTTTGGAAAGAACTAACATGTTTCGCCTTATTTGGTAACCGCTGCTCTAAAACACTATTGAAAATTTTTGGATTTAAACTAAAATTAACCTAAGGGGCGCCAAAAGTTTTGCGGCCTAGATGTGCTAATAATTTTGAAACCTAGAGAGAGACAAAAATTTTGGGGGGCCTAAGCGTCCTTTTTCGTAGGGAGCAAGTAGCGCGCTGCTCAAGAAATACGTGTAGTACTGTCAAGTATCATATTAATGTCAACTTACAACTCACGTCAGTTTTACCTTTCCTAAGGTGAGGAAAAAGGTAATGTAACGTGGCTACATATATTATTTTATTATTGAATTAAAAAAAAAAAAAAATAGAGAAAAGTTACTTGGTAGTAGGTGCTTCATATTTTTTCAAATACCAACATGTGTCATTTTTCAATTTTTGTCAAATGCAATTTTTGGAATCGGCAAGACTTTTTACTTGGGGTAGTATAAAACAATTGGCAGGTTACATAATAAAATTTTCAAGGAAAATGTATGTAAACTACATTCACAATAAACGTGAGATGACGTCACACTTGGTTTATTTAAGTACCAACGTTATGATATGTTTTAATCAACATCAATCCATAACTCAGTTAGTACATTTATTTATTTTATGTTGGTAATTTTATACAATGTTGTCGGTTTTAAATTGGATAGTTCAATCGTTATTTTGACGTCAGGTTGACGTTTAGTGAGAAATTAAGTGAGGTTATATTTTATACTTTTTAAATATATTTGTAATTTAAAAGTAAAAATGCCCAAAGCTCTTAGTAGCCGTGCTCAAAGGATGGTTTTGTCTCTTATTAATTATTTTGAAAGAGAGCGAGACAATGGTGGACCTTTAATGGATGTGAAATGTGTCAGAGATGTGAGTAAATATAAAATTTAGTTTATATCTATGGTCTTTTCACTTGAATATATTTCTACAAATAATTGTTAATTAACTTTTTAGAGTTGCAGCTGCTTTATATGTCAGTATTTCTAAAGTAAATAAGATGGTATTACAACAAGCGAGAAATGAAACTGTCAGTAGCCCGAAAAAGAATCGAACACATACTAAATCTGTTGTAGAATTAGACAATTTTACAACAGTTGGGATACGTAATGTAATTTATGAGATGTACCGTAATAGTAAGGATACAACATCTCTACGTGAGGCCTCTTAATAAATTAATTTGATTTTAGGGGAGCATGTTACTGTCGACACTATTAATATAAAATTACATGAAAGGAGACTGTATGATGGTGGAAAGACTTCCCTTTGGAAGATTTTAAGAAATATAAGTTTTAAATATAAAAAGGACGATCCAAGACGTGGTCTAATGGAACCTTCCCAAATCGTTCAATCAATATCAAATTTTAGCTTGATTGTAGCAACAGTTTTCGAGATATTGGTCGAGTTAAATTTTAAAAATTGCAATGGTACCTTAGTAAACTACCATTTCTAACAGAGCGATTGAAACCAAAATTTAAGTGTTTTTTAAAACTCATAAAAGAGTTGTAGATATCAAATTTTAGCTTAATCGTACCAACAGTTTTCAAGATATTGGTCGAGTAAATTTTTAAAAATTGCAGTGGTACCTTAGTAAACTACCATTTCTAACAGAGCGATTGAAACCAAAATTTAAGTGTTTTTTAAAACTCATAAAAGAGTTGTAGATATCAAATTTTAGCTTGATTGTAGCAATGGTTTTTGAGATATTGGTAGAATAAATTTTTTAAAATTGCAATGGTACCTTAGTAAACTACCATTTCTAACAGAGGGTTTGAGTCCAAAATTTAAGGGTTTTTTAAAACTCATAAAAGAGTATTAGATATCAAATTTTAGCTTGATCGTAGCAATAGTTTTCGAGATATTGGTAGAGTTAATTTTTTAAAACTGCAATGGTACCTTAGTAAACTACCATTTCTTACAGAGCGATTCAGACCAAACTTTAAGGGTTTTTAAAACTCATAAAAGAGTAATAGATATCAAATATGATGGGTGATATTTCTATTACGTACTTTTATCTGTATATTGTGTTTATTTTAAAAGGTTTTATAATTTGTAATGTAAGTGAACAAAAACAATATTTAATTTTGTATCTTGGTCGATACACTAATATTATATATGATTAATAAAATATATTCTATTTACATTTGTTACGTTCTTTTTTTTTTGTAATTTTAATCTACAGGTCTGTTACGTAGAACGGTTTATTATCATCGAAAAATAATTTTAGCATACTCATGAAATTTACACTAGCAGCTAGTGGCAATAAACTGTTCGACTGGAAATAATATTTGAATATTCATTATTCGAAACAAAATTGTATCTAACATCTGAAATTCAAAAATTTCTATCCGAATAATAAAAAATTTGACTCTTTATCATTGCTTTCCGATATCATTTAGTGAGTGTAGAAAGCAAGCTCGGAGCGTTCGAGAAAAGGTCTAAACGCGTTTATTTGAGCAGTCTGGAGTTAAAAAGTGTGACTCGTAACACTCCGCGTTTGCTTCCCGAACCCGCTGTGTCAATGTGACACCAGGCGAAAAAATAAAGTAAATTGTATTAAAAGAGCACGACATATTTCTAAAAACAAATATTTCTGATGATTCTTCTACACTGAAATTTATTTATTTTTTTTAAAATACTACATTACACACTTAATATAATACAAGGTGTCTCAAAAGAAATTTTATATTTATTTAGCTTACTGCGTGAACGCAACGTATCCGAGGGGCGTGGGGGTTATGTCAATTGGTAGCCTGGCTTTTGGGAATTCAGTCGCTATGGAGCGTTTCTCGGGAGCAGACCGCGCGTTATGCGTGCGAGAGTTTTACAAAAACGGTGATTCGGCGACTGTAGCGCGTAGAAAATTCTGCAGTATTCGAGGTTTTTGCCACTTAAATGATGCGCCAAGCATTCCTCTCATTCGACAATGGGTTAAAAAGTTTGAAGAGACTGGTACAACGCTGGATAAATCAAAATCCGGGCGACCTAGGTCATCAAGAACGGTAGAAAACGTGGAGAATGTTAATCAGTCTGTTCGTGACGACCCGAACCTTTCAATTCGGAAGCGCGCAAGTGCTTTAAATGTGCATAGATCATCATTACATCGCATTATGCACAAAGACCTAAAGCTGCACCCCTACAAAATTCAATTGGTGCAAGAATTAAAGCCCCAAGATGCCAGTTAGAGGCTTAATTTCGTAAATCAGGTGATAGAGCGATCTCCCGGAGAGGTGACATAAATTGGCCTCCACGCAGTCCAGATTTAACCCCTATGGACTTTTTCCTATGGGGTTATCTTAAATCTAAAGTTTACGCCAATAAACCGACTTCACTGGCGCATTTGAAAGAAAATATCCGTCACGAAATGGCAGCCATCCCTGAGTCCACCTGCCGAGACGTCATAAGTAATTTTACTGTTCGATTAAATGAGTGCCGAGAACGCGAGGGTCTACATTTAGACGATATTATTTTTAAGAAATAAATCCCCAAAAAGTGTGTTTTAATAATTAATAAACATTTTTTCTATATACGGCTTACTTTTTTTTTAATCGATCCACTAAATATAAAATTTCTTTTGAGACACCTTGTATAAACCATAAATTTCGCGACAAATCGGTTAGAAAGAACTGCTGTGCATCATAATTTACATTAATTCTTTTCCTCCATAGGAAATATTGGTTTTCAATATATTTTTACAAGTTGTTCTATATAACCTAACTTTTTTTGACACTTTACGAATTGGCAACAAGGTGAGTTTTTCAACTGTGACGTCATTTCAGAGTTACGGTAAATGGAGTTTAGGTACATTTTGGTATTTAAAGAAAACTTACAAATCAGTTTTACCTGAAAAAAGCGTTTGTTAGATTTAAAAGCCAGAATTAGAGCAGAGGTAGCAAGAATTACATCGAAAGTATACCAGGCAACTTTTGTCCAAAATATTATTTTCTATATGCAATAAAAAAAAGTTTTTTTGATTGTCTGAACACAATCTCGACCAAGGACAATGGTCTTAATAACAATAACATAGAGTGAGATAGAATGCTACAAAACATAACATGTGTATACAGACAACCGAAGGTAACCGAGGACTGCGTAGCGAGAACACAATCGCATGTTTCTTCGAAAGTAACCGAAGATTTAATGTTCACGCGGATATTGCGGATATGAAATTTTATTCGCATCCGCATGGTTTAAATGATAATTTATCCACATCCGTAGAAAAGTTGCGGATATACGCGGATAATCCGCGGATACCCGCGGATTTGCAGAGCTCTACTAATAGGATATTTTTAATTGTAGAAAAAACCGTTATGTAATTGTAAATAAGCAAATTGCATTATAGACGCTACCTTGTAAATCAATCTACGTTTATTTGCGTACGATGCGACAAATTGTAGTTAATGCTTCCTTCTACAAATATGTTTGTAACTATTTTGCTCTATTGTTAAAACTACTTATAGTTATTGTGCTTGGTAGTCTATTTTTGCATCCATCTTGAATCTGCCGCGGTTCTCAAAAAAGGTGTTACGAGTAAAACTGTTTTAATTTTCGTGAAGAATACGTGTACCAAGTGGCATTCCATTATCATCAAGTATAATATTTTTCGACGAAGGTTCTAAACTATAAGTTATCAAGTCGAAAAAAATGTTGACGTATTATTTGAACATTTCTACACAAAACTATATAAATATAAAAGTTCGAAACCCACAAATAGATATAAAATATTACAGAACAATATCGCTGATGTATATTTTTAAGTTATTGAGCGATAATATTTTTACAATAAATGTTTTCTACAATTAATTTTTCTACAAAATTTGATGTATAGTTTGATACTAATTTATAACAATAATAATATATTTATGAAACAGCTCAAGAGCCAAAAGAAACACATATTTACAAAAAAAAAATCCACAAAATACATAACGGAAACAGAAAACAGAATATACAGTTAACAGAGAACAAGAAATTACAAATATAACAAACATGGTTTGAGTTCGTATAAAATTTTGGAAATATGGTCACAACTTGTAGGAGAGACCGCTCATTCATAAAAAGTTAATGAATGAGTTGTAGTGCCCAGTGCGTAAGTAAATTCTTATCGCTATCTAAACAGCACTGTACAAGCTCGTCGCACGTCGTCCACAGTCTTTCCCGCAAACTATGAACATATTTTCTTAGTACAGCCATACATGAATTTACTGTATTCGTCACAAACATTTCACTTGCGATACAATACTTTTTCAAACCAAAGATTACTCGAAATGCATTGTTGTAGCAAATAATAAGTTTACGAAGATGACTTTTCGTGTGACATATCCATAGTGCCGAAGTATACATACTACCGCAAAAAGTAATTTGATTTCAGATTGTTAGTTTTGTATAAGAAACGCAACCTTAAATTGTTTTAAATTATGACTTTACTTAAAATCTTATTTATGATTCACGGTAAGTTCATCGAAAATCAGTTCATCGAAAATCAATTCATCGAATGATCAATTCATCGAATCGTCAATTCATCGAAAAAAAAAATTATTTTGTAAATATTTGAGAGGAATGCCGAGGGGATCTGAAAGCCAAAAAAGCACTGGTCAATAAAAGTTGACAGACTAAAAAAAAACGCAACTGCGCATGTGTCTCACCGCGTCATACCACACTTGATTTGTTCAATGTGCGGTGATTCTAAACAGGTGACATTGTTATGTTAGTGTGAGTTGGTTTTGTCATTAAACTAGATGATGGGTAGCTCGCTTCGCTCGGCTTCTTCTAACCAAACCCTTACTAACCTAATCTAACCTAAGATAGTGTTTTGTCATTAAACTAGAATATGGATAGCTCGCTTCGCTCGGCTTCTCCTAACCAAACCCTTACTAATCTAACCTAACCTAAGATAGTGTTTTGACATTAAACTAGAAGATGTGTAGCTTGCTTCGCTCGGCTTCTTCTAACAAAACCCTTACTAACCTAACCTAACCTTTTTTTTTTTTTTTTTTTTTTTTTTTTTTAAAGAGGAGAAATCTTCGCAAAGACACTTGCATGCCCGTGCGTGCAGGTAGTGCAGGATTTCTACCTGCTAAAACTCCCCTTCTTCGCCACGCTTGAGGCATCCGGAACCATCCGTTAGGATATCAGCGTCAGATGCCCCCTGGTAGTCTATTCAGGCTCCCCTCTATTCGACTCCTGCTGTCTGCTCCTTTCTTCTGTCTCTTTCCTTTCCATGATGGCTTTAATCATCTTGTGGATGGCTTCCCACTTCCTCCTGGATTGCATCATTTCTGCAACCAGGGCGTCAGGTGTTAATGCCGCTGGGCATAGGGCCCCCACCTCCACCCTCGCCGCGTCCCAACGCATGCACTGAAAGATGGTGTGCTCCACAGAGTCCACCATTCCGCAGTACACGCACGTATCCTCCAGGTCCTTACCGATTCTCTTCGTATACGTACGAAAAGAACCGTGACCTGTCAACGCTTGGGTCAGCCAGTAGTCTAGCTTACGGTGAGGGCATTCAAGCCAGGTCCTTACGTCTGGTATCAGACGTTTCGTCCACTGGCCTTTGGTGGTGTTCGTATTCCATTCGTCCTGCCATTGAGCAATGCTCTGCTCCCTGGCATTCCGTCTGGTAGTCTCGCCGCGACTGGCACTCTCGGTCACCACCCTCCTTTCCTCGACCAGGAGGAAAATTGGAACGGTTCCCGTGATCACCTGCAGGGCAACGCTCGACACGGTACGGTAGGCCGACGCGCACCTGAGCAGTGCCTTCCGCTGTGCACTTATAAGGATATTTCTATATTTTGCATATTTGCACACCTCGTGCCAAATAGAGGCTCCGTATAGAAGTATCGAGTGCACCACTCCGCAAAGCACCGCCCTTTTTCCACTCGAGGGGCCTCCAACGTTCGGCATCAGTCTGCCGAGCATGGATGTCCTCACCTCGGCTTTCCTGACGGAAGCGAGCACGTGTTTCGTGAAGGACATCCTCTCGTCAAACGTGACACCGAGGTATTTAAGCGTTTTGGAGGTAGGGATTACGGTGTTCCCCAGCGAGAAGCTGATACCGTTCCTATCCCTCTTCCCCTTCAGGATGATAGCCTCCGTTTTGCCCGGCGCAAGCTCTAGCTTGTGGGATGTCATCCAGTCGTTAACCAGCTCAAGGCACCAATTGACCGTCCTTTTTAGCGATCGCTGGTCCTCCGCCTCCACCAGCATGGCCAGGTCGTCCGCAAAACCGATCAGGGTGGCGTCCTCGTGCGTGTGCAGCGCCAAGACCTCGTCGTACAGGATGTTCCACAGGGTGGGTCCTAGAACCGAGCCCTGGGGAACTCCTGCGTCGGCCCTCAAAGACACGCCTTTGTCTACCTGAATAGATCTGTCCTCCAGATAACTGGAGACCAGTGCCACTAAGTATTCGGAGATGTTGCGTCTCCGTAGCTCCTGTAAGATCAGGTTGTGGCAGGCAGAGTTAAAGGCGTTCTTTACATCTAGCGCTACAAGCACGCACCATTTGCTCTTGTTGCGCCCGACCCAATCCTTTACGGCTTGTAGGGCTTGTATGGTGGATCTGCCCCTGCGGAAGCCATACTGGTGCTCGTGTAGTCCTCCACTACTCTCGATTTCACTCTCGAGCCTTGCCTTCACCATCGCCTCGTAGAGCTTACTGGCTGAGCTCAGCAAGCAGAGCGGCCGGTGCGATGACGGCAGTTCCGGAGGCTTTCCCCCTTTCGGGATGAGGACCAGTCTTGCCGTTTTCCACTCTTTTGGGAAACACTGTGTGCTCAGGAGCTGGTTAAGCATCTTCAACAGCCAAGATGGTTGGTTCGCTACCACCTCCTTGATGGCTTCAACGGGGATTCCATCCAGGCCTGGAGCTCTTCCGCTTTTCAGTGATTTTGCAGCACTTTTAAGCTCCTCCAGGCTAAAAGGATCCACCGTTTCCGCCACCGTCCATCTGTCGAGGGCTTCGTTAGCAGCCGGGAACAGGGCCCTCGCTATTTGCGTCTTCCTGCTTGTGGAGATGTCGTATGGAGTCAGCCCTCCGAGGTGCCTCGTTGCGATACGGTAACCGTCGCCCCAGACATCCTCGTTCACCTTCTCACACACCTCTCTCCACAGGTCTCTTTTTGACCGGTTTATTAGGTTTTGCAGGAGTTTCCTTCCTGCTTTAAACCTTACCCGTGCTGCTTCCCTCTCCTCGTCCGTGGCAGTTCTCCTGCGGTTGAGCCTTGTAGTGGTCCTTCGCAGCTTAGCGCAGTTGGTCCTGGCTCGCTCTATTTCAGAGTTCCACCAGTACGGCATGCCTGTGCCCTGCGTGTTTCCCCTGGTGATGCTGTCCCTGTAGGTTTCCCTGATGATTCTGGCACATGTATGAAATGTGCCGTCTTCATCAGGTTCGAGGTCGACTCTTGTGTTTAAGATGTCCCTAAACACAGCGGAGTCGAGCCACGGCTTACCTTGGGATCGGCCCTTGCGTGTTGCCTTGATGTCCGATATCTCAAAGTAGATGTTTCTGTGGTAGCTGAGGTTTTCAGATAGCAGAACTTGCCAGTTCGCTATTGTTCTGGAAACCCTGCTAGTGGAGCACGTAACATCTATATGAGACTCGGAAGCACCTCTGACAAAGGTGGGCTCGTTGCCGGTGTTGATCACCACCAGGTTCATAGCCGCCAGCCACTCGGTGAAGTACTCACCTCTTCTGTCGGTAATCGGGGATCCCCACTGTGTGGATTTCGCGTTGATGTCTCCCATGATAATAAACTCCTTCCCGCCTCGTCCTGCTGTTTGCATCATCTCATCCACAGCATCCTGGTATGTTTCCATACGGATGTTGGGGGAGATGTAGCAGCAGAGGACAAGGCACTTCCCGAAGTCTATACATAGGTAGCCATCACCGCAATGGACCCCGCTTACTCCCATCTTCCTGTTCAGGAACAGCACTGCCACGTCGCACCGCGTGTCCCTGAGCCATCTACCTCCCTTTGTGAGCGTCTTGTTCGGCTCGCCCACCACCAAGAGGTCGATCCCCGCCTTCATAGCGGCCGCATAGGTGACGTCATGCGCCGCCCGTGCTCTTCCAAGGTTGCACTGTAGAACCTTAATCCCCATTGTTGGTTTTGGATGGGGTCCTCGCTGCTCTACGACTTACGCTTGCGCGCTTGCCGTAGACTAACGTTCTGAAAACGGGGCACTTCGTCTGGTCAGACCTGTGCCCAATTTCGTCGCACGTTATGCAGCGAGAAGGGTTCTTACAGTCCTTGGCCTTGTGGTCTTTTCCACCGCAGTTGAAGCAGAGAATGGACCTGTTCTGCTCCTTGCACTCAGCTGTCCGGTGCCCGAACTGTAGGCACCGGTAGCACCTGTGCACCTCTATCCTCTTCCTCACCCGGCAAGCGACCCAACCTATTCTGATGCGGCCCTTCGCATCAAGGTCGGTCGCCACGTCTTTTCTCACTGCTACCGTGGCAGCCTGGTTTCCGCTCGCCATCGGTCTCAGTGAGATGACCTTGACCTCGTCCTTCCCCAGGTCCTCTCTGTACTTCATAATCTGTAGCTTCAACACCTCAGCACTGATGTCCGCATCTATATTAGCGATATGGATTACGTCCATCCTGTCCTTTACTAGGACTCGCGTGCTGGTGTTCTCAGCTGCCTTCTTGAAGGCGTTGGCCTTCGCGCGCCCTCCCGAGATCTCCAGAAGCAGATCTCCCTGGGCTGTCTTCCTCATGGACCTGACCTGGACACCGATTTCGTCAATCTTGACATCGTTCTTCACCTTGCGCAGGATTTCTGCGTAGGTGGAGCCTTCTGTCCTAACGATGACTTTTTCGGTGTCCGGCGCCTTTTTTACCGCTCCTCCGACGGTGTCGACTCTTTTGTCAGGGGGTTTCTTCCTTCCCCTTGCCCCTGCGGTCATTATTATGGCCCTGCAGGCCGTGCCATGGAAGGCGAACTCCGCGCACTTCCTCAAGTAGCCCACGTCGATGGCGCCGAGGGTGTACACTCTCACTCTCTCCAGCTGCTGCTTCACCGCTTCTTCCCTCAGGTTCTGGCAGAGCCGGTACAGAGTTCCAGTGTCATTAACACCCCCCTCGTCCATCTTGTAAGGGAGGACGAATAGGGTGTTCTCCCTCTTACTTTTCTTTCCTTTCCTGTCCACGGCTTCCGTGACGCTCCTCAGGAACTCCACTCTACCTTCCTGCAGACCGTCCTTGGCCATGCAGACCAGGTCGGGAAATCTACTTATCATGCCTTTCATGACACTGCCCTCAGGGTCTAGGCCTGGGTCCACGATAACGGCTAGATCTTCTTTAGCGTCAGCTTTTGTCATGTTACCGGGCTCCATAGTGGTAGCCCTGTAACATGCTTCTGGCCAAACGCTGTCTATTATCGGTGCTAGATCTGCGAAGGTTCCCCCTCCAGCCAGCGTCGCGGTGAGCCTATTGCTCCGTTCCGCCCGGGATGCCTCTTCAGATCCAGCTTCCGATACCGGGTCCGTCTGGGTTGCAATACTTGCCGTATTGCACGCCTCCTTGCTGACCCTTTTCAGCCGCTTCTTCGTCGGCGATTCCCGGAGCTTTTGCAGCTTGCGGTTTGTGACCACCACATGCCACTTGAGCTCCTTTACCGCCTCCTTTATACTCATTTTCGTGTCCGGTGTCCCGTCCACGATACCAGCTAGTTTGTCCGTCGCCATGGTTAAAAGTTTCATGGCTTCAGCAAACTCCTCCTCTCTCTCGCCCTCGGACTCCTCTCGTTCCCTCCCTCTTTTAATCGAGGTCGGGTTCGAGACAACGTTCGTCTTGTCCTTTTTGCCCTTCATTGTGGCGAAGAGTGCGGCTACGCTATTGCGTCTCACAGCTCTCACCGTGCCAACTCCAGCCTGGGCTTTACTCTGGCTCTTCCTTGGATCATCCTCTTCGACCACAACGATGATCTCCGCCTCCTTCTCCGCTGCAGTTGGAGTGCAGCCCTTGTCTTTCCGTGGTGGCGGTGTTCGCCGCGTGGCACCACTCTTCTTGAAAACTTCCTCTACACTTACGTCGTTTTGGTCCCCCCTATTCTTACTATCCATAATTGTTGTTTTGCCAGCGCATCGTGTGTGATGGAGCAGGCCAGAAGGTTAGGAACGGGTGTACCCTCGGACTCTTGTCCTACCCCAGTTCCCTGAGGCCTAACCTTGTTCTGTTTATCCGGCCCCGGGATACACGGACGGGCCGGGCCCGCTCGGCGCAGTAGGAGATCCGACACCCCCTACTCATCGCACACTTCCCGATCAAGGTCCGAAGCGGCTGGTTCCTGACTCCCACAACCTCTACATTTCGGCAGAGATAAACTCACAGCAGCTCTTCAACCCCGTGGCCCGGGGGACCCCACCCTCAATTCACCAACCTTTGGCCACGGAGCCTCTGAGCACGACCCACGCGAGTATTGTGAGAGCCGATCGTTTGGCTCTTCCGCCCCCTCGGCCATTGTGACGTAATGTCATCCTCTGCCTTCGGGGCCGTTGGCCGGTTATCTTGAAAATGAAAATTAGAAGAGACCCCCTAGCCCTAGTTACCTAGCAGCGTTGGGAGGTGACAAGGGTTGGTCAAGTGCGACCGATAGTGAAGATTAAAGGTCGATCTCACCTCAGACAAGTTGAAGCAAGATGAGATCTTGAGAGATAGGCCTCTAGGTGGGGTGGACAGAGTGAAAATTAAACAGTCCCTGGCCTCGAGTAAACTAGATGCGTCAGGCACAGAAGAGAGCAAGAGAGTCGGGCAGGAGAGCCCAAATAGAGCGGACGACAGAGGTGAGTTTGACCCAGAGCCGAGTAAGGGGAGTCAACACTCAGCTAGAGTGGTATAGGGCCGCTTCCTAATGTCCCTCAACAGGCTGTTGGGGAGTTAGGAGGGAGGATAAATATGAAATACGTGTGGGCCTGGCTCGCATTCAACGAATCAGGTCCTGAAGTACAAGAGTTGGGTCAAGCGCGACCCGACAGGAGAGATGGGAGAAAGGAGTGTGGCACAAGTAAGTAGAAGAAGTGTCACGCTCGATCAGTGTCTCTGTACAAGGTGTATAGTGGCACGATTTATTATCGAGGTTCTCTCCTCTAGATCCGATGGTTTTAGTCACCTGGCCACTCCCGGCTTGGGCCAGGAGTGGGCGGGTTATCAGGTGCACCACGAGAAGGACGCATTTATGTTGCGTGGCCTAATAATACCTATGGAATTGCATATACTGAAGTATGTACTTTCCGTGCAATGGTATTTCGGCTCTTCCATTCGGTCTTGGGCTTGGCCCCTAGACTGGGTCTTTTGCCCAGCTCCCTATCAGAATCCTTCTACGGAGGCGTCTGGCGGCAGGCGGCTGTCTCAAGCTTACGGACTTCGACCTGTTTTACGAGGCTAGCCAGTCCATATACAAGGGGAACTCGTCGAATGCCCGCGTGGTTAGACGCACGGTTCTCCGAGGCTTCACCAGGTGTCAATCAGTTACCCGCTCTCTCCGGATGCGAGTGTCTATAACTCGACCTTTGAGTTGCCATGATGTCTGCGCAAGATGGTTCCATTAGAGAGTTGGTGACAGTATGTGCAGTAGAGAACTTGCTCGGTTCCCCCCTGTCCACCCAACCTAACCTAACCTAAAATAGTGCTTTGTCCTTAAACTAGAAGATGGGTAACTCGCTCCGCTCGGTTTTAGACTTTTAGTAACTAAACCTAACTTAATTACCTTGTTTTTAGATGCATAGTACTTTATTTTCCCCCATATTAGCCCAATTAAAATGCATATCATTGTGTATGAATTTTAAAAATTATTTGCGTGCAATTGCCCGTAACCTGTCTTATTAAACCTGAAAAACAAAAAAATTATTCGTTTTATTATATAAGTTTTCTTATTAGAATTCTTTATTTATATTCAAACACTATGTCACTTTATTTACCTTTTTTTAAACCATATAAAAAATTTTATGCAATTATTTCTTAGTCTGTCTACTTTTCTTGACCACTGCTTTTTTGACTTTCCGATCCCCTCGGCATTCCTCTCAAATATTTACAAAATATTTTTTTTCGATGAATTGATCATTCGATGAATTGATTTTCGATGATTTGATTTTCGATGAATTGATTTTCGGTGAATTGATTTTCGATGAACTCGTCGGTTACCCTTATTTATGACTTCTGACTTAAAGACGCCGTTAACAATAATTATATATGGGTATTACTACCGCAAAAAGTAATTTGATTTCAGATTGTTAGTTTTGTATAAGAAACGCAACCTTAAATTGTTTTAAATTATGACTTTACTTAAAATCTTATTTATGACTTCTGACTTAAAGACGCCGTTAAGGTGCCGTTGCGAAGCCTATCTTGTCATAACATCCGCCGCCCGGTGTCCGTAGGCGCCACTAGTCAAACTTAGAGAGAGATAGTTAGCTCGAATATTTGCCAAAACAGCTATCAAAATTTGCTTCTAAGCAGATAACAGGTTGATGAGTATTTTGAAATTTAAATCGCATATACAAAATACTTGTATAGTCAATACGCTACATATTAAAGTCAGTATAGCAAATACCGTATTTTTTAAAAGCAGAAATTTTTTCTTATTTTGTTAGGTCAATATGCCACCCAGACGTAGACCTTTATCCAAAAGTCACAAACGAACTAAAAAAGCGAAATGTCAAGATCCTCCATATTTTGTAAATAAAAAAATCATAATTGTTACATTTAGGGGCAGACTTGAATTTAAAAATAAAATTACCTAAAATTTTAGCATAGTCAATGGCGAGTCAGTACAATAACAAAATAATTAATATTATTTTAAAAAAATTTATGTGAAGTGTGAATTTTCACACATTTCAGGGTTTCGCAGGTATTTAGTAAGTGAACAATGATTATTTGGAATGCCAAAACAAATTTTATGTTACAATATTTCTTTTTTTTGTTAATTTTAATTCGAATGCCTAATACCATTATGTAAGTTTCTAAATATGTGCAGTATTTTTTATTATATAGCAAGGTTCAAAAAAATTTTGAAAAAATTCCTCTTAGATAGATATATAATCTAAAAATATTTAGTGAAGGCGTAATGCTGAGTGTGTAGGACATATTTTGCTTTGTAGTATTCATTGTAAAATGAACAATATTTTAAAAATAATTTATCATCTCTTAATCTAAGAGCTTTAAAAACAAATTTTATGTTAAAATATTTTTATGTTAATTTTAATTCGAGTGCCTAATACCATTATTTAGGTTTCTTAATATGTGCAGTATTTTTTTTTTATATAGCAAGGTTCATTAAGATTTTGAAAATTGCGCCTATGGCTTCATTGGTTGTTTCTAGTCATAGCTCCTCCCTTTGATTTCGTGTACATTCAAACAGAATTAAATTATAATTTCAACAATTTCCACTGGTTATTAAATTTACGCTTTTAAAAATTAAATGCAACATTTGCCAAAATATAACTAGAATTTTGAAAAAATTATTTAAAATAAAAATGCAAAAAAAAAATAAATAATAATATTGTCTCTTCTCGTGGGATTCGAACCCATTTTCTTGGGCAGAACGCTAGTACCGTAACCATTGCACCAAGATACACGTTACAGTTTAGTGTGTTATATAACTATAAGTTTTCAACATTATTAGCAAAAAAACACAAAAAATGCTTTTTTTTCCAAAAACATAATCTGATCAAAAATTCCTGTTGTACTATTCCGGTTCACACCAATGTACATTACTTAGAATTTTTTCAGATTTTTAGTTTAAACCATCTGGGCTACAGGGTGTGGGACAAATTTTTTTTTTGGGAGTTGTATAAGCATGCCAAATTTCAACTCTCTAGCTTTAGCCGTTTGGCTACAATTTTTACCGAACAGACAGACAGACAGACGATAAAATGACGGTATAAGGGTTTTTTGGTCATACCTACAAAACCCTAAAAACAGACATTATATCAGGGCCTCGAACCGTTATTTTTTTCGTTTCGGTTTTTGTTCCGGTTCAATTAAAAAAATATGTATCAGTTCGGTTCGGGTTTTCGTTCCGGCAAAAATAACGGTTTTTTCGGTTTTCGGTTCAGTTCCGAATAATGTTTTAAATTTTTTATTTGTATTAGAAATTTATTTTCTGCTATAATTTAAAAGAAAAATGTATTCTCTATTTTGTAATGATCATATCAAGGTCGCTGCCAGGGAGGGTTTTGGGCGTCGACCCCCCCCCCCCGCAAATAATAGATGCGTATTTTTTTTTACTTATCAGTTAAAATATTACGATTTTTTTCCGCTCATCAGTTTAAAAAATAATCCCAAATAAAATGTATTTTATATTTTGGATCACTCCCATAAACATTATCTTTTTTCGGTTCAGCAAAAATAACGGTTTTTTACGGTTTTCGGTTCGGTTTTTGCGAATTTCATGTATCTATGTCCAAGCAACGTTCTGTCGAATAAAAAATACCCATTTACTCCTTTAAGGGTGAAATTAAAAAAAACTCAAAATTATTTAGAGATATTTTAAAATGACATCTATGTGCCATTTTAAATGCTATGACTCAACAAACACAGGACATACGACGGGATGTATATTTCACCCCGAATGTAGATTCGCCCCTTTAGGGGTTGATTGGGAAAAAAAATCCTTTCTGCAAGTTTTTTGCATTTGTATGGGTAATCTTTATATGCAAAAATCAAGTCGATATTTTATTGGTCCTAAGAACATTAAGGAATCCTTGAAATCTAATTTGACCCTTTAAGGATGCAATTTTAAAAAATTGTCAAAACCATTTCGAGATATTTAAAAAAGTCAACCATCAGCCAAAAAGAAATTTTATGACTGAACAAATACAGGAAATACGACGGGATGTATAATTAAGTCCGAATGTAGATTCACCTATTTAGGGCTTGATTAGGACAAAATCCTGAAATAAGGTTTTCGGCCTTTGTATTGGTAATCTTTATAAGAAAAAACCAAATCGATATTTTACTGGTCCTAAGAGAAATTAAAGAATCCTTGAAATCATAATTCACACTTTTCACCCTTTAGGGGTGACATTTTAGAAAACTGTCAAAACCATTTCCAGATATTTTAAAAAGACACCTATGTGCCAGAAAGAAACGTTTTAACTCAACAAACACAGGAAATACGAAGGGATGTATAGTTCACCCCGATTGTAGATTCACCCCTTTAGGGGTTGATTAGGACAAAATCCTGATATAAGTTTTTTGGTATTTGTATGGATAATCTTTATAAGCAAAAAGAAAGTCGATATCTTATTGGTCCTAAGAGATATTATTATATTATTCTGATAATAAACTATATTTTAAACTTTTTCGGCTATTTTATTTATTGCCTTACTGAATAAAAATAAAAATGTCATTTTACCTATTTGTTATTTGAACGTTTAGTTAAAATTCTATACTTTAGATTTACTTTTAAATACATCATATAAATTATATTTACCAAGTATTAATATTTGTTTATGTAGCAAAATAATGCTAAATAGAGTCTAATCTAATCAGTTTATGGCTAGCCATAAAAGAAACTAATGCTTCGATTGGCGAAGCGCATGTAGAAATAAATTTGATATAGAAGCGCACGGCCCACAGTCTAACGGATAACAGCTGAACTATTTTTAACATTGATACAGATACAGAAAATTATATTTACCAATTCATCTCGAAAACTATTTAGTTTTAATGAAAAATATAAATATAAGGTTGTTCTACTATAAATTCTGATCGCTCTAAAGGAAACCAAATTCTTTTCAAATTTGTTGTTTTTAAGATTAATAGGAATGTGTTTGTATGCATGCAAATCTAGCGAAAAACTGGTTTGCGTCCCCGATTGAATCGCCACCTTAACAATAATTATATATGGGTATTACTACCGCAAAAAGTAATTTTATTTCAGATTGTTAGTTATGTATAAGAAACGCAACCTTAAATTGTTTGAAATTATGACTTTACTTAAAATCTTATTTATGACTTCTGACTTAAAGACGCCGTTAACAATAATTATATATGGGTATTACTACCGCAAAAAGTAATTTTATTTCAGATTGTTAGTTATGTATAAGAAACGCAACCTTAAATTGTTTTAAATTATGACTTTACTTAAAATCTTATTTATGACTTCTGACTTAAAGACGCCGTTAACAATAATTATATATGGGTAAGTGCAGACGAAACAACGGACATTAAAGGACGCTGTGTTGTGAATATCGTTGTAGGGATTCTACATCCTTCCCGTCCATATGAGCTTTATCATATTGCTACACAAATAAGTAAAACTGTTAATGGCGGCCTTATGGCTGATATAGTTTAATATTTATTATTGATATATTAAATATAGTGGTGAATATACAGGGAAGGTAGCGTTAATAAACCCATCTCCACAAATGCTTTCTTGCAGTCGCACCGGTATTGGATATTCCCCATAATCCTGACAGCTCTACGTTGTAGAGAAAATAGCCGTCCCACATGGCTGGAATGAGCCCAGATTAGAATGGTATAAGTCAACTGAGTTTGAATAGAGGCAAAGTAGTACGTTCTTAGAACTGCTTTAGACGCACACCATTTTAAGCTATTTAGGCAGTAAATAGACGAACAAATTTTCTTGGCTATTTTGTTAGCATTCTGATCCCAAGTCAGTTTGCTGTCTATTTCTAAACCTAGAAAGGACACAGAAACTGGATTGTTGGTGTCCTGTAGATATCTAGTAGAGAAGACCATAAGTTGGGTTTTGTTCGTGTTCAAAGTTAACTTATTTGTCAGAATCCAGTTGTGGTAGTAGGGCATGGATAATTCTCTATTATCTGTAAGTGACGTTAGGGATTTGTTGCTATCAAGGACAGTAGTGCTGTCTGCAAAAAGGATGGTGTTTAATTCAATGTAAATGACTTAAAAACGCCGTTAACAATAATTATATAAGGGTAAGTGTAGACGAAACAACGGACATTAAAGGACGCTGTGTTGTGAATATCGTTGTAGGGATTCTACATCCTTCCCGTCCATATGAGCTTTATCATATTGCTACACAAATATGTAAAACTGTTAATGGCGGCCTTATGGCTGATATAGTTTAATATTTATTTCCCTATATTAAATAAACACTTTTAAAATTTGTAAATCTTCAAAATGACTATCGAACACAAACTAAATATGACTTCAAAATGTATGTTTTAGTAAAATAAAAGAGTAAAGAGCAATATTAGTCTATAATTCACATGAAAAAAAATCGATTTAGTTATTTTTTCGCCACTAAGATTGACATTGAAGTTATGACGCAAAATGACCATAGCGACCGAGCTATACCAGTAATCAGTCATATTCAAAAATAATAATTCTTCTTTTTACTAAGCCACCTTATAAAATTTGAATGTTGAATGTTTGCAGATGCATATGCATATATAGTTCTGTGATAATCTAGTGCTGTTAGAAATCGAACACCACGGAATCCGAATAATCAGGTTCCAAATAAAACAATCGGTTTCAGATTAACTCGGTTTAAAGTATCGGACTCTATATTCAGATATCCGTTATGTCGTTTTCGATTCCCAGCACTAGTACAAACTCGAAAGGACACATGCTTACAATTAACTAGCGACGACTCTGATTGTTCATATTGTGAAAAAAATTTCTCATAAAAACAAAACACTATATTTTGTTGTGAAAGAAAATCAAGGATAAATTAGTATTACATTTTTAATTTTACCTTACAGTGACAAATTACAATCAACAAAAACAATACCCATATGCTATGTCAGAGTTTCTCAAACTTTTTGAACAGCGGAGCAATTTTCACGACAGGAATTGGTCGCGGAGCACTATCGTTGCTATATATTTATATATATTTTAGTTGGATCTTGATGTGTGAATATGTTGTAGAAATAAATTTCTCAATTGATCGATACAGGATAATCATGTTTTATGTCAAAGTTTCATGCCGATCTTGAAAAGTTATCTGGTACGTACTATAACTGAGTAAAATGTAAAAATGCTTTGTTAATTAAAAACAAAACTATTAATAAAAATTAGCTGTGGTAACTACAGGACCGACCGCCAACACAAAGTACTTAAGCAAAATAATTTCTGACAAAGAAATTATTTAGAATAATCATGGAAACATTACATATACCTATGATAAAATAGATACATAAAAAAATATCACAAATATATGAAAAAAGAAAAAATATATTAAGTTTTGTTGTTTACTTTTTAAAAACCGATACGAAAAATCTTCCACTTCTAGATGACTGATTTTTACCGAAACTTATTCAACTGACTTTGAATGAAGACTTTGATGTGAAAAGCTTAAAAATGAAGTTTCATAAAAATCCGTTTAGCCAAATTTGCTTTACACGTGTCTAAGAACCGACAGACAGACATACAGACATGTCTGTCTGTCTGCCAGACATCATGCTAAATATAGTAAAAACATGAAAGAACCTCAATTCGTGGACCTCCATCAAAAATAAAAAATGTCAAAATCGGTATTATCACAATACCTCCCTTATATGTATAGACTAGGCCGCCGAGAGGACTTCTGGGGCCCCGGGGTCCTCACTTCCAAAATACAAGTGTTGAGCAAGAAAAAGGTCCTCACTTCCAAAATATAAGTGATGAGCAAAAAAAAGTCCTCACTTCCTACGACTCTGCTCAGCCCCAAGAACCCCAGGACTCCGGGCCCCAAAAATTCCGGGGCCCTGGGATTTCCCCGGCTACCCCCATTCTTGTCGGGCCTGTGTATATGTAGGTGGCGGTCGGTAAAAACATATCTAGAACTGGGGCAAAAAAGCTTATTAAAATACAAAATAGAAAATACCGATAAAAAACTATTTTAATACTTTCTTTATAATATTTGAACATACTTGTCGTCTACTGGACGTTCTGAGACAGAGACTGTAACAGCTTTTTTTAACAATCCGTACTTAAGCCAGCGATCTACCGAAAAATAATCGCAACAAAACCAAATAAATAACACTGCACCAGTGACGTACGATATTTCACAACATCGGAATTTATACGTATTGAAAAGGGCGCAGTTTTGAAATGTGGTAATTATAATTTTAGTACTTTTCTATTTTTCGAGAGGAATTATCCCCCTTAAACCCTCCCTGCGTACGCCACTGCACTATAATTTACTGACTTACTGTCTGAATTATAAGAAATAATTCATATTCCTATTGCATGAAATGTCACAACATCCATTATCTATTATTTGGCATATTTTAAGGAATTTGCACTGCATTTATATATGCCGCTCCTACAACATATCAGCCTTGTAATAGAACAGTAACTCAACTGTATATTTGTATTTCATATAAAATAAAAATTTTCATTTGAACCATTGAGATTCGAGTGCCAAAATATTATTGTACTGGTTTTTGTTATCTTCAGTAGCGTATTATTTCTGAGTGAAACTTTTGTTTTGAAAAAACATACACTATTTTCAAAACTGATCACATTTATTTTAATTACTTTTCTGTCTAATCTGCTTGCGGAGCACCAGTAGAAGCTTCGCGGAGCACCAAGTAAGTACTCCGCGTAGCACAGTTTGGGATAATCTGTGCTATGATAATGAGAGTGAGCGTAGTTTACATGACGATTCGTATGCGATTTATATAACCGGGAATAACAACATAGAATATAGAGTCCTATCCGTCTGGTGTAGAGTGATAGTCATTCAAGAATATTGATTTTTCTGAAACATGTTAATTCAAGCTCTATTTACAGATAGTTCTTCTGGTTATTCATAGAATTTCAAGCAAACAAGGCTGCTTTCGAACAGTAATGAATTCACGTATAGCTGTTCTGGAAAATGTTGATTACTTACCAATTGTAACTGCAGCTATTGCTGTTTTGCTGGATATCCTTTCAAAAGTAGGTATATAATATCTTTACATTTTCACACTCTTCACTAGTTATTTGTGCAGATGCTGCACTAAACAAAATATATGCAGGTGTGTCGCGAATATTAGTTTATTTTTTTTTAATAGTCACTGCATGCCTATGTACGTACCTACTTATTATTATAGCAAACTCAATATTAAATCTGTTCTGTGATTATTTTAATTCTGTTTTGAGCCATATAATTCAATTATTCTAGAAGAAGAGTATGATGTTGGGAGCGTTGTTTCGTTAAGCAATCTAGATATATCTAGGAATGATATTGCTAGTGCTTTGGCTAAGCTAGATTCTAATAAGGGTGCTGGACCTATAACATACCGAGCAGATTCATTAAAAGACTTTCTGATTATTTTATTGAGCCACTTTACATAATATTTAATAAATCTCTGAATGAGTCTATTTTCCCTTATATATGGAAACAAGCATATATTATACCACTATTCAAATCCGGAAATAGAAACGTAATCAACAAGTATCGCCCGATTTCCCAATTATGTATTTTTGAGAAAATATTTGAGTCTTTAATTTTTAACACCATTAGTGAATTTGTTAAACATTATATTATATCCCAGCAACACGGCTTTCATCAGGGACGGTCTGTTGAAACTAACCTCATGATTTACTCTCAATATTTACTGGAGCATTTAGATCACAGGCTCCAAGTGGATTCCATACATACCGACTTTAGTAAGGCCTTTGACAAAATAGATCACAATATTTTAATAAATAAATTATTAAAATTTGGCATACATGGTAATTTGCTGAGATGGTTCATATCTTACATAAGTAATAGAAGCCAGGCTATAAAAATTAATAATTTCATATCGCGTTTTGTTAATGTTACTTCCGGGGTACCGCAGGGTTCGCATTTAGGCCCTTTACTTTTTTCTATCTTTATAAATGATGTTGTCGCTGCTATAAAGCATAGTAACATATTACTTTTTGCAGATGATATAAAAATTTATTCGAAAATTAGCAATTCGCGGGAATATTATCTACTGCAATTAGATCTAAATAACTTTTATTCCTACTGTTTAAAAAATAAACTCTTCTTAAATTATAAAAAAATGTCAAGTTATAACTTTTTCTCGAAATAAAAATTCCTATCAATTTCAATATAGTTTAGGCAGTCACAATTTACAAAGAACCAATGTTATTAAGGATCTCGGCATATTTTTAGACTCAAAGTTAACATTTGAATCTCACTTTAATTATATTTGTGGTAAAGCTTGGAAAATGCTAGGCTTCATTATAAGGGCAACAAAAAAATTTCATTCCTCATTATCAGTGAAATCTTTATATCAGGCTTACGTCTTTAGTTTATTAAATTTTGGGTCAGTTATATGGAATCCTTCTTACAATAAATATGTTTTATATCTGAAAAAAATACAGAAAAAGGCAGTACGTTACATTGTCTCAAAATCGGATACACTGTCTAGTAATGAGAGTTACCAGCATCTTTGTCTAGAATTAAATATTTTACCGTTGCAGGAACGAAGAGTTCTTTCTGACATGATATTTCTTTATAAAATTGTAAATAATATTATTGACTGCAACGAACTTGTATTACTAATTAATTATCATGTGCAGAACTACAACACACGCCGTAACGAGTTGTTGCACCAGAATTACGCTAGCACTAATTCTTTTATCAATTCTCCCATTGTCAGACTTTCTTCGACATATAATAATATTTTTGGACATATTGATTTATTTAATAATTCTCTTCCTAAATTTAGAGTAATGTGTAAACTTTTGTTAAATAATCAGTTAGCATAAATTACAAATCATCATAAAATAATTGTCAAATTTATTACATTTTGAACTGTACTGATTTTGTAAATATTTTTGTAAAAATTTAGTGGACACTTCGCTGGGTTCGTCCAGTTTGTGTTCCCAGGGTAAATAAATAAATAAATAAATAAATAAATAAATAAATAAATAAATAAATAGCCCTTTTTTATTTCCGTTATAAATCTATATATACATTTGTATTGTATCTTAAGATGTATATTACATTTCATTAATATGATTTACAATACATGTATTGCTTAAATAATTACATATACTAATATTCTTAATATCTACTTGAACTTAATTACATTAAATTCAAGGAGCCCATTTCTAGGCATGGGCCTCCCCCAGTTGCGCCCAACGTTGACGGTCGCTTGTTGCCCTTCTCCAGAATTTGCCTGCTGTTTCCTTAATTTCATCTTCCCATCGAGTTTTTTGTCTTCCTCGCCTTCTTTTATGCTCTCTAGGTATCCATTCCGTGACCTCTTTGGTCCACCTGTGATCTCAAAGGCGCATAACATGACCAGCCTATTTCCATTTCAAGGACCTGGCAGTTTTCAGAATATCTTTCAACCCAGTTTTTTCCTTATTTCGGATAGACGGATTCTGTTCGACCTTTTGATTTTTAGCATAGATCTTTCCATCGCGTATTAGCACGTGCGTAATTTGTTAGTTTGTTTTTGGATTGTAGACCAAGTTTGACATCCGTAAGTCATAGTGGGGCTAACGCAGCTGTCAAAAGAGTTTCTTTTTATTGTGGCTGATAAGTTCGAATGAAATATATCTTGTAAGGCCCAGAATTTCTTCCACCCTTGAGCTACTCTTCTTTCTATTTCCTTTCCTTGTCTGTTGTTGAAAGACAGTAGTTGCCCGAGGTATATTATTTCTTCTGCATATTCCAAACTATTTCCATGTAGGCTGATGTTCAACTTTTGTCCATTTGTCATGACTTTAGTTTTGTTTTCATTCATTTTTAATCCTGTTTTCTCACATTGGACGTTAAGTGAATTGATCGTTTCCTCTAGTTCTTCAGCAGATTTAGAAAAGAGAATTATATCATCCGCAAACCGAAGATTTGTGAGCCTCTTTCCATTTATTGCAATACCTTTGTTTCCCCATTCCAACTCGCGGAAGATATCTTCAAGTACACAAGTAAATAAGTTTGGAGATAAAGGATCACCTTTTCGCACACCCCGCCGTAGTTTGAAAGTAGGTCCTGCTGTTTCAAGTTTGATTCTTGCGAAATGTTCTTCATAGATGTTTTTTATAATATCAATGTATTTCTTTTCTACTCCGCTTTTTTCCAATACTTTATAAATGAAGACATGTTCGATGGAGTCGAATGCCTTTTCGAAGTCAATAAATGCTAAGTATATATTTATGTTGTACTCGTTGCTTTTTTCTATAACTTGCTTTACAACGTGTAGGTGGTCTATTGTAGAAAAAGAACTTCGAAATCCAGCTTGTTCTATTGGCTGGTCTTCATTTAAGATTTTACTGATCCGACGCAATACCATCTTAGTAAATAATTTATAGAGACATGGTAGTAGGGATATTGGACGATAATTATTTATGACATCTCTGTTTCCTTTTTTGTGGAGTAGAATTATGTCGACTAGTTTCCACGGGTTGGGTATTTCTTCTGTGACTAATATCTTATTGAATAACTCTAGAAGTGGCTTCTGTAAATGTTCTTTGCCCAAAGTTATTAGTTCATTCGGTACGTTGTCGCTGCCCGGGCTTTTGTCTTTCTTTAGCTCCTGTATCGCGCTTGCGATTTCTGAGTTTAGGAAAGGTGGAACTCCTTCTTTTGTCTGATTGTTGCTCGATCTCACGGTGGTTGGTATTTGGCTGGAGTACAAATCTGAGTAAAATTGTGTGGCAATTTTCATTATTTCGGATCTATTACTTGTTGATTTCCCATTTATGTTTTTAAGTTTTGTTATCCACTGGCGACCTGAAGATAGCTCTTTTTTCAATTTTCTTATTGAACCAGTTGTTGATAGAATTTCTTGAGTAACCTTTTCTTTGTACTCTCTTACGTCCCTCCTTATTTCATTTTTTGTTACTTTCTTTATTTCCGCATACTCAATTTTCTGCAGAGTTTTTTTATTTTTTATATTCTTAATAGTTTCTCTTTCCTCGATGAGTTTTTTTGTTTCATCACTAATTTTATTGTTTCTTAACTTTTTTGTGTTTGATTTTTTGTTTTGAACTTCTGCGTATGATTTTACTGAATTTAATATAGCTCTTTCTATAGTTTTGTACATATCCTGTACTTCTACTTGATGAAAATTTCCCTGGTCTATTTCCGAAATGTTTTTTTCCAAATCCTTTAGGTAGATTTCTTCGTTTTCTACAATTTGATGGATGTGAGGGGTTTTTCTAAATTTATTTTTTCGTATTTAATCTCCATTTCTTTTTATTGTAGCTCTTAAAATCGATAAGAAGTTGCCCTCTTGGATTTCTTTTTCCATAGTTGGAGGTGCCTAGAGCTGCTTCTTCTCCGGGTAGTTGTATGCCAACTTCGGCGTTGAAATCTCCAATTACGAAGAGAGGATCTTTGGTGATTGAAAGTTCGTTAATAGTGTCGTCCAGTTTATCATAGAATTCTATCATTTCATCTTCAGATGAGTCAGTTATTGGGGCGTGGACTTGTATTATCTGTAGATTACACTGCTTACTTATTTTATGACTAGTGCGGCAATTCGGGTTGATATTGGTTTGAAGTCTATTATTTTGTTTTTCTAATTCCTATTGACTATGAAACCTACACCATATTGACCTTTTATTGCAGCCGTATGGCAGATAAGATTGTCTGATTTTCTCACTGTGATTGTTTCGAAGTTTCTTCTGATTTCTGAGAGTCCTATTATACTATATTTGATTTCATCAAGTGCTAATTCAAGTTCTTGCATTCTACCTTCTTCTTGGAGAGTCCTTGCATTGAATGTACATAGATGTATTTTTAAGACAGGTTTGATTTTATTCATCTGGGGGGAGGGTTGGTCATTATCTCCCACGGAGACCACCCGGGTTGGGAGATTTGATAAATTCTTAATAAAATTGTTATTAGTGTATTCTTTTACGTTTTCTTTGCTTTGTGTCGTTGCCGAAATGTTATCCGTGAATTTTATATCCTATTTTTCTTTGGTGGTTTGGTAATTCGTGCTACTGCCGAAAATAGCTCGGATACTCTGGTATTTTCCTGACTTGGATCCAACTGAATTTGCTCTATTTCTTTGGTTTTGAAGTTTACCGGCTTCGGGTTGTTGTTTGGCCTTCTTTTCTTCTCTTGCGAGAGCTTCTTCTTCTTCGACAGAGAGGATTCGTTTCTTGTTATTGACAGGTTCTCCCTCGTCTACAAACGGTTGGTCATATTTTATGTAAACCTTCTTCCCTTCGCTGCGAAGACGTTTCATTTCCGGGATAAGCTTTTTCCTTGTTTCAAGTACTTGCTTTGGAAATTCTTCAGATATAAATATATTTGTTCCTCGCAGTTTGCTTCTATTCGACATAATAGTATCTCGTACCTACTTACGTGGTTGCAAAAGAAGGGATATCTTAATACCTCTGGTCCCCTTTTTACTCTCTATAGAATACAGGGTACTACAAGTAGCATTTTCATCAATCCAACTCAGGTTAGACAAATTAACGAATAACAAGTAAGTTCATTTGTCTCACTAAAATTAATATACCTACACGTATTATCTTAAATAGAACTTGATTTGCCCATTAAAAAAATATCTTGATGTATTTTCTCCCAAATACTAATCCACGGTGGATTGGAATTAAAAACAAAAATTAGTTCGTGACTACTACAGAAGCTGGGTTAGGTTATAACTGCTAAATTTTCAAAACAAATATACTGCCCCAATACTTTTGTGTAGGTTCTAATACCGTATTCAGGTTTAGTTAAGTTGCATTAAATTAAACTCCATTATTTGACTATCTTTTCTGCATAGAACATTTAAGATGATCTTAAATGAAACAGGAATTTTTCCTTAAATATTTTTTATTATAAAAAATGATCTGTAACAAATCTGTTACAAATAAATTAAATATTTAGGAAAACACTGTACTATAAATCAATACAAATAATCAGAAAACACTTTTATATTATACTAGCAGACCCCGTTGCCAACAACGTTGGCAAACTGATATCGAATAAAAATCAATATAAGCAGGAATTAATTATTAAAATTTGCATGATTCTGCGTATATTAACAAAACAAAAACGTTTCTTGATTATACCTAGGAAATCATAAAAACCGCTTAATGCGTGTCGTTTAAAAATTAGTATCGGGCTTGATACGGCCCGCGGCCCATATGCTGGATATCAATGTTATAGCTGTTTCTGATTATACCTAGGAAATCCTAAAAACCGCTTAATGCGTGTCGTTTAAAAATTAGTATTGGGCTGGATACGGCCCGCGGCCCATATACTGGATATCAATGGTATATCTGTTTCTGATTATAGCCAAAGTATAAAAAAGAGAGCAAAGTGGCGAAATTAAATAAATTAATTCCTGTTAACACGCGCATAGTGGAGCGTACTGCAGCGAGATTATATCGTTGTTATAGTCGAGCAAGGCGACGCGTTCAAACAATTTTGATTTCTCTGCTATCATCGTTGCTGAAATAGTTGTTGAAAATGGATATTGAGGCATTTACAAGCAGTTCTCATTTATAAGAGGTATTTAGTGTAGGTTCCGATTGAAATTTGTCCATTTTTTACCAATTTGTTGAATTTTTTCCAAAATATAATCAAACGTTGAAATACTCATGCGAAAATAAGAATTAAACTTTTCTGGATGTTTGCGGAGTTGCATATAGAAATGATGAAATTCACCATGTATATGTCTACTTTTATTTATTCTGTGAACATTGCACCTTCTAGTGTGTTTATTTTTATTTTTTAGTAAATACCAAATTTTCAGGGAAGAGTTTTATGTTAGCAAGAAATCCATTATAATTTTGTGAACTTTCTGCTCGATTTTAAACGCGTCACTATGTGTAGACACTCTTTTATAAGCGCGACATTCTTTCGCTGTTTTACTCTCCGCTTTCATCGCTGCTTTGCTCTATGCTTCACTATGTGCTTAGCCTAAAGTGGGAAACAGAATGCACCGAGTTCTACGACGCGTTAACGGCGTACGTACGGCACCATCTGTCAGAAGAAAGTTAAAACCAAGCTGTCGTACGCAAGTGCACAGAATGGACAACGTTCTACGCCGTTGATACTGAATGTTCGTCAACTTCCAACTTTTGACGCTGTTGAACGTTGACGCAGAACACATAACCTCAGTTTTTACTGAATAATAAAGTGTTTGTATGTATAAATAACTTGCATACAACATAAATAACATCATTCACAAGTCTTCATCATCCATTATACTTTTAATAAAAGAAAGCGCACGTATAAATACAGATATAGGTTGTCAAGTGACACTTGACGGCGTTAAAAATTATTGCATTGTGTTCAGGCGAAATTTCTCAACGGCGCTACGCAACGCTGTCGCAAATGACGCCGCGCTGACGCTGTAGCGCGCTGTGCATTCTGTTCCAGGCTTAAGTGAGCTGTTGTTTGTCGGAGAAAGTCGTTCTCACTGGTGGGGAGTGACCGACCACACACCTCAAGCCTCGCTAGAACCTAGGAACTTAGCGTTACAAACACACATAAATTAGGGCTTTTATATATATAATAGTTTAAAATTCTGTTGTTTTACTATCTGTCAAAAATTATTTTACTATCTGCTGCCCCGGCAACGGTAAGGGTTTTGATGGTGCTTGTTACAGATCTTCATTTTTTAGAAATGGATTAAAGTTAAGATTCAGTGTTTCATTTAAGATTTAAAAGAAACACAATTTAAAAGTAATGGTATATTATTTTTACTTTTCAGGAAATGGAAAAATTTTCTTTAAATGATATATCTGTGCCTCTTTTCAGCAGAATAGTATTAACTGATTCCAGTTATGATTACGAATGCCTAAAATCACTTATTGGTTCTCCGGAAACTAAAAATTCTGATGTTATGTGTCTTCACGATTGTAAGTTTGTAGATGAATTAACAGTTTGACAATTTTAAATTATATGGAACTGGGTTTTATATTGAAAAAATACAAAAAAATAATAAATCAATACATTAAAATATACACAAATGTTGATATAAAAAAGTACAATGCCACAAAAGACAAGGGTATTGGGGTGGCCCAAAAAATACAACCGTTAACACCTTCTCCCATCAAACCTTAAAAAGTATCACACATAATATTAGTAATATCGAATTTAAAATTTTAAAATGAAATTAAGCTGAAATGGCCCCACGCAACATATATCTTCACAGACGAATAAAAAAATGGTGACCAAGTAGGTAGCGCCTTCTGAATTTCTGAACTAAATACATACAAAAATTTCCAGTTAAATATCTACAGTTGTGGACACAATGCTATTTCAAAGCCTTCATAGAGTGTCATACAGAGTATTAAAAATTTCTCAGCCAGTAACGACAAAACTATTTTAGAAATCTTTACTGAAATTAATATCTTAAACGCTCATATCATATGGATTCCTTCAGACAGAGGTACATGAAATAATGTAATTGTTGACAAATATGCCAAAAATATAGAAAATGCCAAAATTTTAATTTAAAAAATCACCCACATGAACATACAAGATATATTAAAACAAATACTAAAAACCAAAATTCAGCCAATCAACTTAAGGTCTCCGATATGTAAAGATGTTACCGATAATCAATAATAACTCCCGGTTCAATAAACATAACGCTCCCAAAACTTTTACAGCAATGTATTCAAGACTAAAGCCTGCCAAACACGATGCAATTTCTCGATTTGAATCTCGTACGATTTGTCGTACGATAATTGTTGAATTGAGAATTTTGTTAGAATTATGGGATGTAAAATTATTGTAGTATACCATCCAATATTTATCGCTTTGAATCTATACCAATTGATGCGCACTACGTCTATTTTTGTAAGTTGACAGAATTCAAATAATTGTACTTAACCTAGAATGGACAGATAGTTAACCAATTTTTGAAGACTGATAATATTAATCTTTGTCCGAAATCACTAATGCCTCATTTTCATGCGGGTGTTGGAAGTGTGGAACAAAAAATTCAACCAATAGGATCGCTTTATTTTGAAAAAACCCGTACCATGGTATCGTAGGCGCGGTGTCGCAAGTTCAGAAATTTCAACTCTAGCGCCGGCCGCACCGTCGAAACCATAGAAACAGATATATTTTTTCGGAATGGTGAGATCTTTAGCGAGAAACTTATATTAATTTCCTAAAAAAAAAAAAAATTAAAAAAACGTAAATTTATGTAGCGTAATAGCGACTTTTACAATGTTGTCGGCAGTCATAAAGTTTATTATTATGGATTCAGTTTCAAATATCTGGTCTGCAGAAATGTCATGCAGTGGGTATACTAATAATAGACCCCCAAGTAGGGGCCAACAGAATCTTCTTTCTAAACTGTGATGTTAAATTTATTTCAGTAAAAAAGATTGTGTATTAAATTATTTTCTTGTAATTGAAGTAACTGTCTGTGTACTTTGTGTCTCATTTCTTGCAACAAGTTAAAATAATCACCCTGTTGCCGTCTGTTTTTATATATGGGGCGTACCCACCATTGCTTTTCTTCATATCACATTAAGTCTAAATATGCATAGAAAAGAGCTAGACGTCTCCTTCGATTTGACGACATATTTAATGAAATTGAATAACCGTTTAATCCAAACACTTATATAAACTTTTAGGTTAAATTTGGGTTATATACAAAAGTTGTCAAAACCGAAAACGCGCCCTTATCACGCCTCCAACCCCACCATGAAATTCGAACTTGTAAATATAACACCACGCCTCTCACCCCTGTCACGCCTTTGACACTACCATGAAAATGAGTCATAAATCTCCTGGATTCGCAAAGCCGTACCGTTTTCTGTTCTAATTTACTACATTTGAAATTTAAGGGAATTATTATTTTATTTATTTTTTGTTATTATTATTTTTGCCTATAAAACAACAATTTTTGTTAATCAAAAAATATTATTGTTGCCATTATTATCGTTATTAAATAGTTTAATGAAAATAAAAACATATTATATTAACAATGATTTCGTTGAATTTGTTTTATGCTTAACAGCCAACTTGAATAAATAAATGAGAAGTATAGAAATTGTAATCAAGAGTAGTTAGTGGACAAGAAATTAAAAAAAAAATAATAATAATAAATAAATCCCCCAGTACCTTTTTCCCGGGTTGGAATGTTTAATGGTCACTTTAGATAAGTCACTAGTTAAATATGTTGGATAATAAGATGTTGAAAAAATTCAAAGGTCCTAAAGATCCTAAATGTGTTAAGAATGTGAACAGCTAAATTCAATTTATTTTAAACAAAATAAGAAAAAATATTGCTAAAGTTGATACTAAATAACCTCGAAATATATTTGCCAGATGAACAGTTGTTCGCTACAGTCACATGAATATGCGCATCTTATACTACACCATTATTGGTTCATTCTGTCCAATATTTTAGGTCGAGACAATAAATATTGGTTGGTTTTCAATATCATACAAAATCTCGTACAAAAATCGTGTAGTACACGATAGAATAATTTGTATACTATAAATCGTACGAGATTCAAAACGAGAAATCGCATCGTGTACTACAGGCATAACTTGAACATGCAAGAACCCCGGAGTATCTATACAAACTAAGGCCTGGGATTTTCATCTTCGGTGAAGTATTGGTTAGTGATAACGTGATAACCAGTAGTTAGGTTAAATATAATACTATGAATTGCTATGGTCAACATGTATTTTTAGAATCGTTAGTAAAACTTACGAAAGATTTAGTAGTTTATTATAATTTTTTATAATAAACTACTAGAAAATAATATCTCACTTCCCACTAATACAGAATCCATATTAATAGTAAGTAAAACTGAAATATTCAATGCCATTAAATAATTAATATTAAACAGCATTATTACACGATAACATACTTCAACATATGCTTAACATTTTCTGTCATTATACATAAAAATAGACACTTTCCTTTTTTTCAGAATTAATGTATATAACGTTTCATTAGAGTGAAGTATGATGTATTTTTGAAATACAATGCATAAATATATGTTTATATGGAAAAAGTTTCGAATTATTTTATTACTATGTATTGTTTATAGCAAAAATAACCTGTAGCGTCTTAAATGAAATACATGTGACTTAACGAGACTATTCTGTTCAGCAAATGATTTGATTTTATTATGGCGAAATTAAAATAATTGTACTGCCAGTATAAATTGTCTTTTGTATTATGAAATATACAAAATTGTAAATGAGACCTGAAGACGCTTTAAGTGAAGATGGGCTTAATTTTAGCGCAAGGTACAGTAACCGACGCTATTGAGGGGAGCGACGCTATCATGGAACGAATGAGTTTATAAGTAGATCAGGATAAAGCCATAATCGAGTAACTCTAAGCGAGACGACCGATTTATTATACCCTTGGTTTCCAAGATCGGTGCGAAATAGCAAGTTTAGTCACTCGTCAATTAACTCGAGTTCGAGGAACGACAATTATGGCAAGAACAGTATCCCGGAGGTTATACGAAACCAAATTGTCATCCAGGAATCCAGGCAAGAGAACTGGAAAACTCCCATATAATTGTGTAGTATGCATTTGTTAAAAAAAATGATAGTTGGACTGCCAATGATTGGCTTTCAATTTTCTTTTAAATGAGTCCCAATTTGTCTTTCAATTTACCAGATGGTCGTAAATTTCATCCAAAGTCGAGGAAACGACATGTAAACGTTAGCTGAACTTCATGCTACTCTAGAAGATGAACGGGGATAATTACCACAACGAATGAGTGTGGATATTAGACTAGAAGAAACACACGATATTTATTCTGTTTGATACCTGTTTGTCCTGTTCTGCTTAAAATTGGTTGGTTTTCAATATCATACAAAATCGTTTAACAATTTAGATTTTTGACTAATTTAAAATGTCTGCTATAAATTATGCACAATAAAAAAATAAATCGCATTTTTTGCTATATAAACATTTAATAGTTTTTCCCTTAATGTCTTTCATTTAAAATTAAATGTCAAAATTAAAATCGCTGTTCGTGGTCACCAAGAACATAAGCATGAAGATCACCAGAAAGATTTTGTACTTTTTGACATGTGAATACGTCGTACTTTTTTTCACCTTTCCGTTCTTTTCGACCTTTCAACATTTAATTGTATATTTTGATTATACTCTATCTCTGAAAGCCTGATAGTAATAAATCATTTTGTCAGGCAGTTGCCAGTGGCGTGCATATTTTAAACACGTTTAAATTGGTTTTGTGTTTTTCTATATTACTATTTATCATTTTATTAAACGCACGCCTGTGACCATATTTATCATATCATTAAACACACCCTTGTGACCATATTTTTCCTCAAAATTTTACGGTCAAATTTTTATGGCCTATTGTGTTTAACCCTAGTTCGTATTCCCATATAATATGTGCAGTACACTCGGTTGATTTTAACAATATTTCGTTTCGAACTATTCATATTTTGTCGCTTTTGTTATACCGCTTCTGTGTGATAATACAATAACTTTTTACAAATAATAAATTTTATTACTATCAGTATTTCGGAGATAGAGTATAAAAATTATTCAAGTTATCATAAAATATACCATAATTTTCATTGAAATATAACGAGTGATCATTTGAAAAAGACAAAAGTTAAATAAGCTATGGACAGAAATGGGTTTGTCTTGAATTTAACATAACACATGCTAAAAATTTTCATGGTCAACTGATTAATAGTTTTTTAACATGACCACTCGTAATTTATTTGAATGAAATTAACTTAGTTAGAATGTTATGAACTTAGCCTGCATTTTTTTTTTTTTTTTGAGCAGTGTACTATAAAATTCTAATATTTTATATAGATGAGCTAGATATTTCAACAGCTGAATTAGGGCAAGCCACAAAGTTACTGAGAATGCTGGAATACTACACTCCTCTCCTGTCATCTATTAGATTAATACCTGAAGAAGAACTTTGTATAATATGTTGTTCTGCTCCTATTGAAGTTAAATTCGTACCTTGTGGGCACAGCTCTTGTTTGTAAGTATACATTTGCAATTAATGTAGTCATTTGTCTCCGCACAATACTCCTATGTACGCGTTGGGGTCCTATTATTATTATACTAATAATGACACTAGTTGACAAGATTTTTTCCTCCACAGGTCAAAACACTATTTTTGTAACTATATTGGAATATTGAATTCGAATATGATTTTCCTATATTTCTGTCATGTCTATATATTAAGAAAAAAAAAAAAAAAAAAACATTGCGTAACTGAAATCTTGTTTATTACTTATACATATTTATATCATCATCATTATCATTGGCGCGACAGCCCGAAATGAGCCAATGCCTCCTGTTTCCAAGTTTCGTGACCATGTTTTTTAATCTATGTACATTCAGGAGTAATATGGTCAGTATTACATTTTTTAGTGTGCATTTGTATAAATATTTTTACACAAATTATTTGACATAAGTAGGAATTGAACTCACGTCCGTACCCTTGCTCAGCGGTCAAGTAGCAGGTACAGACGATTTAACGTTTGCAGCTACAGGCTTGCTACTTGCCTCATATTTATATATTAAATTAAAAATTATTTTAAATAATTTTTTAACATAATTTCTATTACGTTTCTATTATTAGCTAGCAATAATCGTCCATCATATTTTCATAGTAGGAGAATTTATTGGGAATGATCGGTGAGGAAAGTAAAACTCAACTTTTACCAATACCCATATATCGATTTGAATTTTCAAATCATCTTCAGGGGCTGAAAATATAATTAGTAAATGAAACAATGACTACCAATATTTAATAAAACACTTACACTTAAGTTAAATTAAAGAGTTATTCCTATGTAAGTTGTTATAATTAAGACTAGATATAATATCACAAACATTATTCACAATTAAAATAGAAAAAACTGTTTAGCGGTAAAATTGTAAAATACATAAGTTACTTCTTCTTCCAATTCCAGGAAAGTTGGTGCAAGTAGTTTGTGTGGAAAACATGAACTAATCTGCAAGAATGTGTTGGTATAGGAGATCCCATAAATATTGGTGTTTGTCAAAATTAATCTCATATTTTGCTATCGGGGCCCATGTGGACTTTAAGGGTACATTCGATTTGACGCTCCGAGCGTTCCGAGCACGTTCTGTACACTCAAACGTGTTCGATTTGACGCTCGGAGTACACTCAATTGCATTCGTTTTGCGATCGAGCGAGCATTTAGAGTGCGCTCTATGTGTTCGGGGTTTTAACACCGAGCATATCGAGTATGACGTAAAAAAGTGGGGGAACGCGGGAAAGAAATGAAAGTTTAAAATTAAATTATAAATAAAATAAAAATAATAGCCTTAGACAATTAACAATAGACAAATAATATTGTTATTTGTCTATGGCTACAGAGTACGGCCATTTTATGTATTTGTGACGTTCTGTAAACAGCAAAAAAATTATTAAAATACACCGTGCATAAAATTAAAATGGAAAAAATTTATTAAATTAATTCATTAATTATTATTTAATTTTTATTTAATTTTATTTCTTCATCATTGAAAAAAAATCAAGGAAAAAACTGAGGTATATAATTTTGATTCATGACAGACGTAAACTAATCTGACAGTAAAACCGCCGCCTAAAATTGTAGGGTTAGATTTTATAAACATTACGTCACAACAACGCTCGCTCCGTTAGTTCTCTATTCATGACGTCACCATCAACTGTTCGCTCAGCGCTCGCTCTATTCTGTACAACTCGAATGCACCCTAAAACAAGGGCACATGTGGACTTTAAAACAAGGGCACATGTGGACTGCCCACATGTGCCTCATATAGGAATATAGAAAATGTTTATGGACCTTTTAAGACTTTATTGAAAATCAACCTGGAAAACCTATTTCCATTTATGATTAGAAGAAGTTAGCTTTAGATAGTGAAACGTCACAATCTGAATTTTCAGATTTAGGCTTAGATTTTGAAGATAGTAATGGAGACTATAATATGAACACTGGTATTTTTGATGGTGAAAAAATAGAAAAAGGTGATTCCGTTATAGTAAAGTTTAGTAAATGGTAAGGAATTAGATGAATCTATTCCTTGGTTTAAATTTGAAGTGCAGTTCTAAACAAGTTTCAATGCACATATTTTAGTATTTGAGTATATTTGCAAATTAAATATGATAAACATTATGAATTCTTTTAAGTTTTATGCATTGTTTTTCGCATAATGCACGTCTGTTATTATCTTTTACAAATTTAAAACCAATGCACTTCAGAAGTTTTGCTAAACTACTGCGACCAATGGTCGAATTTTTTTTTTTTTTATACAGGTTAAAGTTGTACTTTATATGATGTGCTCTTTATTTTTGTACACATCGTACACACAGGAGTGTGTAATTCCTAATAGCAGTTTTTTTTTCTTCCATATCTTCTGCATTTACAATTCGTTGAACTGTGCGGTCACTTATTTGCAGTGCTTCACATACACTTTTTTGCACAATCGACCTAGTCAACATACAAACGAACTTGTTCGAACATTGTTTTAAAACCGAAATCTAAAAAACATAAACGTATCAAACTTGATACTTAAATCAAAACATTTTTATACAACTTCATTAAAATATTCGAAATTTTTCGGAAATTAAAATAATGTAATACTAATGTTAAGGTTTATTTTAAATTTTTACCTTTAAGTCATAATTGTCTAACTCAAATTTCTATTTGTTAATAGAGTCAAAACTCTGTATTGTACTTATGTGTTTTTCTCTTTTATTGTAGACATACAAAGTATATCAGTAAAGCTTTATTTTATTTTTATTTGCACAATGTTCGCAGATATTTAAGGGCTTTTATTAAACTTCTCTTTCTTAAAATAATCTATCAGTTTTAAAATAAGTGGTATATTTGCAGGATCTAATTTTGCTCCAGGCATGTTGCTATTGTGTAAGTCACAAATTAACTGGATAACAGTTGCAAGAAACAAAAAATCTGTATATAATTACCAATGTATCTAAATTTGTTAATTACTTAAGTACTTAAACTTGAGTCAGTTAATTTGGGGAGTAATGTTATGTAAAATGATGTATAAATATCCATTAAATAGAAGTTGCTACTTAATGCTGTATTAAAATTTAAATAATATTTTGCCATAAAAAATAAACGATGGAAAAAATATGATAGAAAAAGTTTGGTAGGCACTGGAGCGTCCAACTGATGTTCTTAGTTCAGAAAATTTTGTTGGACTTTGCACCCGACATAACTCGGTGGATGTACTATATTCACGTTTAGTTTAACAATCATGTTGGGGTTAAAACATCTTATGTTGAGACTCGACAACTATCCGTCACCGACTCAAGTCGCAAAATTAAAATAGGCATCGGTTTCAAAGAATAACACACGCACAATCGCTTATTTTTTGTTTATTAATAACGGGGTTACAGCAACACCAATAATAAAAAGCAGCAATGTAATGATGTTAAACAAATGTATATAGGTATTCAACTTATGTAAAAATTGACTTACGATTGAACGTTAGGAACGAAACATTCAGTGGGATTTTACGTTAAGTATTTTAAGATAAGTTTACGTTAAGTCACTACAAGGGTGCACGGCGGCTTTTGTCGAATTGCCATTCTGAACGAAAGTTTCCGTGCACATTAACGCTGAAAATTGTAGTAGCTTGACGCTAGGTGAAACGCAGCATTGAGAGTTAGCTTGTACTAACATTAACATATTCTAACCTCTAAAATTTTAGATTCGATGTTATAATATAATTAAAATTACATCAATCTTTATCAAATAATCTGACTGTATATTCTACTACAGATTACATAAAAAAACTAGTAATCAATAAAAATTATCACAGAAAAATTAATTTATTGAATAAAATGACGTTGAGCAATAATTCTAAAAAATACTTGCAAACGGGGGAGGTAAAATTTTAAATCTAAAAAATAAACCGCTCCGGATATTAGTCACGGGGGGTGCTTATGCAAAAATTTTAAAAATCACTTGAGGACGTGGGGAGTAAAAATCAGAATATTAAGAGGGGGCGGGCGGCAACATTTTTAAAAGACATTTAAAGGTGGCCAGAGGTACAAAAAATTATTTGAGGGCGGAAGTGGTAAAACTCCAGAAAATAAGCTGGGGGAAAGGGGGGGGGCAAAATTTATAAAACACTTTAAGGAACGGCAAACGTACAAAAAAAAACAACAACTTGAGGATGGGGGAGGTAGAAACTGAGAAAAAAAAATCGCTTTCCAGAAAAAATTCGCTTTCCAAGGTGGTCTCAAAAAGTACATTCCAAACAATATGCATTTAACATTCAAAAGGCAGCTCAACCTCCCCTCCCCAGCAAATTTCAAAATTTCTTTTCAGCATTGTATTTAGCATGAATATCACACTATTTATTATTATTTATTTATTTATTATTTATTTATTTATTATTTAATTACAATTTACAATTTGTTTTGCAATATAATTTACATTAGATAGGCTTGCCACGCTAAGTCTTCCAGACTTGTGGTGTGGTAGCATACATACATACATAGGAATTTTTCTTATTGCAATATTTCTTGTTTTATATATAATTTTAGTTTCAGTAATAGTAATCTACTTGAATTATTTTAAATTTTAAATTGGGTGTTAAATCTAATAATAATAAAACTATAGTTTATAGTATATATCTAAATGAGAATAAAATACATTAGTTTGATCTGAAATAAATTAGTCTGATATAAATTTGGTTACTTAAATACATTTGCAAATAATCTTTTATTTGCTTGAAAATAATTTTTAACAGCTCTTGTATACGCTTTTATATTGGTATTTTTTTTTATGTGCTCCGGTAATATATTATATAACTTTGGTCCTAGGTACGCTATATTTCTTTGACAAATTTTTTTCGTGTATTTCGGGATTTGTAGGTTTAAATTATTGTTTAATCTGGTCCTATACATGTGATTTATTAATTTTGAATGTTTGTTTTCTTTGTACATGTATATTAAAGTGTTTATTATATATAAATTTCTAATATTTAATACTTTATTTTCTTGGTATAGCAAGTTAGTGGAATATAGTTTGTCTTTTTTAAAAATAATTTTAAGTATATAATTTTGTGTTGTTTGCAGTATTTTTAGGGTATTATTGAATAATCCACCCCAAATAGTTATGCCGTATTTGATGATAGATTCTATTAGCGATGCGTAAATGATCTTTATTGTTTTTAAATTGAGAATGTTACGTATGCAGTATAATTTAGGAATTATCATTTTTATTTTCTTGTTTGTATATTCTATGTGTTTTTTCCATTTCATACATTGATCAATCACTACACCCAAATATCTAATACTCTCTGTCGCTTCAATTGATTCATTTGAATTGTTAATTTTAAGTGTTTTAACGTTTGGTTGGCCAGATGATGTTGCCGAAAAAGTTATAAATTTTGATTTTTTTGAGTTTAGAGTTAATAAATGTGTATCGAGCCAGTTTTTTATTTTGAATAGACCTTCAGATGCTCTGTGATACGCTTCATTCCAGCAATCCCCTTCAAATATAATTACGGTATCATCTGCATATGTTATAATTTTTCCTGAAGAATTTAAGTTGCACAAATCATTGATGTATATAAGAAAAAGTGTTGCAGATATTACTGTACCCTGGGGGGTACCTATATTAACTAACGTTTTATCACTTACTGTATCTTTGATTTTGACTTGTTGGTATCTATGGCTTAAGTAACTCTGAAAGATATTTAGAGCAATGCCTCTAACCCCGATATTTTCTAATTTTTTAAGTAGTACGCTATGCGAGACAGTGTCAAAGGCCTTTGCCAAATCTAAGAATACAGCTAAAGTCTTTTTATTTAGATTTAAATTTGATGTTATTTTATTAGTAAGCGTATGTATTGCTTTTTCTGTACTTGAACCTGCTATAAAACCATATTGGTTAGGTGAAATAATTTTATATTTTTCTAGATATTTTAAAAATTTAGACTTAAGACATTTTTCAAAGATTTTTGAGAGTATATTAATCTGGCTAATGGGTCTGTAATTTCCTGGATCTGTTTTAGTCCCGTTTTTATAGATAGGTGTGATGATTGATTCCTTGAAATATTCAGGTATTATCCCTGTAGAAAATATTAAATTAACAATATGAACATATGGCTTTATTATGAATTTATGTGTAATTTTTACTGTCCTAGATGTAATTTTATCGGGTCCTGTTGAGTTCGTATTCTTTAAGCTACTAATATATTCAATTATTTCATTTTCATTAACTGGATTTAAAAATAGAGATTGATTAGCGCAAATAGACTTTTGAGTTTCACTGCAATCAGAATCTAGATCTTCTGTTATTATTTTTTTCGCCATCTCATTGCCAATATTTGTAAAATGTTGATTTAAAACATTAGCTATATCTTTTTCGTTTGTGTATTCAGTTTCATTCTTTATAATTTTATCGATATTATTTGTTTTGTTTAAATTTTCGTTTGATGCTTGAGATATAATTTGGTATAAGTTTTTAAAATTATTTTTAGAATTGTTTATTTTTTCTTGATAATATTTATTTTTTACATATAAAATGATTTTTGTCAGATTATTCCTATATTTTTTATATTTATTTTTCATATTAATATCGTTTTTATTCATGACACTTTGCATCTTAAGTTTATTTCTAGTTTTGATTGACTTTAAAATCCCAATTGTTATCCACGGTTTTAGTTTTGTGTATTTTTTTTTAATTAATCTTGTTTTAGAAGGGTTATTTATATGATTTTTGTATGTGTTAATAAAATTATGAGTTGCTTTAATTGGGTCTGTTGTAGAAATAACATCGTTCCAAGTTTCTGTTTGCAATGATTCGTTAATTTTATCATAGTTTATTGTTGTTTTATTAATATTTACTATATTTGAGTTAGTATATTTAGTGTTAATATCTATATTGATCGTTGTAGGATAGTGATCAGTTAAATCATTATTGAGAATATATGCTCGATATTTTAATTTTTTATTTGTATTTGAAATTTTTGTGTTGATATGATGAATGCATGTGCTGGATGTCTCCGTGACTCTAGTAGGATTTCTTATAGAACAAATGAAATTATATTTTGCTAGTATATTTAAATAATTACTACTTTCCACATTGCTATTATCTAAGATGTCAATATTTAGATCTCCAATTATTAATTCTAGTTGTTGTAAATTTATTTTATTAAGGCATTCGTCTAGATCCGAAAGAAATGTTTTTATATTAGTAGCTGGTGATCTATATATTGCAAGTATACCTACTGAAGTTTTGTTCAAAGTAAATGACATTCTAGCTATGTTAAATTCAGTAAGTTTTATGTTTATAATACTGCAATTTATAAAGTTTTTATAATATATTACTGTCCCATCATTTTGATTGTATTTGCTTTCGTTATAATAATTATTATATCCCGGTATTTGAAAATTATTTAGATTTAATATGTGCCATGTTTCTGTTAAAATTATTATGTCGTAATTAACTAATTTTAGTGTTTCAATGAGTAACATGAGTTCATTATAATTTTTATTAAGACTACGTATATTTAAATTTAAAATATTGAAACCCTTCTTATTACTATTATTAAATGAATGTAAATATTCTTCAATTGTACAAATTTGTTTATTCCCATTTAATATATTTTCAGAGATGTCAATTTCATTCATAAGATAAACTGTGTTCATATTTTTCCTTATATAATTTAAACTTGAAATATTACAATAAAATTACAACTTATTAATATATTTCTGTTCCCAAATATTAATTTTAATTAAAGTTGTGTACATCGTAAACACTGTAGTAACCCGTATAGTTCTGTTATTTTCTGATATAGGTTACCATCATTTTTTTCGCTTATAGCTGCTATGACCGTGTTTGTAAGAGTTTGCATGAAACTCTCAGAACTCATTTGTCGCGTTTGTCGTGTGGTAATTGGCTTATCACTTTGTTTTTCATTAACCATTTTTAATGTATATTTTGTTAGTTATTATTTTCACTAATATATTGACGTAAATTTATTTGTGAGTAGCACGATTTAACATGTGATAACAGAGCGGGACACTAGCACGTCTACTCGGTATGATAACTCATTAGGAATGAACTATTATTGTTTGTGTATTTTATAGGAAAGAATAAATATTAAAATTAAAATAAATGAGAAATAATTGTAAATGAGTACATACATACACTACCGCTCAAAAGTAATTTCCCACACACTATATAATACATCACCGTGTTGATGTATTATGTGAAATGATGTACGGGTAACAATAAATCACTACTGTCAGGACATAAAGTAACAAGTGCGTTTTAAAAATACTTTTTGAGATTACAGATTACACCGGTCAACAGGAATTTTGAGTCTGGGTTCTGCATATCTGATTTTTATTTCTTCCACATTATTAATTTAAGAAAAAATTTTAAGTTTTACCCGAAAAAGTTTGCTTTTGTAGCTATCAGAATGAAATTACGGATTTTAAGAAAATTTCCCATTTTTCAGACCTTTATTGTATATAAAAATAATACAAACTTTTGTTATGAATTTGAATCAGTTTTATTTACAAGAAAACAATTCGAAACAAACAACTACTGTAACAGAATATATAAAAAAGTTTAGAAATGATTATTTTTCGTATTTCTTCTGTGATTGTATGGACTTTCTCGTATTAGCCCCCAAATATAGTCCCCCATCATACTCTCATTGTATTGCCCCTGATAACGACGTTCAAAGTCCATCACGTCTTGATGAAAACGTTCACCTTGTTCTTCCGAATAGGCTCCCATGTTATCTTTTAATTGGTCCAAGTACGCATGTAACATATGCACTTTAAGTGACATTCTGCAACCCATGAGTTTAAAGTTATCAAGCATAGTTGCAATAAGCTCTTTGTAATTGTCTGCTCTGTTGTTTTCTAGAAAACCATGAACCACTGCTTTCAGGTTTTCCTTTCATGAGTATTGAGTATCTGTGAAAATTCGTCACTGGCCATTATTTTCTTTATTTGTGGTCCGACAAAAATAAAGGTAGCAAGGATATTTAGTATAACTGCCTATGCAAAGCGATCGGAATCTCATGCTTTCTTTCTGACTGGCGTCTTTTCATAGACAGTTCTACAAAAAGTTAAAAGCTGTCCTTCTTCACAATGGAAATAAATTTCCAACTCTTCCTTTGGCTCATTCCGCAATGCTCAAAGAAAACTACGAAAGTGTGAAAATGGTCCTTGAGAGTTTAAAGTATGATGAGTATACCTGGCCAGTTATAGGGGATTTTAAGATGGTTGGATTTCTGATGGGATGCATTCCCACCAGAAATCCAACCATTCTTTTTCATAGCAGGATGAGTTTACCTCGTGTTTACAACTTTTTGACGCCATTTCTGGATCTGCCACACAAAATGCGTTGTATCGATGCAATGCGCATGCGCATACCAACTATGAACCACTTAAGTGAAATGCCAGTTGCTTTCCAGCCGCTCGTCCCCACCCTTACTTAATATAACGCGCTTCTCCTTATATGGTCCTAAAAATAAATAAATATATATTGATCGTTGTAAAATGTATAAAAGCAAAGTTTTTCAAAAATAAACGAAGGTTTTAGTTATTTTTCGATATAAAGAATCAGAAAATAGTCATTAAAATAAAGACTCAAAAAAATATATTTATTTTGTTGACCTTTGTTATATATATTTTTACCTGGAATTTTTATTATACCTTCTCAAACATATTTGCGCATATCATTTTATAGGAATAATTTACTATCTTTTTTCTAAAGTAAAACTTTTCAAAACTGTTCTACTGTCAATAATGAAAAAATGGACTATTATTACCTTACGTCTTGGGAGTAGGGTAAAATAGTATGCTAGATTTTATACAAGATGACATATTTTTAATATGCAAATTACTTTTTATTTTCAGGTCTTGCATAACATATTACATTGCCAAAAATCGACTTTGTTTCTTTTGTAAAAGAATCATTTATCAAGTAAGTAAAATAGTATTTTATCAATAGCATATAATAGACACTTTATGTCACGAGGATTAAGTTGTTATCATCCGAGTGTAATATATATATATATATTTTTTTTTTATTTGCATATTTACAATCTGTTTCGAGAAACAATAAGCAAATGTGTTAACGTGATTAAATTAACATGATCGGAAACTGCCCAGTGGCAGCTTCCAATTAAACAAAATGACAGGTGTTATGGAACTAAATACATAAAATAAGGAATAAACAACATAATAGTCACTACACTAATTTAACTATCACTGAATCTCTGGGGTAGTTCGAGTGGGGTGTGGCGTTTCAATCGTCTAGTTTCCGCACTATTGTCTAGTAAATTTACTGCCAGGTGATTTGGGTGTACGTTCAGTTTTATTAAATATTTTTCACTGTATCTTTTGATTTCTTCTTGCACTGAGGGAATATTGAGGTCTGCGTGTAAGATGTTGTTATTAACATACCATGGCGCTTCCGTTATAGTTCGTAGGGTTTTAGATTGAAACCTCTGTAGTATATTAATACTTGATTTACTGGCCGTGCCCCATAGTTGTATTCCGTAAGTCCAAATTGGTTTAAGAATAATTTTATAGAGCAGAAGTTTGTTTTCTAGGGGTAATTTGGATTTTTTACCGATTAACCAATATATTTTTATAAATTTATGCTGTAGTTGTTTACGCTTGGTTACAATATGTTTTTTCCATGTTAGTCTACGGTCTAGATGCATTCCTAGATATTTGGCTGATTCGGCTTGTGGAAAGTCTATATTGTTAAGCTTCACTGTGGGACACGAATTTTGTTTTGTAGCAAACGTGACATGAACTGACTTATTTTCATTTGCTTTGATCCTCCATTTTTGTAACCAATTCTGGATGTTGTCAAGGGAAGCCTGCAGCATATTACTAGCATCCAGTGGGTCTTCATGAGATGCAAGTACTGCGGTATCATCCGCAAAGGTTGAGGTTAGCGTATTATCTGATGTGGGAAGATCTGCCGTAAATATGAGGTATAGAAGGGGTCCTAAAACACTTCCTTGTGGAACTCCAGACTCTATGGGATAAAGTTCACTGTACTCCTGTTTAAATTTTACTTGAAAAAATCTGTTGCTCAAATAAGATTTAAGGATGTCGTAAAACGTGTTTGGAAGGATCTTTTTCAGTTTGTATAATAACCCTTGGTGCCATACTTTGTCAAAGGCTTGTGATATATCCAGGAAGGCTGCTGAGCAGTATTGTTTTTCTTCAATGCTTTTGCTGATTTTATTGACAACTCTATGGACCTGCTCTATTGTGCCGTGTTTCATCCTGAAGCCAAATTGGTGGTCAGGAATAATGTTTTTTTCCGTCAAGAATGGAAGAAGTCTTTGGAGAAGGAGCTTTTCAAAGACTTTGGATAAAAGGGGTAGAAGGCTTATAGGTCTATAGGATTCTACATTCTCTGGGGCTTTCCCTGGTTTTGGAATAACTACTATTTCTGCCGCTTTCCATTGTTGTGGGTAGTAACCTAATCTTGTGATGGCATTAAATATTATTTTAATGAATTTAAAGCCTTCATGTGGTAATTCTCTCAGTACTTTCCCATTAATTAGATCATAACCTGGAGCCTTTTTTATATTTATGTGTTTAAGAATGGTGTTTTCTATATCTGTTAAGTGGAATGGTTTAATAAGGGGTGAAAGTTGATTTGCTGAATCTAAAAATTCGATAATTTGGTTTTCTTCAATTTGGCTAATTGTACTATCGTGAGGTTTAAAAACATTGGAAAGGTGTTTTGCAAAAGTGTCTGCCTTTTCTTTATCACTTCTTGCCCAGCTGTTGTCGGTTTTTCGTATGGGCGGGATAGGCAAATTTTTTTTCTTGATTTTCTTCGTCGCTTTCCATAAGGAATAGTCAGTAGCTTCCGTTGCTGTTAGATTTTCCAAATAATTTTGAAGTGAGTTGTTTTTAATTTCGGATAGTATGTTTTTTAGCCTGCTCGTAGCTTGGTTTAACCTTGTTTTATTGATTGGTGTGCGTTGGTTTTGCCATATTCGTCTTAATTTCCGTTTAATTGCTACAGCCTTTTTAATTTGTTCGGGACAAAGTTCTTTATTTATGTCTTCTGTGGTTGAAACGGGAGTTGATGCCCAAGCAGCCTTCTGGATGAGATTTGTTAGGTGTTCTGTTGCTTCGTCAATATCTTGTTCAGTTTTTAGTTTTACATTTAAGTTAAGTTTGTCTTTTAATATATATCTGAATGATTCCCAGTTGGTTTTATTATTGTATAGGGATGGAGGTTTCAAATTTTGCTGGTATTGCGTTGAAGTAGTTACAAGTACTGGAGTGTGGTCAGAAGATAAATCTAGAGAAGATTTTGCTGTTATGTATGCCGGTGCTATTCCTTTGGTGATACAAAAATCTAGCAAATCAGGGATTTTATTCCTGTCAGATGGCCAGTAGGTTAGTTCGCCTGTAGAGACAGTTTGCATTTTCGCTTCCTTAATTGTATTTAGCAATTCTCTGCCTCTTGTAGTTATTAATCTCGAACCCCATGCTACATGTTTCGCATTGTAATCTCCACCTGCAATAAATTTATTACCTAGTTTTCCAAAAAAGTGTTCAAATTGGTGTTGTTTTATTCGAAATTTAGGTGGACAATATATTGCCGAAATAGCTAGTTGGCCTCTGTTACTCTGTACCTTTACGCTCGCTGCTTGCAGATGTTCTTCCTTGTACTCCGGAAGTGCGTAGTGTTTTATTTTGTTATTGATTATAACTGCTGCACCTCCATGGCCTGTGTTGTCCGGAAAGTTTGTACTGTAGATTGAAAATTGAGGTATGTTAAAATATGAGCGGTCTGTAAAATGGGTTTCTGATATTAAAACTATGTCAAGATTATGGAATTTTATGAATGATGTCAGTTCTTGTGCATGGAGGCACAAGCCATTGGCGTTCCAGACTACAATTTTCAGATTTTGGTGCATTATTTAATCTTAGTGACAAGAGTTGTTAGTAGGTTTAACATAGTGTCCATTCGTTCCATTAACTTGACCATCATTTGTTCCAATTTAGTGTTAGCGGGATTGGTGTTGCTATCTTTTGTTATTTGGGCATAGGATACTCCAGGTTGTACAAATTGTTGTTGGGTTGGTCCGTTAAAGTTGTTGAGGTTTCTTGGTCTCAGCGGTGGATATTTACGTCGTTGAAGGTCCTTATATACGGTACATCCTTTGTAATTAGAGGGATGTGATTCTTTACATAATGCACAAGTTGGGGCAGTGTTTTCCTGTTTGTCGCATTGTTTTGTCCAATGGTTTTTACCGCATCTAACACATCTAGGGTCTCGATAACAGTAAGCTTTTGTATGCCCATAACGTTGGCATCGTGCGCACTGTACTATTTGTCTTTTGACATGAGGGGCTTCAATTTTGACAGTTGAGTATTGGAGATATTTAATATTATATATTTCTTTATTATTTTCTGCAGGTAGAAGATAAATGAAGAACATCGAAAGTGGCTCCTTAGTAGTACGGTGTTTAATATTAAATACATTCGCGACCTTGTGACCATGTTGTTCAACTTCTAGTTTTATTTCATTTATATCGGTTGAGTGGTGCATATTACGTAATACTACCCTGTATTTTTTCTCTTCTTTTAACTGATATGTGTGAAGAGATGTATCAATATCTTTTAGTTTCTTAACTAGGCTTCTGTAATCGGCACTTGTTGTACATTGGATTTTAACTTCATCTTTTCCAGTAAGTTTGCATTTATATTCGCTTTTTGCTACTTCATTAATAGCATCTATTAAGGTTTGATACTCTAAGGCCCAGTTGCACAGTAACCGCTTAAGTTTTTATTTAGGCTTAAGTTTTAGTTTATGGTTTAGTTGTTGCACAGTTTCAATTTTTGGTTTAAACTTAAGCTTAAACAAGAAAATACTTAAGCGGTAGATTTGTTTGGATTAATCCAAAATAAACTGTCAAATAGGATAGGTTATGTGTCATATTAAAATTGATCAGATTAATTTGATTGAATGAAAATGTTATATATTAATATATTTTGCCGCATACCCGTCTATAGGCATCGGTATGATTATATTAATCAATGAGATGATGAAAAATTTTACAATAGATTTCAAGTAAATAGTAATATTAAGTAAATAAAGTTGTAATTCAATATTATATCATATAAAACATTTAATTAACCATCCTACTAATAGGTAAGTTAGTGCCTTGGTACACAAATACCAAATATTTTATGAAATAATATTTACAGGAACCACGCATTCACTTCAATACAAATCCTACAATATTATATTATTGGAAGTATGTAGGGAGTTTACTGGTTGCCATAAATCTACAGCTTCAAAAGATATAGGGAAAATATCTAGAAATATCGCAATTTGTACCTTGCGTCATCAATATATTAAGATGCCTAATATTCAAATGGAACAGTGTAATGTACGCCAAGACTTTTGCTATATCGCACGGTTTTTTCAATTGATTGATCATTCTTCCAAATCTAGAAACAGATGTTAATTTTATAAACAATATACCTAATACAGTAATAATTCAAAACAGAAAATATAATAATAACATTCGAGTTAGGAACAATAATAAATGTTTATTTTTCTAATTTATAATGTATAAATAATAAAATTCTTTATAAATGTAAATATCTTGTCTATGACCTGCCGGTAATTTAAAATTTATTAATTCCAACTCTTTCTCTGAGCATTCTGCCATTGAACCACCTCCAGTCACTTTCAGTGAATACTTATTATCGGTTTTTTTTTTTTTCTTGTACTTGTTTTAGTTTTCTTTCATATATATATATATTAATATTCTGCTTCTCTGTAAGAGTGACCGATTACATTGTTAAATTCATCATGTATGTTCGTCCAAGGAGATTTTTTTTCTTCCACAACATTTAATTTATTTTTTTACACACAATAATATATTGTATTTATATTTTTTAAATAAATTTTATAGAAGACCAACTCATCTAATAAGTTCGTCGTACATTTATTTTTACGTTTCGTTTACCGTATTTTCCATTGCTGGTAAAATTTGCATTATTTGTATAATAAACTACTTGACAAGTGACATTGACACATAACATTGACATTTATGTTTATATTGAATTTCAAAATTTCCCCGCCAAATATTCATTTTCCATATTACCAACTTTGTGAATTTATCACATCAGTTGGCTTATCTAAGTATTTTTATATTTTTGACTGTGCAACATCTGGCGCTTAAGTATTTGGTTTAAGCTGAAGCTTAAGGTTTAGCTAAACTCATACTTAAGTGGTAACTGTGCAACTGGGCCTAAGACCTCTGGTATAACAATAGGCGGAGGTTTGGATTCAATCTTTTCTACTTCGATATCTTCATTTTCTAGGGCTTGAAATTTATTTCTTACGTTTATTGTAAATTTTTTACTCGTGTTGGCAAGATCATATTTTGCAGGCCTTTTTTTAGGATTCACTTGGGACCATTGATTATCAGGACTAGGTACACTTTGTTCACCATCACTAGGTATTAGTTCCGTCGCACTATTTGTTGCTTCACTGTCTATTTCAGCGTTACTATCGGCCATTGTAGGCCGAATTTTTTTAAATTTTCACATATGTTATAAGATTTAATGTTACTATTTATTTTGTATGAAGTATATAAATATATATACATAAGTATATATACATATATAAACACAAAAATACTGATGTTTTCCTTGCACAGTAATTTTTTACACAAGTTAACAAACTTAAACACGCTCAAACACACGTCCGCTCTGTATGATAGCTCGGACAAGACCCGAGTGTAATATAGTATAATTTATCTACAACTAAATAGTTTTATCATTAAAAAATAAGTTAATAAAATTTAAAAACACAGAAATTCTGAGCGTCTGTTGTATAACTTCAGAACTGACGTCATCAAGATGACTCACCATATGAGCAGCTTCATATAAATATAGTTGGATATATCAGTTATAAATTGCTACAACTCCCAACCAACTGGAACTTTCGGTCCTGATTACCGTACCCTGAATCAAGCGTGGTAAGATCATTGTGATAGTAACACCTAGTCATGTCGAACTTTCGGTTCTGATGTTCTCACGTACTTTAAATCATTTGGGAGGAGATATTCCAGAGAAACCGACGGTGAGAATAGGTTTATCTGTTGTCTCTTTGTTCTCGAGTATGCAAATCATACTGTGTCTGTTTACTCCGCATTCTACATCACCATATTTCTTACCAGTCCCCAGGTGAACTTCATGATGGGCTCCTATGTTAGAAGTTTGCTATGGAATGTGATATTTTATAATATAATGTTTTAATAAACTTTATTATTATCAAAGAACATTTTTAATTACACTTCCAAATATATTTTACAATATTATTATTGTTTTTATTTCACTAACTATGACTACTTAGTCACTATCAAAATAGATTCATAATTAGATAAATTATTAATATTTCAACATCCTAAAGGTTATGGTTTGGCAAAGAGTAGAACCTTTTTCTACAGGTATGACGACAATTAGAATTCTTAAAAATGTTTTTAAACCCTCATTCTGGAGAATAAACGAAAAAAAAAAAAAACAGTTGCAACACTCATATCAACACTTTTATCAACGAAATATGTGGCTTACTTTTAAGAAACATAAAAGAAACATATAGTCCCGCAGGGGAAGTTCATAATGGTTATAACAATAGGCAATTTGTCGAGCTTTCGAGCCAGATAATCTCGCGTACCCTGAATCACGCAAGGGAAATTCATAATGGTCACAACACCGGACAATATCAAGCTTTTGGACCTGATGACCCCACGCACCCTGAATCACGCATGGGAAATTCCGCGTACTTTGAATAAATTGGGAGGAGACAGTTCAGAGAAGCCGATTATGGGAATAGGCTAATATATTTTCTCTTTTATCTGACACTTTAATTCCTACCTACGTGTTTGCCGTGGGTGGAGACACGTAACACTGGAGAAGAAGATGTTGGTCGGTGTCACAGTTCATGGATAGAGTATCGTGGATGCCGAGGTAATGCTGTGCCACTAGACAAGTATTTGGGGGTGTGTGAGAGCGGCTGGAGCTCGCAAGGTTCCAGAGTTGGCAAGTTATTATTTTTTAAACTGTGAATTATTATTAAAATGGTTGTGTGTAACGTATACTCAAAATCTATACCAAGAAATCAACCTGGTATAAATTGTAAAGGGCGCTGCAAAATATTTTTCCACGGGAACTGTGTGAACATTTCAAAAGCAGCTATTCCCTATCGTCTAAAAAAAGTGAATATTTTGTTTTGTCCAGATTGCAGGGAGGAGGATAATAGTGTTGATAACGATAACATCCTTTGTGAAAAATACACTTCTGAACGTTCCGAAAATGCTGATCCAACTGACTTTACAATCCGTACAACTTTACAGTGCGCACTATAAGTGATGACTTAAAAACTATGAATGGCAGATACCAAGATCTTGTGAACTCAGTAACTTTCTGCAGCTAAAAGATTTCGGACTTTGATATTATAGTAAAGGATATGGCAAACAAGTGCAAATCATTGAGGCGTTCAAGACGCAGAACATTGCCTTGAAAAGGGATTGTAAGTTTCTGATTTAAGGAGTACGAAATAAAGCGAATGGAATGTATTGGGCGTAATCTTACGCGATTGTATAATGTTGGAGATGGGATGGGAGATATACTGGTTGATGGACTTACCTCGCATTTGAAATGTGATCGTATCAAAGGGCCCTTTGAGCTGCTGTAGTCTGGTCCACCAGGTTTGGAGTTGGAGAGATTGGACACACAGCCGCGTTCGATACTCTTAATAAGTCCGATATTCGCGAATTGACAAAATAAACACTAAGACATGAGACGAATGTATGTCGCATACATTCGTGAAGAGACCGAAGCGGGGTCGCTCTCGGTAGAACTGAATTTAGACGAATAGTTTAACACGAGGCTGTCGAATAGAGCGTGACTTATGAGCGTTATTTAACGAGACGTTATCGGGGAGCGCTCGTTCGTTACTCGTAGAACAAAAAATATAAACCTTAGAAACTCCCCAATTAAATATTAAAAAGATCGCCCTAGAAGAGGAGCGCGAACAGGGAAATTCATTTAATCTCCGAAACATTAGATGAACTTCAACGCTCAAGGATAGATAACCTGGATATAAAGGTAATTAAAGAAACTCCTCCTCCTTGGAAGAAGAGAACAGTTAAGTAAAGTAGTTTTACACATGCTCCGTAGTAATAAATTAAAAATTATTTATTTACTTACTCCGAGTAAGCGGTGAGTGGAAACATTTTCTCCTTAGCTAATAATTCTAATCACTTCACATATTATTTCACCCATCACTAACCACATTATTACAAGAATCATCCTTTTCAAAACACACTAACACCTGTTCGGAGCCGGCTATCGGCTATCATCGGCCAACGATTCACAGCTGATTAATTCAGAGATTAATGTCACTACCGGCATCTACTGGAAGAAGCCGCAAGAACATAGCGCCGCTATGGCAGCGCGAAATATGAATATGCAATCATCTCAAGATATTAATAACACCCCCAACATAAATAAATCCAAAGAAATTATGTATCAAAACAGCACAAAAATAAATAATAACAATGAACAAAAACCACAAACAAATAGTAATGGCATGAATTATGCAGAAAAACTTAAAAATAATACCAACCTCTTCCCAAGTAAAAATCAAGGAATTATACTCCACACCATTCAAGGACTTACCACACAGGACTACATAATAGCAGTTGGATCCATTGTCGGACCAGAAAAAATTTCACACTTCTCTAAACTCTCTAAAAATTGAATCAACATTTATTTTACAAATAAACTTATAGCCGACAATTTTGTGAAGAAATATAAAACAATTATGGTAAGAGACTGTAGTGTGCCATGGAAAACAAGAACAGAAATGCAGTACATTTTGACAGTGAATTATTGTTCTGACAGTTTTAAATAAAATAGATTTCTAAATAGTGTTTTATCATTGATTTCAACACATTTACACGCTTATACACTAAAGTGGTGATAAAAAAGACCCCGACGTGATAAAAAAGACTGGTGTAACGTGTGCGAAGTCTAGTGTTCTTGCTATATATATTTTTTTTAATTTTGTGTGTGCACTAAATTTTAAAAATATGACAGATCCCCAAGAACAATCTAATATAAACCGGGTTTCCGTTCGCGTACCGCCCTTTTGGCCAGCCGACCCTGTTCTTTGGTTTGCACAATTGGAAGGACAATTTGCAATAAACGGGATTACGAAAGAAGATACAAAATACGCGTATGTGATCGGAAATTTAGAAGCAAAATACGCGGCTGAAGTTAAGGATATAATTGCTTCACCACCGGTCACAAAATAATATAAAACTATTAAAGACGAGTTAATAGCACGCCTTTCGTCCACGCAAGAACAAAAAACGAAGCAACTGTTAGAACGAGAGGAACTAGGCGACCGCAAACCATCACAGTTCATACGTCAACTTCGCGATCTCGGCAGTAGTACCGTAACAAATACACTCCTCCGGACGCTATGGATCGGTCGCTTACCAGTTCACCTGCAGGCAATATTGGCGACCCAAGCAGATGCTGACTTAGACAGCGTGGCCCGTCTCGCGGACAAAACCATGGAGGTGTCGCCACAGACAAACGTATTAGCTGTCGTGCAGAATAACACAACAGAAGATCTGGTACGCAAAATTGACGAACTACTACGGCAGGTAGCCGAGTTGCAACGCCCGTCCAGATATCGTCCACGAAGAAGATCAGCTAGTCGACCAAGAGCGCGATCTACATCTCGTCAGTCACCAAACTGCTTTTACCACAGCAGATTTGGCGATAAAGCAAAAAAATGCGTGAAACCATGCAGCTATTCGTCGGGAAACGAAGTGGGCAGACATTGAGCACGGCCGACGATGACAAAAGCCCAACAAAATCGCGCCGACTTTTGGTTACCGATCGTGTGACAAAGCGACAGTTTCTCGTTGACACCGGCGCCGACTTATGCGTTTTTCCCAGGACTGCAACATCAAACAATCCTGCGAAGACAACGTACGTGCTGACAGCCGCAAACGGATCACTTATTGCAACCTACAAGTTTATCACCCTATGTTTGAACCTTGGCCTTCGTCGTGACTTCACTTGGCGGTTTGTCATAGCCGATGTAGCTAACCGATCATTGGCGTTGATTTGCTGTCCCATTATGGTCTGTTGGTTGACATAAGGCGATAACGTTTGATCGACACAGAAACAACGTTAGCTGCACCGTCCTGTTAACCGTCCTTAACAAGTGTAGAAGCTAGCGAAGTCAAAACCGTCAGTGTTCCCGGAAGATTTATAAATCTTTTGGTGTCATTTCCTGCAATAACTAGGCACGCAGGTATTCAGTGTACATCGCCAAAGCATTCAACAGTACACCATATCCGCACCACTCCTAGACAACCCGTAGCAGCTAAGCCGCGACGACTTGCACCTGATCGCTTGAAGGTCACCCGTCGAGAGTTCGAAGAAGGGTAATGACGAGTGGCGCCCGTGTGGTGATTACCGCGACTTGAACGCGCGGACAGTTCCTGGCCAGTATCCCGTACCGCACATACAAGATTTTGCACATGGACCCGCTCGTGCAAAGATCTTCTCGACAATTGATTTGGTGCGAGCATACAATAAAGTACCCATCAATCCAGAAGATATTGCTAAAACGGCCGTTACAACTCCATTCGGTCTGTACGAGTTCATGTACATGTCTTTTGGCCTACGAAATGCAGCGCAAACGTTCCAAAGATTTATCGATGAAGTTTGAGAGACTTCGATTTTGTCTTCGCCTACCTCGATGATATTCTCGTAGCTGGGACATCGGAAGAAGAACATGAAGAACATCTTCATATATTGTTTCAACGTCTGAACGAGTATGCATTCTAGGTGCGACGGAAGTAAGTTTCTTAGGCTATTTAGTAACAACCACTGGTGTCAAACCACAACAATGCAAAGTACAGGCTATATTAGAGTTTCCTCAGCCCTCTACAGTACAACAACTTCGCCGATTTCTCGGCATGATAAATTTTTATCGTAGGTTTGTAAACCGGGCGACACAAATTCAAGTTCCACTTCACAAATTCAAGGCCGGAACATTAAGGGAAAAATACCTGTAGATTGGACACCAGCTGCATTGGAAGCATTTGTAAATTGCAAAAATGCTCTAGCACATGCAACACTGCTAGCACATCCTGACCTAAGCCTTTCCCTAGCTATTTTTACTGACGCCTCAGATACGTGCATCGGAGCGACGCTACAACAATGGACGACCGTCGGATGGCAACCGTCGGTCATTTTCTCCAAGAAATTTACTCAAAGTAAATTGCTCCAAGAAATTTACTCCAGCTTATTTATTTATTTATTTATTTAAAGTTTTGGCCACACCAACAGGATACTAAAGATCCCAATAATAGGGTGGCATCAAAGGTGGTTCAAAAGGTGGCATCAAAGGTGGCTCAAAGTAAATACAGCGCATTTGATCGTGAGCTCTTGGCCATGTACCGCGCAGTCATGTACTTTAGGTATATGGTTGAAGCACGTCAGTTCGCGATTTACACGGACCATAAGCCTCTGACATTCGCGTTCCAACAAAAATCAGATAAGTGCTCACCAAGACAGTTTCGTCATTTAGACTACATTGGCCAGTTTACAACGGACATTCGACACGTCTCAGGCAAAGACAATGTTGTAGCCGACGCTCTCTCGCGAATTGATAAGATATCAACAACCATCGACTATGAAGCCCTAGCTCGAGAGCAACAGACAGACGTCGAATTAAATAAATTACTTCAGAATTCAACAAGTACAGGACTTGTATTAAAGAAGGTACGATTACCCGGATCAGAATCAGATCTAGTATGCGATGTCTCGACAGCCTCAGCACGGCCATATGTCACTCACAAATATCGCCACGGGCGCGGCAAATATTTAGCGCAACGACGTGGGGGCGCTTTTCTCCGGGCGCGGACAAACTAAGGGTTGCCTTTTTCGGAGAACGTTAATTCCCGGGCACGGCCAAACTATGGGGCGCCGGTTTTGGGAGACGACTTGCCTGGGAGCGACCAAAGAATGGGGCGCCATTTTCGATGGTGTTGGAGGCGCGAAGAACCGGGCTCTCGGGTCTTCCTTCCCGATGAGATAGAGTTGTACTTCCCTCGGGACGTTCTGGTAGGCCCTTGACGTCTCAAGTAGCACTAGTCGATGGTGGAATGCCGAGCGCTGTGCGTAGCGTTGATGAGACGCTCTTCCTCGTCGTCGCGCCAGGACTGCGGCGGGTGCCACGTAGTGGGAACGAACGAGAGGGAAGGTAGATGACGTTGGGGTCCGCGTCAAGCGAACGCAACTCGGCGTCAAGCGAGTCTGTTGCGGGTTGCGAGCCGTTGGTGCGGATTCGCGTTAAGCGATTCGTGGTGCGGATTCGCGTTAAACGATCCATGGTGCGAGTCGCGATAAGCGATTCATTGATGCGAGTCGCGTTAAGCGGTTCGAGCTTAGCTTTAAGCGAGCTATACTGACCAGATGGAACTGGTAGCGGTCCTAGGTTTGGAGCCACTATTTATACAAACTAACTGCGTAATTTGGGGAATTACCGGATTTCAGCCAATAAGGGTTTAACTCCGCCCATTGATAGGGTCATTTTCGCAATACCTGCTAAAAATGCGCGGGTTAAGGTAATTAGCGGTTTTCAGGTGTCGGCACGACTCATGCGGTCTTAATGACGTGAAAGAGCGCGCGGTGCGACCACCGGTAACAAAATAATTATTAAAATTTTCAGCTAATGCTCTTAAATGTTGACTTATTGTTGAATATGACTTTCTGGAGAATTTACTTGACAGATTGAGAACCGATAAAGAAAAAAAAAAATATATATATATATATATATTTCACACAGTTTTATGTAAGATGTCAAGAACGTATTTCTGCTTCTTACTGTAACGTACGTTCATAGTTTTTGTCTTTTTTTGCTATATTATAATATGGTAACTTCAACGTATGTCCCTTTGTATACACCCGCGAACATTCATCTCTGGTCGGTCGCTAATGGTGTAGTGGAAGGGGTTCCACTTGTATATCTGGACATAGTTTCTTAAAAACTTTTCAACTTGGTAATTTTAAAATCAAAATAGATTATTTAAACATTCTGTTGTTTATATTTCATTTGTTCGCCCAAGTGTATGACTGTCAGCTCTTTGTTGAAGTATTCATAATTAAATTTCTTTTAAATTTACACTACAACCAGCTCCATTCAACTTGGTAAACATAAAATATACCAGTAAAGGTTGACCATGCATTTCAGTTACACTCAGAATTTTAAAATCGAATATTGTTGTTTATTAAATGTTATAGGTCAGTTGTTTATTATTTACTAACAATTATCAAAATATTTTCAAAAATTACTTTCATATTATATTTCCCCTAATCTTTCTAAAAGTTTTTTTAATTTTTTTAAAGTTTTAGTTTTAAACTAAATGCCAACACAGATGTGGACGTTTATACAGCCACTGGCTTTGCCAGTTGGCTTTGCCAGCTGGCCTTGCCAACTGACAAACTGCGGCATAGTGGGGATGCGCCTTAATGTATTGTCAAATGAACCTCCCACCACTAGATTGAAGACAGGCGTGTCAAGTGAAACAAATTGTATCTCTTTCTCTATTTCTAGCTTTGTCTGTGAACAAATGATGTGGCTCTATTCAAAAATGGAAATGTTATTGCTATAGTTCTCTCACATTGAACCATATGCTTTAATTAACCGTCATCTGTCACCTAAAGTCTCCTAACGCCTAACCTCTCCCTGATATCCTCAAACTGTAAACACTCAGTTAAAAAGTGTAACACAGATAGGGGACTTTTCACCTCGAAGGAGGTGTCCATGGGTCCATCAACAGTGGCCTATACGGAGGCGTGTGATGGAAGCACCCCATGGTTTAACGTCTCCCTTAATCTGTCGCAACTTAACGTTCTGTGTGCGGCTCCACTCATCAAGTGGTTCAAAAAAAAAAATAGCGTACAGCTCAGCATTGTAAATACTCGTTATGGAGTGCACACAGTACTGAAACTGTTGGCGTGGATTCAAAATAACGAACGCACACCCAACCCTGGTTCCGGATTTTGATCCGTCAGTAAAAATGACAGTATCTTCGAACCTAGAGACCAGTTTTCTTTGTAACTCATATTGGCATTCGATAGGCAACGTAGTATCTTTATCAAACTTAGTTAATGTGAGATTTGCAAGCGGACGTGGCAGCGTCCATGGTGGGACAGCACACAAAACAAAACTTGCCATTTCGGGCATATTAAAATTAATATCACCCAAAATTTCGAAAGTCCTCAGACCGAAAGGCCTATTGGCTCTTGGTTTTCTGTCATAAGTCTCTGTATGCCTATTATGTAGAACAGGGTCATACGCAGGATGATCTGGCTTAGCAATGAGTGCAGCCATATACCGCAGGGATAGAATTTTACGACGATTGTACAGTGACGGTTCGCCTGCTTCACACAGCAGGCTTGGTAATGGGCTGGTGCGAAATGCACCTGTGGCCAATCTAACCCCAGTGTGATGTACAGTGTCAAACAGCTCTATGCACTTATCTCTTGGTGTTTAGCTTAGAACGCACTAGAGAACGATATAAACGAAACATGACAGTGCGTCTGCACCCCATGTCTTAGACTGAGGACCCGCAACAAATGGAGCGACTTTTGGCAGTTCTTCTTGACGGACAAAAAATGTGCTCGCCAATAAGACTAGTGTCAAACAGGAGACCCAGAAATCTGGCAGTATCGGTAAAGGGTAACTGCGCTCCATTTATTGTGAGTGTAGGATTGGGATGTACACCCCTTTTCCTACTAAAATGGTCCCATACAGTTGTGCTGGTCAAGAATTTAAAGTCATTTTCGGTTGCCCATGTATCGAGACGATTGATAGTCAGCTGAAGCTGACGTTCAATTGTACTAGTCTTTTGTCCGGCGACACAGATACCAATGTCGCCGACAAATATCGAACTCTATACAGGCAATCGAATACATGAAGCTGCACCGTTAATGGCAATCAAGAATAAAGTAACGCTCAGTATGGAGCCCTGCGGGACCCCATTGTCCAGTGCGAACATTTGTGACAGGGTATTTCCGATCCGCACCCTGAAGCGCCGGTTCGACATGAAATCTTTTATAAAGAACATCAAGCGTCCCCTGAGACCCCAGGAATGCAGAGTACGGAAAATACCATATATCCATGCAGTGTCATAGGCTTTCTCAATATCGAAAAACACAGCTACCAGGTGTTTGTTTTCAACAAAAGCATTCCTGATAGCTGTCTCTAGTCTGACCAGATGATCTGCTGTTGAGCGGTGAGTGCGAAAGTTGATCTTGCACTGTGTGTTGGCCAGCAAGTCATTTGATTCTAAAAACCAAATCAGACGCTTGCTGATCATATGCTCCAAGAGTTTGCAGAGACAATTGATCAGCGATATAGGTCTATAGCTAGAGGGCAAGTGTTTATCTTTCCCGACTTTGGGGATAGGCATTATATGAGATTCCTTCCACTTGGTCGGGCACTTATCCTCAGTCCATAGCCTATTATAGACATTCAAAATCCTAGACTTAGATGATTCCGGAAGATTGCGGATCATACGGTAATGTATCGCATCTGGACCAGGAGAGCTATCCTTACACTTTGACATTGCGGTATCTAGCTCTTCACGAGAGAAAAGCTGGTTGTATACCTCGTCATTTCTGGAGAAGAAATTAAGAGGCATAGATTCTAGACTTGCTTTACGAGTTAGAAACTCGGGTGGATAATGTTCTGACCTAGAATCGACCGCTGATGTAACTACGTTACCATTTACTGATAGTCTAGCAATGGCTATAGATGTATTTCGACCGGAGATTTTCCGGACCTTCGAGTGGCGAAATTTTGGCCACTAGAGTGGCAACTGTAACGGTGGATACGTATTTGCGCCATGATTCGCGCTTGATTTCTTTCACAATCCTCTTAGCACGAGCTTCCCTCGTTGGAAGGCTATCATGTTTTCCTCTGTTGGACAACGACGGAATGTATTGAAGAGGTATATCCTTTCACGTAGCGCCAAGTCACATTCCTCGTTCCACCAGGGAACGGGAACTCTACGGGGTTGAGTGGATGACAGCGGTATGCTGTTTTTAGCCGCGCTTGTGATGGAGTCCATGAAATGATTCACCTCCTCGTCTTCGGTCAAGATAGGAATATCCTCATGAGAGAATGATTCCGCAAACTTGGTCCAATCCGCTTTCAGAAGAACCCACTGTGGCCAGCGGGATTCGGTAACGGTATTGAACAGAGGCCTTAAGAGGATTGGAAAGTGATCACTACCGCAAAGGTCGTGATGCACATCCCATTTGAACAAAGAAGCGATGGCTCCTGAAACGACACTCAGATCTATGGCACTGAATGTATCCGTTGCTGCACAAAAGTGCGAGGATCTGCCGTCGTTCAAAAAGCAAAAATTCAAATTGTTTAACATATTCTCCAGGTGACGTCCCCGTCGATCGTTCCACGCCGATCCCCAACACACATTAATAGGCGTTAAAATCACCTAGAAGTATGAAGGGTGGTGGGAGTTGATCGATGACATTCACGACATCTCGGATGTCGGTTCGAATACCAGGGGGAAGGTAGATAGAACAAATCGTCACATGGAGGGGAAGTGCAACACGAACTACTACGACCTGCAACTCTGTGTCAATGTCTACAGGATCGTGGTACAGTGTGTCTCTAACGAAAATAGCCACGCCGTCACATGCTCTTGCTCTCGTAAGGAAATCCGTGCGAAACACGGAGTAGCCTCACGGAGAGAATGTGTCGGTTTTCTTAAAGTTTGTTTTCTGCAGACAAACACACGTAAGCGCAAAATTGATATTAAAAGTCGCAGTTATTCGTAGCGCTGAAATACACCGTTACAGTTCCGCTGCATTAGTGGGCTCATTTCTGTTTAGGGGAGTTACCCCGCAACCTAATGATTTTTGGTTTACCCTTAGGTTGCCGGTCTACAGCCATTTTCTAGGCTACACTTTCATTTGGTAGTCCAGGTGTTTTGATGGACACACTGGACTCATTTTTTATTGTTTGGTTCTCACTGGTATCCAGTGAGAACAGTTTGTGGAAAAGACTGTGGGGTCTTCTCCTTAGGTGGTGGGGAGAACTGAGTTTGAGTGCGTTCTCCTATATGGGAGGGGGATTTATTCAGACCCAATCCCCCTGATTGTGGGGTCTGATTACTGGTCTCTTGGACTGATTCCGCCACGTTTTCCGTGTCGGACTTTTTTGGCGCTGCTGTCACGGACGCTTTTACTGTCGGACGAAGCACTGACTCCATCTGAGTCTGGACACTTGCTGTCTTCTTTGCAGCTACTTGTGCAAAGGATTTCGCAAAAGTGACCGGCGCAGTCTCTTTATACTTCTTCTTGGCGTCGAAATACGGTACCCTATCTTGCGTCTTGATGGCCTGGATAGCCTTCTCTTCTAAGTACGTTGGGCAGTGGCGTGAAGTCGATGCATGTGCACCTTTACAGTTCACGCAGTGTGCCGCGTTTGGACAGGTTTCAACTTCATGTTGGTCCTGCCCGTAGTTGGCACAGATGGACTGTTTGCCACAACGAATAGAGGTGTGACCACAACGCTGGCACTTATAGCATCGCATCGGGTTGGGATAGTAGGGGCGAACGTTACATACGTTGTACTCCACCTTAACCGATGCTGGACACCTAGTACCAGCGAAAGATACCACCATAGATATAGAAGACTTACCGTTTCGGGGGTTAAGTTTCCTACATTCAATGACACTTCGCGATGCCATGTCCTGCACAAACTCTTCCTCCGTAACATACGCAAGGTCACAGTCTGTAACGACGCCTCGAGAAGTATTCAGTGCCTTATGTGGCTGTCAGGAGATACCATACTTGCCAAATCCTTCGCATTTTTGAAGCGATGAAGATGCCTCAGTTTCTGCTTCAATCAATAATGTGCCATCCGACAGTTTTCTTACCGACATAATACCAATTGGACACGTTTTCCCAGCGTTCAGCAACAAAGAAGGGGGACATCTGTTTAAAAGATTTACTCTCTTCTTGCACCTTCACGACAAGAAAACGAGGCACTAGCGCACAAAACTCAACTGATCTGTCTACCTCCTTGGGAGAAGGCTTTACACATCTCTCATCGGATGACTGAGCATCACGACGAGGTCTCTTGTTTGATTTTTTCCGGAGTTTACTCTCAACTTTGGCGGGATTTAAGAAAATTTTTATCCCTCCGTGTAGTCGCCATACCAGTATATTAAGTTTCATCACGCTGCCATGCCCACCCACCAGGGAGCTCAACACCGGGGACGCTGGCCGCAAACCGGCTCATTGCGCCAGGCATGTCAGGATAATATAGCATCGGGGAAAGTAGTCACGGGCTACTCGACCCGCTCGAGAACCAAGAGTAGCCAACTCTGGAACCTTGCGAGCTGCAGCCGCTCCCACAGACCCCCGAATACTTGTCTAGTGGTACAGCATTTCCCCGGCATCCACGATACAGTAGTGGAGCCATTCTATTCATGAACCATGACACCAGCCGATTGACTGAGCTGACCAGACTCAGCCTCCCGTTTTACCGAATCCGAGGCCAAAGAAGGCGTGTTGGGATAATACTGTCCGCGGGCAGCAGTCTCCCTCAACCGACCAGGATTATCTTCTCCGGCGTTACGGATCTCCACGCACGGCAAACACGTGGGTAGGAATTTAAGTGGGAGATAAAAGAGACAACAGATAAGCCTATTCCCACAATCGGCTTCTTTGAACTGTCTCCTCCCAAATGATATGTGATTCACGATACGTGGGATCTTCAGGCCCAAAAGTTCTATATGGTTAGGTGTTGGGACCATTATGAACTTCCCTTGCGTGATTGAACGTACGCGGGATCATCAGGCCCGAAAGCTCGCCAAATGGCCAGGTGTTATGGCCATTATGAACTTCCCCTGCGGGGTTAAATAAATTATGGTTCGGACAAAAGTTAGCTTCTACGTCGACTAAAAAAAATGTGCTTATATACTCGGGAATAGAAGTGTGCATCTACATGATTCGGTCAAAATATTTCGCGGACCGGCAGGAATTTTCTAAGGACCGGCATCGGTCCGCGGAGCACGGGTTGAAGAACACTGGTCTAGAGCAACATTTTTTGAGCACATTTTTTGCTGCAGATCCTAAAATTTAACCATGTTTTTAAAAATCAAATTCTGTTTATTAATCTGAATATTAAGAGATTACATTTCTCTATATTGTAATGTTCATAATAATGTGTTCATTGCTGTAAGTTGTTGTAACAACGTAGATCTAAATTTATTAAAGGAAAACCAGTTAAATCTTTATTTTATTAATTTCAGGTAGCTAAACTAGAAAATGATGAAATAATTAATGAGCTGACAGCCATAGAAATTCCATCATCTGAAGACCTATGATATTAAATGAAATTATATTAAATAAATAGAAATATTTGTCAGTTTTTAATTAACATAATAAAATGGTTTACTTCATTATCAGCTATTTATATTTTATTTTTAAAATGCTCATTTTGTACGTGGTGTGAATGTGGTTGCATGTTAAAAGGTCCTTGCAGTGACAGATCTACCATGAGGTTAATAAAGCTTAAGTATCAGGGTCCCAGGTCTCAACAAAAAATGTTTTTAATTTATACTATTTATTCTTTACTACAAACAAATATGTTTTGGTCACTACTTTGGAAGTCTTATATGAAAAAATATTTTAAATTGCCATTAATATAATATTTACTAATAATTTCTAAAGAAATTAAGGGCCAAGCTCATAATCTTTTATTAAATGTTAGTAGCACAACTAGCGAATGCTACTAGATACTATTAATAATAATAATAATAATAATAATAATAATTAATCTTTTTAATCTTGCGTAATTTCCGCGGCTGCATATCGCCAGGGTTTGGGATGCAGTCGTGTGTATTTAGCTCCACTAGTCTCTAGTATGACGCGGCTCAAAACGTTGCTGAAGTTTGAGATTAGTGGACGCTTGTCAAGACCTGACAAACCCCATAATAATAATAATTTATTTAACTCAGTTGATCAATACATGATATATGAGACGTCAGTAACTTAAAATATAGGTCTAAAATTCTTATAAAAAATTATTATTACAGTCATAAAATCAATAAAAGAAAAGAAAACATTAATTAATAAATTGTCTAACTAGAATAAAATAAAATAAACAGAATAAAATAATAAAATAATATAAATAGTCAATAAATTAAAATAAATTGAGCGTAAAATAAAGGGTACATGAGTATAAAAAAAACTAACTAAATTAAATTAAATTATTCAATGTTAACTTGTTACACATATCTGAATTTTAAGATAAAACAATACAAAAAAATAAATTATAAAATATACGAATGCAGTAACTGCGAGATAATGAAATACAACATATATGTATAATTATGATATTAACAATTTTTATTGTTCAAGAGATCATAATATATATATATATATATATATATATATATATATATATATATATATATATATATATATAATATATATATATATATATATATATATATATATATATATATATATATATATATATATATATATATATATATATATATATATTATATATATATATTATATATATATATATATATATATATATATATATATATATATATATATATATATATATACGAGCCCTGTCCACTATCAGTTGGCCCAGCTACGAAATTTTTACTAATTGGTGTTCAATTAATAGAATGCGAATAGCTTATGAAATCTAAGTAATATTTTATTTTCAATTAAACATTTTAGAGATTTACGATTAATATTTACAACTATTAAAGTAAATTAATAAGAAAAAAATAAGAATTCCATTTGAAAGCCATTAACTTGGAAACCTATTTCTGAAGTTAGCACTGGGTAACGTCAACTTTCATTTTTATAACGGCATTAATTCTTCTAGTCATAGTATCTACAAGATCTTGGCATTGTCGAGGAGTAAAATTATTCCATATTTCTTGAAGCTTTAGTCTTAATTCTGAAATTGTTCTAGCCGGTGTTACACGCAATCGTTTTTTCATTTCGTGCCAAAGTTTCTCGATGGGGGATAAGTCTGGGCTACTTGAAACCCACTCTAAAAGTGGAATAGAATGATTACGGAACCATTTCAAAGATTTTTTTGACGTATGGCAAGCGGCTCCATCTTGTTGAAAAATAAAATCTTCCCCAGAGATTAATGCATGTTCCATAGTTGGCAACAGAGACTCCTCTAAAATACTTAAATATTTGGCTGTATTAACAATGCCATCGATAAAGTGAAGCTTTCCTACACCTCTTGCAGACATTGAACCCCACACCATGACAGATGCTGGAAATTTCACCTTCCTTTTCAAGCAGTCGGGATGATATGCTTCATGTTTCTGACGAACAACTCTGCTCCAGTTGTCCCCTACACAGACTTCAAACCTAGACTCATCGCTCCATTGCACGCTGTTCCACTTTTCACAATTCCATATTTTATGTTCTCTTGCCCATTTCAACCTGTTTTTCTTTTGCTTAGACGTCAACAATGGTTTTTCCTTGGCCTAAGAAAGTTTTATAAATTTCTGTAAATATACATTTAAGAGTTCGATTAAAAAAATATTACCTCATAGGTTCCAAATCCTAATTTTTTAGCTTCCTTATGACATGTAGACCTTGAAACACGTCTTCCAACAACATCGCTCCACAGTACACTCAATTGACTGTAGTTAGCACGTCTGTTATCCTTAATAATTATTTTCAATGCACGTTTGTCATTGTCCGTCAGTGTAGTTTTCTTCACGTACTGGGGCTTTGGGGCAACTGAACCACTTGTTTTGTACAATTTTACAATATAGTACAGGAAATGAAGCATTTTGGCTCGCAATTTTTTCGTCCAGCATGGAATTACGTGAAATTTTCACAGAAGTTAGGGAATAGCCCAAGGATCATTTTCTACATCATGCCGGTGTACCCTAAAACCTTGGGGGTGGTGCCACCCCATCTCTGGGGTGGAAATTTTTTACTACATTTTAACTATAGTAATCGATGGGAAAAGTAATTCTAAGAAAAAAATGTTCTTTACGTTTTCTTCGTGAAACTAATATTTTTTGAGTTATTCGCGGTTGAAAGTAACAGTTTTTCGACGAAAAAATCAATGTTTTTAAAAAGTTTTTTGCGAATAACTCGAAAAATATGCATTTTATCAAAAAAACTGTAGAGAGCAAAATTGTAGTAGAGAGCAAAAACAACCTTTTAAAAAAACAAACAAAATCCTTTTTTTATTATTTTTGTACGACCAATACGAACCGAGATACGGCATGTTAATGGTTAACTTTTTTTCGCCAAATGCATAATTTGAAAGATTCAAAGTCAAATAACAGGAAAATTTGCATTTTCGAGGAAAACTCACTGAATCTTTTTTAAAGTATTTGATTAGACCTTTCAAAAAAAAAAAAGTCTCTAGCATAAAAATTAAGCGACTTATGATCAAAATAAGGTCGGTACCTACTTTTTTCTACGAAAAAATCAGTGAAAACAACCCCCTATTTACCCCCCTAATTAAAATTGATCCTCACCCTTCTGTGGTTCTCTTCATATATGTATTTTCAGTACACCCAAGAAGTTTGACCAATTTAAAATGCCTAATTTTAGAAAAATTGGAGTTTAAAGAAAAAACGGTTTTTTGCGATTTCGTATTTTTCACCCTTTTCTTCAAAATATCTCCGAAATTACTGGAGATACGAAAAAAATGATAGAGCACTAAATTGTAGCTTTTTTAATGACTTAAATTTCCCTGTGCATATATTTTCTGTACAGTGAATATTTGGAGAGATATACCCGTTTAAAACCTCTATTTACAAGCGAACACCACCTTATTCGAGCCCTTCAAACTCACCCCATTTAAAAACTAAGGGATCTTAAGAAATTTAATTTACATAGTCTTATAGCTCCTGAAAAGCCCTATAAAATCGTTTTTGAGAAAACTTTCTATCACTGAAAATGAAGGAGCTATGTTTAAAAAACCAATAATTTTTTTCGAAACATTCGAATAGCATGGTTCGGAGCGTAATAATCTACATAACCAGAATTTTCGGCAGCAATACGTTACATGTTCCACTTTTTCCATTCAAACTAAAATTTGAAGTAGAGGGTGAGATGAGCCTAATCCCAAATTTTTATGCAAAACGATGAAAGACGAAATCATTTTTTTAGGATAAATAATTTTTTTATATCAAGCTCTAACAAGGGTGGGTTTTTAAGGGTTGAAACATTAGAAATTGTATTCCAAAGCACGACACAATCATTATTCAACTAATCCAAACCAAATTTTACCCATCTTAAGGTTTACAACGTTATTTTATAATTTTTGACAATTAGGGGTAGTTTTCACCCTTAAAAAATAAACAGTGCCCATGAGCATGATATAAAATTTGAAGTAGAGGGTGAGACGAACCTAATTTCAAATTTTGGTGCAAATCGATGCAAGATGAAATCATTTTTTAAGATAAATACTTTTTTTTTACATTAAGCTCCAACAAGTGTTGATTTTTAAAGGTTGAAACATTATGAAATTGTATTCTAAAGCATAAAACGATCCATATTTAGCTAATCCAAACCAAATTTTACCCATATTAAGGTTTAAAATGTTATTTTATAATTTTTTACAATTAGGGGTAGTTTTCACCCTTAAAAAACAAAAAGCGTACAACGGCACAATGTAGAAAATGAACTAGAGGGTGAAATGAGCCTAATTCCAAATTTTTATCTAAATGGATGCTGGACGAAACAATTGCGAGGTTTTGTCATTTTTTGAGCTTCATTTCCTGTACTAATATTTCTAATACTGTATCTTGACGAACCTAATAATTTTCCGATTTCGGAATTGGTTTTTCCTGTTTTTGCTAAGTTCACAATGATTAACCGAATTTTTTCATCAATAGCTTTGCCTCTGCCCATGTTTTAAAATTAGTTAGTAAATATTTATATTATATAATGTGATATATTGAATATTTTAGCCCTTGGGTATTAACCCGACGCGCTCTTAAAAAAATCGGTTGGTCTCGCTGTGATCGGTAATGCTCGGACATATTCGAATAATCAAATATACAAAGCTCACTGCTCCTTGGTTAGCGTACTTTACTACAAACACAAATCGGCCTGGTCTTTCCGTGTTAAATGTGAATGTAGTAAAAATATATTGAAAAAAACCCTTTTTATGACTGAGATTTGTTTTATTGTGCCATGAATAATAGATATCCATAGTAACAATACATTTGATAATGAAAAACGTGCTACAAAGCAGTTAATAATTATAAATATTTAACGGCTCTAATATTCTTTATTTCTTTATTTCCCCTAGGCCTTGCGGCGTATAGGGTTTTAACTATTACATTGAGAAAAAAAATAATCATAATAATAATAAAATAAAATAATATAATAGACATTTTATGATTTTCTTTCTTCTTCTTCTTCTTCTTCTTCTTCTTCTTCTTCTTCTTCTTCTTCTTCTACTTTCTACCTCCGGTGTTCATCTCTTTCTTCGTAATCTCTTTTCGGCTTCCGTCTCCGGTCTCCTTCCTTCTTGACTCCAGTTCTCTTCCCCTCTTTCTTCGCTTCTCTTCCCTCTTTTCTTTCCTCCTCCATTGCCTCTTTCTTCCTTCCTGTACTCAGTTCTGTCTTACCTCTCCGCATTCCTTCCTTCTTTCCTCGAGTACTCTCGCCCACCTTTCTCCCTTTCCTTCTTCACACAACAGCTCCTTTATCTCTCCCTCCCATTTTGTCATCTTTCCACATCTTTTTGTAAGATGTTCCAAGGATTCTTCCTCCTCTCTACACATCCTGCATACCCTATCCTCCGGTTTTGCCCAATACCTACTACTCCGTTCTTCATTTCCGCATCTTAATCTGGCAATCCTTCTAACTCTGCCCCCTGCCTTTCCTCTCCTCCCTTTCAAATATTTAGGTATTCCTACCGTCCTTATCTCCCTATACCTTTTCACATTCCTTGAATTGTCTATTCTTACTGTTCTTTCCTGCTCCTGTACCTCCTTGTCTCTCCTTCTCAATTCTTCTACTATGTTTCTTCCTCCATTTCTCTTTCGCTCAGCTTCCCTTATGTCCATCCCACATCTCCAATAGTACTCTTTCCTTGTTTCTCCCCATTCCGACAGTTTACCTTTTTGTTCTTCCTTCATTCTTTCTTCCCAGCATTCTCTTAATATCTTCCTTCTTTCGTCCCTCCTGATTTTCTCCTCATACTTCGCCGCCCTCGCCCCAGCTCCTACTCTCAGCTTTTCCCTCTTCATTTCCTCTCTCACTATATATCCTGGTGTCGTTCTGTCTAATCCCATAATCCATCTCATGTATCCCTCTTGTACCCTTTCTACTATCTCCCATTCTTTCCATCCCCAGATCTCTACTCCGTACATGAGGATACTCTTCACAATCCCGTCAAACAATTTCATTCTCCACCTGATATCGTCGTCAAACCTCCTCTCTCCTATGCTCCATAGCTTCCCCATAACCATTCTTGCTTTCTTCACCCTTTCTCTAACATGCTGCTCTGCTCTGTTGTTCCTCGTTAGAACATATCCGAGGTACTTCATACTCTTTACCTCTTCAATTTCTGTCCCTGACCATTCCCATCTTATATTCTTTCTCTTTCCTCCCCCCTTTCCAAACACCATCTCCTTCGTTTTATCTCTGTTTACCTCCAGTTTTTTTCTTCTAAAGTACTTGTCCGCTCTGACCATCATCCTCTTTAGTCCCTGCTCATTCTCTGCCATCAGAGTCAGGTCATCTGCGTACCCCATTGTCCAATACTTCTTCCTTCCCACCACCACTCTTCCGTCTTTCCCCTTCCTCATTGTTTCCTCCAAGTCAGCTACGTATATATTAAATAATGTTGGGCTCAACGGACAGCCCTGCCTCACCCCCTTATTTACCCAAAAGCTTTCGGACTCTTCTTCTCCCACCTTCACCTTGCACCTCGTCTCCTCGTATATTTTTTTAATCCTTCTTATCATTTCTTCCTTTACACCCTTTCTTTCCAATACTTCCCACAATTCTTGCCTGTCCAATTTGTCAAAGGCAGCCTTAAGGTCGATAAATACCATATGCACCTTCCCTCTTTTCCTCTTTATTCTCTCAGCCACTATGTGGTTTATCGTGTATATGTTATCTATCGCCCCCCTTCCCTTCCTAAAACCTGACTGCGTCTCCTCTAATATATCTTTATCTTCTATTTCCTCCACTAGCCTCTTATTTAGCACTGTCGCATACACTTTGTATGCCGTGCTCATCAGGGTTACTCCTCTGTAATTACCTGCGCTATTCTTGCTTCCTTTTTTGTGGATGGGAATTATTATTCCTTCCCTCCAGTCTTCTGGGTATCCTTCTCCCTTCCACACGCCTCGTATTATTTCTGCCATCTTTTCCGCCACTTTCTCTCCTCCGTATATCCATGCTTCGTTTTTTATTTTATCAGGTCCTGCTGCTTTTCCCTTCTTCAGGCTCTTAATTACGCTCCACACTTCCTCCTCTGCTGGTTCTTCTTCCTCCTCCTCCTCTCTTCTTCCTTTCTCTGCCGCTTTATCCCCCTCCCTTGCTTCCCCTACCCTTTTATCCTCCTCGGATTCTTCCCTTCTGTCTTCACTTCCCTCCAATAATTCCATAAAGTGTTTCCTCCAGCTCCCCATAGTTATCTTCTTGCTAATTCCTACCTGTTTCTCTCTCGCTTTATTTATATATTCCCACGCTTCTTTTTCATTCTTTATCTTTTCAACTTCATCTTGTTGCCTCTTCCTGTGCTTTTCCTTTTCCTCCTCGCAAGTTTTTTTATACTGTTTCATTTTTCCCTTGTATTCCTCTTCCGTCCCCCCTCCTTTTATTTTTTTCCTCCAGGCCTTTTGCGCTTCCTTTTTCGCCTTTCTACAATTCATTCCCCACCATGGCTTCTTCCCCATCTTTGGACTCTTCCATTTTCCATTTTCCACCGCTCTCCCTATTCCCTCTCTCAGCTCTCTCCATCCTCTCTCCACCCCCGATCCTTTCCATTCCACCTTTTCAATTCTTGCCATATAATTACTTATTCCCTTCTCCGTCCAGTTTTGTGTATCCTTTACCTCCTCTTCCTCCACTCTCTTTCTCCCCCTCCTTATCTCTACTATTATCGGTTGGTGGTCTGACTCTATTCTCTCCCTAACTTCAAACCTGCTTATCTTTTCCCACGCCCCGTCATTTACTACGGCGTAGTCGATCGTTGATTTCTTCTCTCCCTTATAATACGTCCAATTCCCCTCTTCGTCCCCTTCTTTGTTTCCATTTAGTACACTCCATCCCTTCTCTTCCATCCATTCCAGCATAACCTCCCCTTCCTTATTTCTCTCTTTGTCCTTCGCGCCTCTCGTCTCTTCTTCTCCCTTCGTTTCCCACCCCCTCACTCCTCCCGTTTCTCCTATTCTCGCATTAAAATCCCCTCCCACTATGATCAACTCCCCCTCTCTCTCTTCCATTAATTTCTCATCCATCTCCTTCAATTTTGTCTTATTTCCTCCTCTATTGTACAGTGTGACTATTCGCCACTTCTCTTTTCCTACCTTCACTCTTCTCTCTTCTACACCCTCAATCCCCAACTCTTCCTCCTCCTCTATACTCATCTCCGTTCTTACACCTGTGATCATCCCGCCTTTTGCTCTGCCTCTTTTCTTTTCTTTCTCCGCACCTTGGAATCTCCATTCCCACCCTTTCGGCATCTTTTCTTCCCAGCTGTCCCATTCCGATTCCACCATCCACGTCTCCGTTAAACCTATGATCTCGAAATCTTTGAGAAACTCCCAAAACTCCTCGTCCTTCCCTTTAATCCCTGCTACATTCCAGAAGATTGCCCTCACCCCTTCCCCTCCTCCTGTTTCCCCCTTCTCCTTCGCCTCGTCCCGCCTCTCTTCTACTTCCTCCCCCCATACCGAAAATCCCTCATCGCTTCGAATTCTCCTTTAATTTCGTTCCATTTCAGCCATTTCCCCTGTTTCTGGATCTTCATGTATCCCATTTTCGCCTGATGTCCTTTTTCTCTTTCTTCCCTCACTAACTCCCTTATCTTCTTTTGAATTTCTCTTTCTTTCTTCGTAAGGTCGTCATCTATGTATATGTTTCTTCCTTTTAGTCTACTCTTCCTTTCCATTACTTCCCTTTTTTCTTCCCATCTTTTCATGTGGACTATCCACATTCTTCCCTCCCCCTTCCTACTTCCTGTATTCTCCCCAGTTCTACTTCCCTACCTGTCAACTCCCTTACGATTCTTTTTATTTCCCCCTCCTTGGGATTATTTCTGTTTAACTCCGCGCCTCTGACTACAAGATTGTTTTTCCTCTCCTCCCTCTCTTTCCTCTCCTGTGTCATTTCCAGCTCTTCCATTCTTCTTTCTATTTGTTTCGTCTCCTCGCTCGCCTGTTCTTCCTGCCTGTCCCTGTTCATCCTACTTTCCATGGCCTCCACTCGCTCCTTCGTTTCTTGTAGCTCCGTCTTCACTTTCCTGAGCTCCTCCTCTAAGATCTCCTGTTTCCTTCCGAAATCTTCCGCCATTGTTCTTATTTCTTCCTTTATCTCCTCCTTGTCTTTTTCTCTTTGCCTATTTTGCTTTTCTATTGCTCGCATTCTCCATAGAATCTCCTGCAACATTCCTTCGATGTGATCTTTCCTACCCTCTGCCTTTTCTTCCTCTACTTCCGTGCTTTCTCCCTCTTCACAGCCTCCTCTATCTCCTGCTTTCCCCTTTCTCTCCGTCGGCGCTCTGACTATCTTTTTTGGCCTTAGTGTCTCTTCACCTTTTTCCTGGTCTTCCTGCGTCTTCTCCTCCTTCTTCTTCTTCTTCTTTCCGTCAACCCCTCTCCTCACCCAGTTCGACAAACACCCCACGCTGCTCGCCCTCTTTCTTGCTTCCATCCTCCTTGTCTACCCTTTCTCTTCCTCGGCAAAGAAAATGTCCCGTCTGTCGTGTCTGGGTTTATTCTGCTGGCTTCTCTTCCTAAATGTCTTCTACCTTCTTGGCTATGTATGCTGCTTGTTGCGGTAGCCACAAGCCGGTCTGACGTCACAAATTTAGTTGATGCTCCGGCTGTACTTAATTCCAGTCGAAACCCAAATCTGTGCTAGCCAGCCCTACTTGCTGCTACTCGGCGATAGATGTCCTTCTTGCCAAATAGCACAGCCACACCCTCTTTACCGGCCTTTACTTTTTCCTATTCTAACCTACAAAACAACTACAATATTATATAAATACTTTTATTTGGCTAATACCCACGAAAAAAGTCACTGCCGAAAACCTCCCTGGCACCTTAAACTCATACACTACACTATTTAAACTACTCGATCAGTACTTTGTCATCAATTCTCACTAAAATCACTGCCTTGCCACGCACGTCCTACCTCTCTCTCACTCTACAAATATTTCCCAAAAGACGGCTCTAATACAGCAGATGAAAAAATTTATTTGGTTCAATTCAAACAGTTCGAGGAAAAATTATACATTTTTTATCTTTTTCTACTACATACGACTGTGCAATATAAAAATTTGTACTTAATAATTTTCAAATTAATTACACAGCACTTTTTTATACGCTTACTTTATATAAATTTGAACCAATATTAGGTAGTATAATATGGGCCTAAGATAAAATGGATTTATACGTGAAATGCGCGAATTAAGGGACCGTTACTTGCCTCGAAAATATGTTGAACCAGAAAAAACCCATTGGTTATATTGAATGACAGAAAAGGCGCGCGCGAGCACACACACGCACACACAAACACGCACGCACACCCACACCCGCACGGACGGACGCACGGATATATACGTAGCATAAGAAAACATTTTGATAAATTTATAGTACATCTCAACAGTCTTAATAAGAAATATAAAATAATAATTTTGACGGAAGTATGGAATTCCGGGAGGAAATTTATAGATACTCAATTCCAGGCTACGAAATCCTACTCCAGCCCCGAAATAGTGACCAATCGGGAGGCATTGTGGTTTACATAATACAGGAATTTAATTGTAGTCATGATTACTTTGTCTCCTCTTACGGATAAGGTATTAATTTAACTATTAAAATTAAATGTCCGGAAAATAGAAAATATGTCAATCTTTGGACTATACAGAAATGGCATGTTTAATTTTAAAAATATTTAAAATAAATTTGAATGTATTTTTAAAAAAATTCTAGCGATCCGGCCTTAGTAATGGGAGATATCAATATCAATATTTTAGAAAATACCCCGGAAATGCTATAATATACCTAGGTACGTCCTTACGTGCGTCTTCACTCAATTCTAGGCTACGATATCCTACTCCAGCCACGAAATATACGTCCTTACTTGCGTCTTATGAATACAAGTAATATATAAACGAGCCAACAAGGGTTACTTTGCAAAGTGCGACATGTTTAGATCATGTATTTGTAAAAAATTCTAGGAACCTAACGTTTATTACTAATGTTGTGCAAATAGGTATCACTGATCATTTTGGCACAGCTGTAAAATGTTTTGTTAATCCAGTTCAGGTAAGAACTGTTCAATACACTAGAGTAATAGACTACAACATTCTCAGGCGGTGTTTATTAGCACAGGATTGGTCTAAAGTTTATGATGATCCGGAATTAAACAAATCCCTGGACATTATTTATAGCAAATATGATCAATCTATTGAATCCTCATCGTACGTTAAAAATAAAAGTAGAAACATGTATAAAAGAAATCCGTGGATAACCGACATGCTGATCTCTAAAATAAATTATAAAAATCAAACTATAAAAAAAATTAAACTAAATAAAAATAAGTCAGAGCTATTAAATCAATACAAATTGCTTTCTAAAGAAGTTACATCTTTAATTAGAAAAGAGAAAAGGTCATACTACATGAAACAAATAGATTCAGTTAAAGGTAATAGTAAAAAATATTGGTCTGTTATTAAAAAAATTATAAGTAAACAGAAAGACGAAATAATAAATATTAATATAGACCAAAAACTGCTAAATCTAAATGATAATGGCGAAGAGATTGTAAACAAATTCAATGAATACTTTATTGATATACTACTGAATATTGAAAAGGGGTCAAAGAGGCCTAACCTAACCTAACCTAACCTAACCTAACCTAACCTAACCTTTTTTTTTTTTTTTATCCAGGGAAAATCTTTTATAGACACCATCATATTCAGGTAGTGTCGGAGTCTCCACAGGTGGCATACCAACTAAAAACCCTGCTTGCCTCCTCTCAGTCATGGGACTGTCGTAGTGGACTATTCATCATGACGGAGTGGCTAGTTCTTCCTGGTTCTTCTTTTTTCTCGTCTGCTTCCTCCTCCTGTTTCTTCCGTGTCTTTCTTCCGGTGGTCGTCCTAGAGTCAGGTTGCTAAGTCTGTCAAATCCCCCCACCAGCTCACCCACGGCATTCGCCCACTTCAGGTATCCAGCAGTAGGCGTCCGTCTCGTGTTTTCGGACTTGACCTGGTCACCAGGTTATCCAGTCCGAATACAAAGCGTCCCCGACGAAAACTCGCGTGGTTTTACGCACGGATCTCCCCCGGGGCGTCGCTAGGTGACTACGTGGCATACCCACACTCTCTGGATGCGGGTGTCTATAACCCGACCTTTGAGCTGCCTTTACCATCCGCAAGCGGTTCCGTGTGCGATCCCGCGGCCTAAGACTCCGACTAGTCTCCCTGTTCCTCCGTTCCTGTCTCCTCCTTCTGCTCGTCATCGGTCTGAAGGGTCTTGATGGTCGTTCTTCTTGAGTCTGGACACACAGGACTCACGAACCAGGCTCTGCCGCCGCCTCTCCTCAGAACCGCAACGAGAAGACAGAGGGCGCAGGGCGTCTGTCTTGCGTTTCGAACCTTGACCTGTTTATGAGGTGCGCCGGTCCGAATACAAGGCGTTCCCGTCAGCGGCTCCCATGGTTTTAAACACGGGCCGCTGTGGCATCGCCAGGTGACTAGAGGTTTGCCCCTGCTCTCCGGATGCGGGTGTCTATAGCCCGACCTTTGAGCTGCCATTCTGCCGAAACATGCGAACCCTCCAGGGAGAGGGCAACGTGCCTGCCCTGTCCAGTTAGGTCTCTTCGACTCGAAACCTGTCACTCTCTTTCTATCTGCTCAGAGTCTTGTTGGTCTTTCTTCTTGAGTCTGGACTCCCAGATCTCTCTACCCCGTCGCCCTTTCTCCTCCGAAGCGCCAAGAGAGGGCGCCGGGCTTAGGGCGCCTGTCTCGTGTTTCAGACCTTGACCTGTTTATGAGGTGCACCGGTCCGAATACAAGGCGTTCCCGTCGGCGGCTCCCGTGGTTTTAAACACGGACCCCCGAGGCCTCGCCAGGGACTAGAAGTTTACCCCTGCTCTCCGGATGCGGGTGTCTATAACCCGACCTTTGAGCTGCCACGTCGCTCACTCAGGCTATTCATCTGGAGATTAGACAACGAGCTTGCACTGCCCGGCTAGGTCACTTCGACTCGACCCTGACGCTCTCTTTCGTCTGCTTCCTTGACTTTCAGGATGTCAGTCATCATCCGCCTCACTGACTCCCAGTTCTCCCTGGACTTCACCATCACCTGCAGAAGATTGTCCGGTGTCAGGAACTCGTCGACGGCAGCCGCCGCTCTTGTCCTTTCTCCGTCCCATCTTCCGCATGCGAAAAGCGTATGTTCTGCAGTGTCCACGGCTCCGCAGTATACGCATGTGTCCTCTTGCTCCTTACCGATCCGCTTGGTGAACACTCTAAAGGATCCGTGTGCTGTGAGAGCCTGTGTAACATAGTAGTCAATGACCCTATGCTTACAGGCCAGCCATTCCTGGATGTTCGGAATAATCCGTTTTGTCCACTGCCCCTTTTCGGTATTACGCTGCCACTCGTCCTGCCACCTCTGGATCGAACGAGCTCTAGCCGCGTGACGAACTTCCTTTCCCCCGCCTTCCTCGTATACTTCCGTTCTCTCCATCGCCTGGAGCTTAATCGGAAGTACACCGGTTACCACCTGTAGGGCGACGGTGGAAACGGTTCGGTAGGCCGATGCCACCCCTAAAAGGGCCTTGCGTTGGGACCTTACCAGTATGTTGCAGTGCTTTTCATACTGAAGAAAGGCACTCCATATCGGAGCTCCGTATAGGAGAATGGAGTGCACTGTCCCTACTAGCACTCTCCGCTTGGCCCAGTTAGGGCCTCCCACGTTTGGCATCAGTCTTTTAAGGCTGCCAGCTCTCTCCTCGGCCTTAGCCGCAGAGCACCTCATGTGCTCCGCGAACGAACCGTTTGTACCGAATGTCACCCCGAGGTATCTGATGTGAGGCTTAGGAGTAATAGTTCGGCCCGCCAATTTGAAGTTTACGCCATCCCTCTTGCGCTTCCCCTTCAGTATCACAGCCTCCGTTTTTTCGGGGGCTAACTGAAGTTTGTGCGCGTCCATCCATGCACTGATCCTCCAGAGGTTGACGTTGACGCAATACTTCAACTCTTCCTCGTTCCTCGCCTTCGTGATCAGTGCCAGGTCGTCCGCAAATCCGATGCACTTCGAGTCGCCCAGTAGCTGGAGATTGAGCACTTCGTTGTACAGGATGTTCCATAGCGTAGGTCCAAGGACTGAACCCTGCGGGACTCCTGCCGTTGCCCTGAGTACTCTGGCGTCCTTATTCTTCGATGTTCGGACGTACCTATCGCAGAGGTAGTCCGCCAGAATAGCCTGCAGATAGTGCGGAATCTCCATCTTCCTGAGTTCCTCGAGAATGAGCGCCCAGCTAGCCGTGTTGAAGGCATTCCTTACGTCCAAAGTGACCAGGACATGCCATTTGGCTGTGCTGTTCAGAGGGGTGTCGTACACCTCCCTGAGAGCCTGAATCGTCGACCTGTTCCGACGAAATCCGAACTGCCTGGGACTCAGAAGCACCCTTCCTTCGATTTCCTCTTCCAGCCTTTTCTGAAGAAGGGCTTCATACACCTTAGAAAGTGAATTCAAAAGGCATATGGGCCGATACGACCCAGGCTCGTCGGGGTTCTTCCCTGTCTTCTTAATCAGGACCGTCGATGCTGTCTTCCAGGCCGCAGGGAACTCGAGCTTGTGCAGTAGCTCGTTGAAGATTCCCAACAGCCATTCTCCTTGTTCCTCCAGAGCAATCTTAATGGCTTCCGTGGGTAATCCGTCCGGACCGGGAGCCTTCTTGTTCTTTCTGCTCTTTACCGCAGTCTCGAGCTCTTCCATCGTAAAAGGTACTGTTGCTTCCGTTACCTCGGGGGGGTTCGCCCGTTCCTCTATCCTCTGCGGGAACAGGTGGCTCAAGATTTCGAGTTTTCTATCCTCGGTCAAATCAAGAGGCCTTAAATTTGTCAACCCCCTCACCACCACTTGGTAGGCAGTACCCCATACGTCCTCGTCCACTCTCAGTAAGAGCTCGCGCCAGTGCCTTCTCTTTGCCTCCACGATCGCCTTCTTGAGTGATCTGCGCGAGATTTTGTACTCTCGCTCCAGCTGCCCTAGATCAACTTCATTCCGGCGTGCTCGTGCTCTCGTGAGTATCCTCCTCGCTCTCGTACTCAGGGCTCTGAGTTGGCTGATGTTCTCGTCCCACCAGTATGGCATAAGCTTACGGCTGTTCGGAGCCAGAGTAACACTGGCTCTGTAAGCCTCCGCTAATGCCTCGGCGCCCTCGGTGTGTGAACTCCTCCGCTCTTCCGTCATTCAGTTCACTATCAGCGCCAGTGAGGACTTGAACACACTCCAATCCGCTATTCTCCTTTTCGGATCGTTCTGTCGCCTGGCCCCTGGTCCGTCTACCACCTCGTAGCGGATGTAGCGGTGCAAGGTGAGATTCTCCAGTTCTAGGACTCTCCAGTTTGACACACTCCTTGCTAGTCCTTGGGTTGTAAAGGTCACGTCTATGAAGGAACGGCTCGTTCCTCTCACGAACGTAGGAATTCCTCCACAATTGTGACCCACCAAATGTAGCGCGGCAGCCCATTCAGTCCAAACTTCTCCTCTCGCGTCTGTCACCGGAGAACCCCACATCGGCGATTTGGCATTAATGTCCCCTGCTAGAACTGCCTCTCTGCCATTGGTCCTAACGTGATTCATGATGACCTCAACTCTACGCTGGTAATCCTCCAGGGATATATTCGGAGATAAATATACCACATGGAGGCCGTAGGTGCGCAGGCCAATGCAGAGATGTCCTGCCCCTGTCTCAATCCTGGACGCCTGCAGCCGTCCTGCCATCGGTAGCACCGCCACATCCCCGATCTTGTCGACTATCCACGGGTCCTTCCTTGTCAGGGATCGGTTGGGTTCTGCAACCAACAGCAGGTCGACGCCCACTTCCTTAGCATACGCGTATGCCAGGTCGTGTGCTGCCCTACCTCTGCCCAGGTTCGTCTGGAGCATACTAAGGCTCATCTCTAAGTCTGGCGGTCGGTCCTCTCCTGGCGAAGTTCTGCATGCGCAGGCTTCTTATCTTGTCTATTTCCTTACGGAAGTAGGGGCACCTGATCTGATCCGCCCGATGTCCCTCGTGCCTACAGATGGTGCAGAACTGACCGTTCTTGCAGTCCTTGGCCTTGTGTCCCTTCTGTCCACAGTTGAGACACTCGTCCCTCCTGCTCTTCTCCGCCTTACACTCCCTGGCCATGTGCCCGTGTTCCAGGCAGTTGAAGCACCTGGTCACGTTCACTATCTCCCTGACTACGCATCGGACCCAACCGACCCTGATATATTTCCTCTCGGCTAGCGCAGCAGCTGAGGTTCTCGGGAGCTCGATTGTCGCCGTGAGTTCGCCGTACCGCCCAGTCCTGACCGCTTTCACAACTACTTCCTGCGATCGAGTGAGCAGCCCGGCTTCCTTGGCGACGTCCGCACATATGTCGCTCTTCGTCATGGTGACATCTATCCCAGTGACAAAGATCGCGGACTTCCTTTGCGTCCCTCGGGAGATCTCCCAGTCCTCAAACCTGTTGACAAGCTCTTTCTTCAGGGTCTCTGCCTTGGCTTCTCCCCCTTCCACTCTCACTTGGAGATCGCCGTTCTCGGTCTTCAAGATCCTCCGTACCGAGATGCCGAGCTTCCCCACGTCCACATTCTCCTTCATGGACTTCAACAGGTCCGCGTAGGTCTTCCCTCCGGCCTTGATCGTTACCGATTCCCGGCTCTGCTTCTGTGGCTGCCTAGCCCTCTCTGTCTTTTGACTGGCTAAAATTATTATTTTCGCCAGCTTAGACCCGGAGAATGCTGCCTCGCAGAGTCTCCTCACTTTCGCTTCCTGGCCTTTGCTGGTTAACAGCCGTAGCTCCTCGATCTGATGTCCCTCAGACATCTTCCGCAGCTCCTTCAGATGATCGAAGACCTGCCTAAGCCAGTCTTCACCACCTAAGCTTGCCGCGTCCCTTTCTCGTGGAGACTTTTGAGGTCTCCAGGAGAAAATCAGGCTGCTTACCAAGAAAAAGCTCCTCCAGCCCTGCGTGTCTCGCCACCAGTTTGCAAGCCCCCTTATTTGAAACTAGCTCTTCTGATCTCATCAGAATAGCGTAGTTTCCCCTCTCTTGGAACTGGCTGGGGTCGGAAAGCCTCACTTCCGTTACTTGGAAGCACTCCTTCGGCCAGGCCTCATCCAACACCCCTGACAGCTCCTCGAACATGCCTCCAGCAACTGCGTCCTTTACCTTCTTGGCTAGGGCCTCCGCCTCCGCTTCTCCAGTCTGAGTGCCAATCGTTCTGCACTCCTTTTTCTCAACGTTCCCGTCCTCTTCCTTGTTGGCGCTACTTCCGGTCTGAGTGCTAGCTGATCGGCCCACCGTAACTGTCTGCGTGGACGACTCCTTTGCCGCCCCTTTACGCTTCAGTCTTGCGTCATACTTGGCGCAGAAGACCTCGGTGATGGCCTTGACGTTGGCAGCCGCCTCCTTGATATTAATCTTCGTGTTGCTCGTGATGGCGGCCGACAATATGCCCACCTGCTTCTTGAGCTTAGCCACAATCGTTGATATTTCGTCTTTGAAGTCCGGTGTTGGCGGTCTGAGCGGTAGCTCGCCTTTCTCCCTCGTGATCTTCTCCGGTGACGCTGGTTTCGCCCGGGTCACTGTCCGGGTCGAGGAGCTGATTGACTGTTCAACAGCCCTGTTCATCGCCTCGCTTGGAGGACTTCTCCCAATTGATGCCCTCGGGCTGAAGATCTTCTCGGGATCATCGCAGTCGTCCGGTAGCTCTTGGCTTGCTTTAGGCGCAGATGTTGCGGCCACAGGACCTCTCCTGTCGTTAACGCGAGCCGTCTTGGCGACCCTGGGTGTTTGGGTCGAGCTGTCCATCCCACTCTCAGAACTGTTTTATTTCATAAGCGGGTTAGTGATAGAGCTCCCCTCGAGATCCTGTCTGAGGGGAGGTAGAGTTTCCTTAGAAGAAAAACTCTAGATGAGGGAGGGGGAGCACCGTAAGGGTAAGAGTGGGCTCTCCTAGCCAGAATGTGGCTTTTAGCGGGAGAGGGGTAGTAAAAATTTTCGTTGGAGGGGGGGGAAGAATATTTTGTCAATGGATGGACTCACCCTGTCCAGACAAAACTTTTGGCGGGTGAGGGGTAACCAAAAAATTTACAAGGGGGGGGGGGGTAGAAAATGAGGGTTGTGTGCGGACTCACCTTGCCAAGGCGCAACTTTTGGCGGGTGAGGGGCAGACTAAAAAAAGTAAGGAGGAGTGGGAAATTGATTTTTGTTATGATTTCGGATGCCCCTTGCCAAAATGCAACTTTTGGCAGGTGAGGGGTAGTCCAAAGATTTCGGAGGGGAGAGGGGAGATTTTAAAACGGTTTTACTGATTTGATGGGGGTTGTGCAATTAATTAGATTTGTGAAAATGGCCTCCCCTTGCCAAGACGAAGCTTATGTAGGGTGGGGGGAAGACCAAATTGGGAGGGGGGGAATTTGGAGGGGGAAGAACTTTGTGAGCCTCCCAGGAGTTGAAGCCCTGTGGGCCTCGGAATATGGTGCCCGCTTATGCAAATGTAAAAACTAGTCCCTTTTGTGAAAAACTTTTCTAAGTGCCAGTTTGCCACGTGCCGACACCAACCAGTGCGACCTTCGCTCGCTCGGAGCTAAGTCGCTGGCCTTGAATTTATTGACGGCAATAGTAAGCCTGCTAACTGCTGTCAGAACCGGTTTAATGGACTTAGAAAATTTTCAAAAAATACACAATATCACTGAATAAAAGGGGTTTGCAGTGTGTAAATACTACTTACCCCTTGTGCACAGATGATCAGCGGTACTTCAGCAGAAATCCTAAGCCCCTCCGGCAGGTGTTGACGCAGTCAGCGAGACCTCTGGCACTACAATCGGCACCAAAAAGACACACACCTCACGGGACCCTTTCGCACCCTGTTTCACCCTTAAACAGGGAGTGTAGCACTCCGGTTCACCACTAAAATGTTTGTAGCCACTTTCTGGTTTAAATAAAACACTTTCATTCACATCTCTGTCGTAATTTACGCCCAAACTGTCGTTTTTAATCGGAGCGAGCTAGAAGCACGTCCGTCTCTCGAACCTAACCTAACCTAACCTAACCTTTTTTTTTTTAAAGAGGAGAAATCTTCGCAAAGACACTTGCATGCCCGTGCGTGCAGGTAGTGCAGGATTTCTACCTGCTAAAACTCCCCTTCTTCGCCACGCTTGAGGCATCCGGAACCATCCGTTAGGATATCAGCGTCAGATGCCCCCTGGTAGTCTATTCAGGCTCCCCTCTATTCGACTCCTGCTGTCTGCTCCTTTCTTCTGTCTCCTTCCTTTCCATGATGGCTTTAATCATCTTGTGGATGGCATCCCACTTCCTCCTGGATTGCATCATTTCTGCAACCAGGGCGTCAGGTGTTAATGCCGCTGGACATAGGGCCCCCCACCTCCACCCTCGCCGCGTCCCAACGCATGCACTGAAAGATGGTGTGCTCCACAGAGTCCACCATTCCGCAGTACACGCACGTATCCTCCAGGTCCTTACCGATTCTCTTCGTATACGTACGAAAAGAACCGTGACCTGTCAACGCTTGGGTCAGCCAGTAGTCTAGCTTACGGTGAGGGCATTCAAGCCAGGTCCTGACGTCTGGTATCAGACGTTTCGTCCACTGGCCTTTGGTGGTGTTCCTATTCCATTCGTCCTGCCATTGAGCGATGCTCTGCTCCCTGGCATTCCGATGGTGGTCTCGCCGCGACTGGCACTCTCGGTCACCGTCCTCCTTTCCTCGACCAGGAGGAAAATCGGAACGGTTCCCGTGATCACCTGCAGGGCAACGCTCGACACGGTACGGTAGGCCGACGCGCACCTGAGCAGTGCCTTCCGCTGTGCACCTATAAGGATATCCCTATATTTTGCATATTTGCACACCTCGTGCCAAATAGAGGCTCCGTATAGGAGTATCGAGTGCACCACTCCGCAAAGCACCGCCCTTTTTCCACTCGAGGGGCCTCCAACATTTGGCATCAGTCTGCCGAGCATAGATGTCCTCACTTCGGCTTTCCTGACGGAAGCGAGCACGTGTTTCGTGAAGGACATCCTCTCGTCAAACGTGACACCGAGGTATTTAAGGGTTTTGGAGGTAGGGATTACGGTGTTCCCCAGCGAGAAGCTGATACCGTTCCTATCCCTCTTCCCCTTCAGGATGATGGCCACCGTTTTGCCCGGCGCAAGCTCTAGCTTGTGGGATGTCATCCAGTCGTTAATCAGCTCGAGGCACCAATTGACCGTATCCTAACCTAACCTAACCTAACCTAACCTAACCTAACCTAACCTAACCTAGCCTAACCTAACCTAACCTAGCCTAACCTAACCTAACCTTTTTTTTTTTTTTTAAAGAGGAGAAATCTTCGCAAAGACACTTTCATGCCCGTGCGTGCAGGTAGTGCAGGATTTCTACCTGCTAAAACTCCCCTTCTTCGCCACGCTTGAGGCATCCGGAACCATCCGTTAGGATATCAGCGTCAGATGCCCCCTGGTAGTCTATTCAGGCTCCCCTCTATTCGACTCCTGCTGTCTGCTCCTTTCTTCTGTCTCCTTCCTTTCCATGATGGCTTTAATCATCTTGTGGATGGCATCCCACTTCCTCCTGGATTGCATCATTTCTGCAACCAGGGCGTCAGGTGTTAATGCCGCTGGGCATAGGGCCCCCACCTCCACCCTCGCCGCGTCCCAACGCATGCACTGAAAGATGGTGTGCTCCACAGAGTCCACCATTCCGCAGTACACGCACGCATCCTCCAGGTCCTTGCCGATTCTCTTCGTATACGTACGAAAAGAACCGTGACCTGTCAACGCTTGGGTCAGCCAGTAGTCTAGCTTACGGTGAGGGCATTCAAGCCAGGTCCTTACGTCTGGTATCAGACGTTTCGTCCACTGGCCTTTGGTGGTGTTCCTATTCCATTCGTCCTGCCATTGAGCGATGCTCTGCTCCCTGGCATTCCGTCTGGTGGTCTCGCCGCGACTGGCACTCTCGGTCACCGTCCTCCTTTCCTCGACCAGGAGGAAAATCGGAACGGTTCCCGTGATCACCTGCAGGGCAACGCTCGACACGGTACGGTAGGCCGACGCGCACCTGAGCAGTGCCTTCCGCTGTGCACCTATAAGGATATCCCTATATTTTGCATATTTGCACACCTCGTGCCAAATAGAGGCTCCGTATAGGAGTATCGAGTGCACCACTCCGCAAAGCACCGCCCTTTTTCCACTCGAGGGGCCTCCAACATTCGGCATCAGTCTGCCGAGCATAGATGTCCTCACTTCGGCTTTCCTGACGGAAGCGAGCACGTGTTTCGTGAAGGACATCCTCTCGTCAAACGTGACACCGAGGTATTTAAGGGTTTTGGAGGTAGGGATTACGGTGTTCCCCAGCGAGAAGCTGATACCGTTCCTATCCCTCTTCCCCTTCAGGATGATGGCCTCCGTTTTGCCCGGCGCAAGCTCTAGCTTGTGGGATGTCATCCAGTCGTTAATCAGCTCGAGGCACCAATTGACCGTCCTTTTAAGCGATCGCTGGTCCTCCGCCTCCACCAGCATGGCCAGGTCATCCGCAAAGCCGATCAGGGTGGCGTCCTCGTGCGTGTGCAGCGCCAAGACCTCGTCGTACAGGATGTTCCACAGGGTGGGTCCTAGAACCGAACCCTGGGGAACTCCTGCGTCGGTCCTCAAAGACACGCCTTTGTCTACCTGAATAGATCTGTCCTCCAGATAACTGGAGACCAGTGCCACTAAGTATTCGGAGATGTTGCGTCTCCGTAGCTCCTGTAAGATCAGGTTGTGGCAGACAGAGTTAAAGGCGTTCTTTACATCTAGCGTTACAAGCACGCACCATGTGCTCTTGTTGCGCCCGACCCAATCCTTTACGGCTTGTAGGGCTTGTATGGACCTAACCTAACCTAACCTAACCTAACCTAACCTAACCTAACCTAACCTAACCTAACCTAACCTAACCTAACCTAACCTAACCTAACCTAACCTAACCTAACCTAACCTAACCTAACCTAACCTAACCTAACCTAACCTAACCTAACCTAACCTAACCTAACCTAACCTAACCTAACCTAACCTAACCTAACCTAACCATATACAATCCCTAATTGTAGTTTAATTGTAGAGTAATTGTAGTTTTTGTTTCCTGGACTTTACTATTACCGAAATCTGAAAAGCAATAACAACACAGGTTTAGATGGTATAAATATATAACAACTATAAAAAATAATATTGATATATTTCTTCCGTTGCTACTCTATAATATTAATCTCTCTGTAAATAGTGGATCATTCCCAAACAAATTTAAAACTGCCTGTGTAACACCCGTTTTTAAATATGGTGACAGGACTAACATGGACAATTATAGACCTATCTCTGTGTTCAACACATTTTCAAAAATATTAGAGAATATTATGCATGCCAGAATACTAGAATATTTTGAAATGAACAATTTATTATACTTTCATCAGTATGGATTCTTACCTGGATTGGATACAGACATTGCTATTGAACGGCACATTACTGAAGTCGTTAAATAAGCAGATTGTATTGCTGCCCTGTATGTAGATTTAAGAAAAGCATTTGACATAGTTGATCACAGAACTTTACTTATGAAATTGTATAAGTATGGTTTTTTGATTACACTCTACGATGGCTTAAGTCATACCTCACTAACAGAAAACAAGTGACAAAAATTGGATATGCAGTAAGTACAGAAGAGGTTGTCAATTTCGAAATACCGCAAGATGGAGTATTTGGCCCGTTATTATTCATCATTTATATAAATGATTTACTGCAACTTCAATTTCACTCATCCGTCTTTTTTGCCTATGCGGATGACACCTCACTCGTATGTTCAGCGGAAAACTTAAGTACTTTTTTCCAACTGGTTAATTAATAATCGTATGATTATTAATGCATCAAAAACAAAGGGCATTTACTTTACATACAAATCTTCTACTTGAAAAAACAATGCGTACCAGGTCTGCTAATCAGCTGCAACTAGAATTACCTAAGCTAAGTAAAACGACTAGCATGAATCAATGTCGTTATAATGCGGTTAAACTAATAAACGAACTTGATTTTAGTCTTGCAAGTAAAAAGTTTACAAAATGCTTCAAAGATAAAATACTAAACAACAATTCAACTGCTCAATACCTATCGAATGTTATAAATCTAATTTATCAATTCATATATCTATTTATTTATTTATTTATTTATTTATTTATTTATTTATTTATTTATCTAATTTTACTTCATTTACAATTTCAACAACTCAGTGAAATACTACAAATGCTTTTCTTAAAATTTGTAAATAACAATGCCTGGGTACATCTTACAAAACAAGTTTGCTTGTTAGTAATAGATCATTTATGTATTTGTTTATTTGCTGATATTAATTTATTACTCATTTATTTAATTATTTATTTGCTGAAATTAATTTATTATTCATTTATTTAATTATTTATTTGCTGAAATTAATTTATTATTTTTTTATTTAGTTATTTATTTATTTATTTACAAGGTAATATTTTATATCTTATCTTTTGTTTTTTACTTTATTTTATTTTATTTATTTATTTATTAATTTTACTTCATTCATAATTTAGACATCTGATTGAAATACTGCAAATGCTTTTCTTAAAATCTGTAAATAACAATGCTTCGGTACGTCTTACAAAAAAGTTTGTTAGTAATAGAGTATTTAATTATTGGTCGTGATTTATTTTTATCTTACTTTATTTCACTTTATTTCATTAATTTCATTTATTATGCTATCGATTAAAAATGGCGGAAAGTAAAAGAATCACAAAAAGTGCTAAGTGTGAAAAATGTGACAAAATTATTAATAATGATGAAATATTCATTGCATGTTCTGGCTCATGTGGCTATAACTACCATATAAAGTGTTTAAAATTTGGGAAGCGTGAATATACTACAATATCAAATTTTACAAATAATATTAAATTTGTGTGTGATTCCTGCGACTGCGCATACTACAATATCAATGGTAAAATCAACTTACCTAAAAAAATTAAAGGTGACTGCCTCATAAGCAAAACCCTTATGGAAAAAATTCTATTGAGAATGGAGGTGATGCACAATACAATCAGTAAATTGGCGGATGAAATCGTTCACTTAAAAACCAACACAACAACAACCGGCAAAACTGACAAGTCATCACACAAGAAAATTGGCGGGAACACTTCACCAGCAAAGAATGATAACGATAAAAAATCTTCTCAGTCATTAAAAGGTACATTATCTTCCAATATTAATAATAATTATACTCCCGATAATACGAAAACTACAAATGTTTTATATGACAGCAATTTACAAACTAGAACAGTTGATAAACCTGACAAAATTGCAAGTCCATACCTTGAAAATGACATTACGTCACAAAATAAAGAAGCAATAGATGCAACTAACATTACAAGCTTGCTGTGCGGTACACCTAACAACATGCATAATATTCAGAGCTACTCTGAAATAGCATCACAGCCCCCTAAAAAACCTGATGCAACCAACATTACAAGCTTGCTGTGCGGCACACCTAACAACATGCATAATATGCAGAGCTACTCTGAAATAGCAGTACAGCCTCCAAAAAAACCTATGAAGAAATATAATACAAATAAATTCAATAAAGGAATAATTGGAACTGCCAGCAACTGGCGCATTAACATCAGCACCTCGTCTAGCCTGTATCCACATCTGGAACGCTGCCGAAAACACAGACGAAAATGCAGTCATCAATTATATCAGAAGAAAAACACCATCCGAAAAAATTACTTATGAAAAATTAACACCAAAGGGTAAATACACATCCTTCAAAGTTGGAATAGAAGATAATCTATTCAAAACATAGATGTCACCTACATCCTGGCCTGTAGGAATAAGGGTTAATCGTATTTTCCACCTGCGCCCGAAGAAAGAAACACCTCTCTAGACAAACCACTAATTCAAGTAATGTATCTAAATGCACAGAGCATACATAATAAGGTCGGTGAGCTGGAGATAATTTTAATGTCTGATTCCGATATCAATATACATACATATATAATACTGAACATTGGATTTTAGATGTTGAAATTCAGACACTTATAATTGATAATTTCTATTTAGCTACCGGTTTTTGTAGAACTAATAAAAGTGGCGGTGTGGCCATATATGTTAAAAAGTATTTTCAAGATATTGTGAGAATAAAATCACAATCAATTGAAGTACATTATGAGTCCACATTCATAATGCTTCCTGAAATAAAAATAATAATAGGCTGTATTTGCAGATCTCCTTCCGGCGAATTAGATACTTATTTTAATAATCTAACTAACTTCATGGATCATAATCTCAACAACAATTATAATATCATATTAACCGGAGATTTCAATATAGATTTTCTTAGTCACAACGCCAACTCACAATATCTTGAAAATATCATGTCATCTTACGGCATGCACAGATGTATTAACGAGCCGACTAGAGTAACTGCTACATCGGCAACATGTATTGACAATGTTTTCTGTACCTTTGACAAAAATAATTACTCTAGTTATGTCAAAGAATTTTACTTATCTGACCATAGGTCTATTATATTTCGATACGACCAAAAAACTAATAAACAAAACAATGAACTAAATCACGTAAGAATCTTTAGTAAGAAAATTATTGACTGTTTTTTGTTAGATTTAGAATCAGTAGACTGGACAAAAGTTGAAGAACTTGAAGATCCTAACCATATATCTGAGTATACATTAAAAAAACTTCTTATACTGCTATAATAAAAACATAACTAAAACTATTGAAAAAAAGCACAAAAATAAAAAAAAAATTATAGCTGGTTCGATTTAACTTTACAAAATATGAGAGAAACAGTTGCATTGTTAAAAGAATTATATAATTATTTTAATGATAACTTAACAAAAAGAGCATATTATAGCTATAGAAATAAATATCGATTAAAAATTGTCACTAAAAGGGTAGGTCATTTTGATAAACAAGTCTACAATGCTGGAAACAAAGCAAAAACTATTTGGCGATTAATAAACGAAAATTCAAACAATAAAAATTCTGAACGAATTCCAATAGACGCCAACATATTCAACAATCACTTTACCAATATTCCCGGCAACTCAGACAAGGAAATACCGCAAAACGAAATCAAGCCAGTAGAATTGTTTCGAGTCAACAATATAATAAAAAACTGCAAAAGCATTTATTTAACCCCCGTAGACCAAAACAATATAATGAGGGTAATAAAATCAATAAATAATAGTCATAGTACCGATATATATGACATTAACGTAGACTTAATAAAGCATAGTGCTATATTTATTGCAAAACCTCGAGCACATCTGGCCAATGCTTGTATTGCCACCGGTACATTCCTCCAGAACCTAAAAACAGTGAAAGTGGTGCCTATTTTTAAGAAAGGCGACAAGAATAACGCCGAGAATTACCGCCCCATATCGCTTGTTCCTGTTTTTTCTAAAATTATAGAAATTATAATCGAAGACTAAATACAACTGTACCTAGAAAAACATAATTTGTTGACAGATAAACAATTTGGTTTCAGAAAACATCGTAACACCTCAAGCGCAATAAATGACCTTACCAAATACATAATATCCGCCCTTGAAAGAGGAGAATATGTATTTACTAAATTACTCGACCTGAGTAAGGCATTTGACTGTGTACCTCACAAATATCTCCTTAACAAATTAGAATGGTACGGAATAAGAGGTACACCTCTGCGACTAATTGAGTCCTATTTAAGCGACATATTTAATCACAAGTAGTTTACAGCAATGGAACCTACTCTAATTGCCTACCAATTACATATGGTGTTAGACAAGGATCCAACATAGCAGCTCTCCTTTTTTTAATATATGTTAATGATATTGCTAGTGTAAATAATAATCTCAAAATCTGTCTCTACGCGGATGATACAATACTATATGAGAGCAACAAAGACTTAAATACAGCTATAAACAACACAAATGTTTTTTATGCTCAAATCGCAGAATGATTAGACATAAACAGATTAACTCTAAATAAGTCAAAAACTGAAAATATCGCTTTTAGGCTAAAACATGACTCAAATGCATATGTAAAATTCCTAGGTGTTTATCTAGACTCTCAGTTGACCTGGAAGCCTGACATTAAATATGCAGCAAAAAAACTGAACAAAACTTTATACTTGATACGTGCCCTAAAAGCAAAAATACCTAAACCAACTTAAGTTATGGTGTATTACGCTCATTTTCACTGCATACTTTCGTATGGCATCGAATTTTGGGGTAACAGCACCTACAGCGATACCATCTTAAAGCTACAAAAAAGGGCCATCCGGATAATTGCGTCTGCAAATATACGAGTCGTGTCGAGAACACTTTAAAAAGTTAAAAATATTGACTCTTCCCTCTATCTATATTATGAATGCTCTGCTCTACACCAAGGAAAACGAAAAAAAGGCTATTTAAGGCTAACCCCAATAAGTATGAAACGAGACGAAAACACACCATCATTCCTACTCCGTCGCGTAAATTAGCCAAGAGTGAGAAAAGCCTAAACTACCACGCTATTAAGCTCTATAATCACCTTCCATCCCATCAAAAAAACATGGGTAGGACCAAATTTAAGAGCACCATAAAAAAGGTTCTCAGGGGGTAAGCATTCTACAAAATAGAAGAATATTTTAATTATAAATTTTAAACCAGTTTACTTTTTAAATTGTAACTATGAAAAAAAAAAGATAATTTATGTATATGTTTTATTTATTATTTTAATTAAGTTTATCACACCGCCACTCAGCTCCTTGCATTTAGATATATTTACATAATTAAGATTTTATTAGTCTGAAGAATTCATTATTACAAAGTAGAAATAAAGTGGAATGGACTGCAACGTTATTATTTATTTATTTATTATTTTTTATTTTATTTTATTGTAATTGTTATTGTTGTTTATTGTAATTGTTTGTAAATAATTTTTCACTTACATAATATGGAAAAAGATATCAAAATTTTTTAATTTTTAATTTTTATCTTTCATTGTACGCTACAAATGCTCTTTGAACATGTATTAATACGTGTGTCCATGTACTTATTATAAAACTGTTAATATTTTAGTAACTGTCGTGTTCGCTCCGCGCGTGCTCACTAGCACCTGGTGCAGCACATATAACTAAATTTTTTAAAGAAAAAAATTTAAAATTTCCAATGTTACTATGTATGTAATGAATATTTAAGCCAATAAAATATTTTGAACTTGAACTGGAACACTTTGACTGACATCAACAATATTTTGAAAAATATTTTGCTGATTTATTCTCTAAGAATCTACGAATATAATTACATACAGAAATGTCTAGGGTTTCGTAGGCATAAATAACCCTAGACAATGCTATATCCTTTGACCGATATGAACAATATTTTACAGATTTATTTTCTAGGAATCTACAAATATAATTATATACAGAAATATCTAGGATTTCGTAGGCATAAACGAGAAACTATAGACACTGCTAAATCTTTCAACCGATATGAACAATATTTGGCAGATTTATTCTTTAAGAATGTACGAATATAATTACATACAGAAATGTCTAGGGATTCGTAGGCATAAACAAGAAACTCTAGACAATGCTATATCCTTTGACCAATACGAACAAGATCTTGCAAATTTATTCTCTAAGAATCTAAGAATATAATTACTTACAGAAAATTCTAGGCTTTCGTAGGCATAAATAAGAAATTCTAAACACTGCTGTATCCCTTGACCGATATGAACAATATTTTGCAGATTTATTTTCTAAGAATCTAAAAATATAATTATTTACAGATTTGTCTAAGGTTTTGTAGACACAAACAACAACAGTCAAACCGAGGATTATTTTGAAACTATTTTCCTTATCGCCTTGCCATTATATCTTGCTTCCTTCCTTTTAGTTCCAAAATGGCCGCAAACAGATTTGTTCTCAAAATTGTTTATAGAATGTTCTTAGTTTAACGTTTTTATTAGTGAAAATGGTCTGGTGTACTTTGAGTTTAGTGAAATATGACTTGTAGTTCGATTTTTACAACATCTATTTGTCCCACTTAAATATTTTACTAAGTAGTGAAAAACTAAGGTTATATTTCTCTAAACTAACATTCACTTTTGTTGTTATAGAACCTCAAATAAAGCTAACGAACGGTTAGCGAAATATAGGCCAAATGAAATAAATGTGGTTTATTCACGACACGTTCTTCTTTTTCCCAATCAATTTAATTAGAAACTTTTTTTTCGGACTCCATGCGATAAGATTTTAGGTCGGAATACGTGAGATACGTTAATCAGGTTGCGATGATTATTTATACCTATAGATTACAGTTTTTAGGTACTCGTAAATTGAATAGTTTATTTTCTCATTATTTGTAGCTAGGGCTATATTAATGCTTGGAGGGAGAGCTATATTATTTTCTATGAGTGATTTAAATAGATATTTTTGTTGTGTTGTGATTTAAGTCTGCTATTTGGTATTGTGAACAGGGACATATGTTGGTGTTTATATATATATATATATATTTTTTTTTCTGTATAGGCGATCTGGTCACATAGTGTGGTTGAATCTCATTCTCGAGATTGCTGTTACGTATTTACGAGGGATATTTGTGTTATATAGCCAGGTCTTTTTGATGTTTTTTTAAATATTGAAGTATTTTATTCCTTTCTCCTGAGAGGTGGTAATAAATTGTTGCTGTCATATTTTGTAGTTATTTTCCTTTACCTGCGCGTAGATTTCGTTTGTTAAATACGCTACTTGTACATATTCCCCTTCAGTAATTGCTAATTTCGCGTTATTGTCTACAATGATATTTCGTATGACATTAGTGTGTCCTTTTACCCAAATTATTTTAACACTAATATTTTTGTTATTTTTAAGTTTATTGATATTTTCTAAAATTGTATATAATATTGTGGGGTTATTTGTTAGACTTGGGAATCTAATTTTTTGCATAGCACTTTGGCTGTCTGTAAGTATGATTGCCGATGAAGTATTTAATGTATTTTCCGTTAGGTATTTTGTGGCGTATAGGATAGCTATTAGTGTAATGAACACGCGCTATAAGTCGATGAACTCATTCATCTCAGGATACATATTTCATTCCTAGATATCCAATGTTTTGAACAATAAACACGCGCTACTAATTAATATTTAACTCCAAATATAATTGAGAACTTTTTCGTGCTGACAAAGCAAAACATACTTCATATTTATACAAAACTTAGCATCATAAAAACAATTCGATTTCAACCTTAGTAGAGTCAAGTCAATTTCCATTTCTATCTTCCGTATTCAAAAGTTCATAACCATCTCGTAATTTTAACTAACATTAACTGAAATAAATATAAATTAATATAAGTAAAAACCTTGTAATATTAACAGAAATAAAACACCTCACAAGTGAATTAACTTTTTATATAATAAACCCATTTGAGAACCTTTTACAGATACATAGAACCACACAAAAATTAAATATTGTGTTAAGCCATCACAACACTGGTGTCAGAAGTGGGATGTATCAATAAAAAAAGGCTAAATCAATAAATAAAAAAAGTGGTTTATATAAAAATAAAAAGTGTTGTACTTTCACTTGTACAATAGTGCCGAGGATAAAGTGAACGAATGACTGTCAGTGAATCCAACAGAAATCAAAGGGTAGAATTGCAACTGTAAAAATCAGACGCAGTCCGATCAACGCAACTTCGAAGTCCCCAGATCGTTGGCAGCTCCAGTCATCTTCCAGTCCCAGGTTCAACAACAATCGTCCCAACATCATACTATTGTAAGTACATTAATGCCCCTACGTTCAGGCAGAAATTATCCCCTTGCTAGTGAAAGTGATAGTGACCCCTTGCAAAGTGTTTCAAACCTTTTCACCATGACAACTACAGTCAAACTCGCCATCGCCGAACGTTGTCTCATTAAGTTCGACGGCGATAAAACTAAGTTAAGAGAATTTATAGATAATTGTGAAATCGCACTTAACATAGTATCGGATGCTGACGAGGCAATCTTGTTCCAAATCATAAAAACAAAGATCACTGGTCGCGCTAAATTACTATCACAAAACCGCGAATTCTTAAACTGGCAAGCGCTTAAGTCACATTTGGAAAACACATATAGCGAGAAAAGATCACAAGCTCAGTGGGAGTTGGAACTACATTCGTGTAGACAGGGCCGTAACGAAAACGTTAGTTCGTACGCGAATAGAATAGAACGATGTATGGTAAAACTACTGTTCCCTAGATTCCGACCTCACAAAACAAGAAGTTTCCGCGTGTGAAAAGCTTCTCCGACGTCAGGCAATGAATGTCTTTATATCTGGCCTAAATGATCCATTAATAACCTTAATCAAAGCACAAAAACCAACTACATTAGAAGAAGCATTTGATTTAGCAATAGCCGAGGAACGAGATATAATAAGTCGTCAAGAATCAAATAAATTCTTTTCCGCAAATTCAAATAATAATTCAAAATTATGTTATAACAAATAATAACTGTAACAAATACGGACATCTGTCAAAAGATTGCAGAAACAAAACTCAATACCACTCTAACCCTTCAAATAGATTTCAAAATACAAAAATAAAAACGGAACCGGTTAGAACTATACAAAATGATCACTACGAAAATCAAAATAAATCCAATGTCGATATTGTAAAAATTTCGGTCACACTATAGAAAATTGTAGAAAACGTGAATATAATAATTCCAGAAAATACAACCAAAATCAACATTTAAACTCAAACCCGATTCCAGGCACAAGCGGAACCAGGAATCAGATTTAAAACATTCGCTCAAACTGCAATTAAATAATAAATCATTAAATAAATTTTTAATAATAATCAAAATCAAGTAACAACAATTCACGCTTTAAGTACTAATAATGTAAAAATCGATATTCAACAATGTATCAGTAAAAATAACATATTTCTAATAGATACGGGCGCGGATATAAATCTAATTAAATTAAAATGTTTAAATGAAAATACTAAAATACATAACGACGAAATAATAAATCTAAGAGGTATATCATGGCAAATTCCAACCACAACTATCGGATATACATTCCTCACAATTCCAAATTCAAGCGACACTCGAAATCACAAGTTCCATGTAGTTAATAATGATTTTAAAATAAATCAAGATGGTATATTAGGACTAGAATTTCTCAATGAATCCACGATATGTTATAAAACAAATAGTTTAATTCTAAATAAAATCCAGTATATTCTATCTCACGTCAATGAAATCGAAGTTCCAGCACGTTCTGAAATATTTGTCTCTATTCCTATATCGACACCCAACGTAACCGAAGGTATCATAAATCACATAGAATTAGATGAAGGTATATATCTAAGTTCAAGTTTTGTATCAATTTCTAACTCCAGAGCTACAACGACTATTTTAAATACGACGGAACAAACCAAACTCATAAAAATCGTACCTCAAACGATAGAATGCATTCCAAAATCAAGTAGTATCTACAAAATCGAATCCAATAATACAGAGAACAATCAATCCGAAAGAATCAATTTATTAGAATCCAAATTAAGAATTAAACATTTAAACGCGGAGGAAAAAGAATCTATATTATCTCTTTGTCATGAGTTCAACGAACTTTTCTATCTCCCAGGTGACACATTTCCTGGAACCGATACAATAACGCATCAAATTCCTACTACTTCAGATATTCCTATTAATGTAAAACAATATAGATTACCCGAAATCCATAAACACGAAATCGAAAATCAAGTAAAAGATATGTTAAACAAAACAATAATTAAACCTTCCAATTCACCGTGGAACGCACCTTTATGGGTCGTGCCAAAAAAAATCGACGCATCAGGAAAGCAAAAATGGAGACTAGTAATCGACTACAGAAAATTAAATGACATAAGTATCGGAGATTCATACCCGTTACCTAATATCATAGATATTTTAGACCAATTAGGCAACAGCAAATATTTTACAACATTAGATTTATTCTCAGGTTTTAATCAAATTAAAATGGATCCTCAAGATTCCCCAAAAACACCTTTTAGTACTCCCTTAGGTCACTACGAATATCTAAGACTTCCATTCGGTCTAAAATCAGCTCCAGCTACGTTTCAACGCCTTATGAACACAGTCCTTGCAGGAATCCAAGGTTTAAAAGCATTTATTTACTTAGACGATATTGTCGTTTATGCAAACTCCCTCGAAAATCATTATAATAAATTACGCGAGATCTTTACGCAGCTTAGAAAACATAACTTATTAATTCAACCAGATAAATGCGAATTTTTACACAAAGAAGTCGCTTATTTAGGTCATATTATTACTGAAAACGGTGTAAAACCAGACCCAAAGAAAACCGAAGCAGTTCAGAATTTTCCCATTCCCCGAAATCAAAACGAAGTTAGATCCTTCCTTGGCCTCGTAGGATACTACCAACGTTCTATACAAAACTTTAGTAAAATCGCAAAACCACTCAATAATTTACTAAAACAGAAAATCAGTTTTATTTGGACTAGTTTACAACAAAATACATTTGAAACTCTTAGAGATATTTTAACAACAGAACCTCTATTGCAATATCCAAACTTTAAGGAAACATTTATTTTAACTACGGACGCAAGTAATCACTCAATTGGCGCAATCCTCTCACAAGGTGTTATCGGGCAAGATAAACCAATCGCATATGCAAGCCGCACTCTCAATAAAGCCGAAATATCGTATTCAACAATCGAAAAAGAACTATTAGCAATAGTTTACGCAACAAAGCATTTCAGACCTTATCTTTACGGGCGTAAGTTCAAAATTGTAACAGATCATCGACCCCTAACTTACATCTTAAGTGTAAAAGATCCCGGAAGTAGACTTATTAGATGGAGACTTAAATTAGAGGAATACCAATACGAAATCATACATAAATCAGGTAAACTGAACACAAACGCTGATGCTCTAAGTCGAATCCCAATTCTACATTTTTGTTCTAGATGTTGTGCTAACAATTCTATGTCTAACGCTAATCAAAATAATAGAGAAGCAAATTCAAGTTCTATGTCTCAATCGCAAAATGAATCACTGAATGTTATGTCTCATTTGCAAAATGAACCGCTGAATCCTATGTCTCAATCGCAAAATGAATCACTGAATCCTATGCCTCAATCGCAGAATCATATGTCTCAGTCTCAATCAAATATCTTAAAATTGCAAAATCTTTCAAAGTCGAAATCAACTTCTAAATCCACTGAATCAAAGTCGCAATCAACTACTAAATCTTCTAATTCCTACGAATCGCCGAATCATTCTAATTCTATATCTTACGAAGAATTTCTAAATCATATCGAATCTCATGTCATTCTAAATCCAAATGTAATCGAAACCGACGAATCAATAATGAACATTAAGAATAATTACGTAATATGTTCGTCAAGAGACCTAAATATTACTAATGAAATATTAGAAAAGTATAACATAAATCTAAATACCTTAAATCCTACAAACAACAATCATGTCTACGAAATCCATAAAATAAATAACACGAATAATAAAATACTATTGTTAGTAAACAAAGAAAGTCATTATCATAAGTTATCTTATAAAGATGTGTACAACTCACTCGTACATCTAAAAGAATATCTAATTTCAAATAATATAAACTCATTTTCCATATCAACACTCGATAAAAGTTTCCATAATTTAAAATATCAGAAAATTCGTGTAGTGTTAAGATTTATATTTAAAAATCAAAATATAAAAATAACTATTTGCAACTCTAAAATAATAAGTCCAGAAGAAATTCCTATTATATTAAAAGAATATCACATTACTCCAACTAGAGGTCATCAAGGAATATCACGTACATATAAAAAGATAAAACAGAAGTATAAATGGCGACATTTAAAATCAGCTGTAAAGAAATTTATTAAGCAATGCCCAGAATGTCAAAAAAATAAATTAGTTCGTACGAAAACAAAACTCCCTATGGAAATCACTTCAACTTCAGAGAACGCATTTGACAAAATCTTTCTAGACATAGTTGGTCCATTCCCTGTATCAGAAAACGGTAATAAATATATTTTAACCTTGCAAGACGATTTGACAAAGTTTTCTCAAGGATACCCTATTCCAAATCAAGAAACTGAAACAATCGCTAACGTCCTAACTACAAAATTCATTTGTAATTTCGGAATACCCAAATCGATCCTAACTGATCAAGGCAGAAACTTTACGTCTAAATTATTTGAAGATATCGCAAAATTATTTAAAATACGGAAAATTCAAACAACAGCCTATCAAACTCAGTCAAATGGTAGTTTAGAACGATCGCATCAAACTCTCGCAGATTATTTAAAACATTTCATTTCTAATTCGCAAACAGATTGGTGTAATTGGATACCATTCGCAATGTTTAGTTATAACACAACTCCACACAGTACGACTAAATTCTCACCCTATGAATTAATTTTTGGTAAAAATGGAGAACTTCCTACGACGATAATACAGGAGCCTACTTTTCAATATACCTATGATGATTATCTATCTGATTTAAAATTAAAACTTCAAATGTCCAATAAAATCGCAAGAGATAACATTATAAATTCTAAAAATAATAACAAAATAATATACGATAAAAAGGTAAATGTAACCGAATTCCAAATCGGAGATAAAATATTCCTACTAAATGAACAAACTCCTTTAAATAAAAGTAAAAAGTTAACTCCTCATTATAACGGTCCATATGAGATCATAGAAAAGAATTCTCCAGTAAATTATACAATCAAAATAAATAATCGACACGTAAAAGTTCACGCTAATCAATTAAAAAATTGCATAACATAATAAATCAAACATAATAAATAATTAATAAATATTAAATAAGTTAATTTATTTAATTCAAGTTCCACTTGTTCAACCATTCATTTTCAATGCACATCGATTAAGACCAATGCCAGTAAGACAAAAATCGAACAAGTACTTGTTTATTCAACCATCTAGTGAATTCTTTGCTATCGACGATAATAGACAACATTATCTCGTCATTCATAACGATATAAAATATTGTAAAAATGTTAATTTTAAGTATTATGTTTGCAAACAAACACAGCCTTTACATTTAACTCACAGCAGACCTACGGCTATTTTTGTTAGCAAATCCAGAAACATTAAGTATAAGTTGCAAGTCCTCAAAAGATAGGTACTATCGATGTTAAATTAAATAATCCAGGAATTATTTCTCTAAATTCTGCTTTTAGTTGATGTAGAATATCAACTCTTTTATCAGCAAAAAGAACATTTTCAAACAAAATAAGAATAGAATATTTACCACCGATAGATCTAAAAATTGAGACATTAATAATAATTTTAAGAAAATAAATATATCTAGTATAATATATATAGTTGTGAAATAATTTAAGTAAATGGACAAATGAAAAAGAAAATATCAATAATTTCAATTTTAAACACTTTACATCTTTATCATTTGTCTTACGAAAGGGGGAGGTGTAATGAACACGCGCTATAAGTCGATGAACTCATTCATCTCAGGATACATATTTCATTCCTAGATATCCAATGTTTTGAACAATAAACACGCGCTACTAATTAATATTTAACTCCAAATATAATTGAGAACTTTTTCGTGCTGACAAAGCAAAACATACTTCATATTTATACAAAACTTAGCATCATAAAAACAATTCGATTTCATCACACAAGAAATTCGACAAGTCATCACACAAGAAAATTGGCGGGAACACTTCACCAGCAAAGAATGATAACGATAAAAAATCTTCTCAGTCATTAAAAGGTACATTATCTTCCAATATTAATAATAATTATACTCCCGATAATACGAAAACTACAAATGTTTTATATGACAGCAATTTACAAACTAGAACAGTTGATAAACCTGACAAAATTGCAAGTCCATACCTTGAAAATGACATTACGTCACAAAATAAAGAAGCAATAGATGCAACTAACATTACAAGCTTGCTGTGCGGTACACCTAACAACATGCATAATATTCAGAGCTACTCTGAAATAGCATCACAGCCCCCTAAAAAACCTGATGCAACCAACATTACAAGCTTGCTGTGCGGCACACCTAACAACATGCATAATATGCAGAGCTACTCTGAAATAGCAGTACAGCCTCCAAAAAAACCTATGAAGAAATATAATACAAATAAATTCAATAAAGGAATAATTGGAACTGCCAGCAACTGGCGCATTAACATCAGCACCTCGTCTAGCCTGTATCCACATCTGGAACGCTGCCGAAAACACAGACGAAAATGCAGTCATCAATTATATCAGAAGAAAAACACCATCCGAAAAAATTACTTATGAAAAATTAACACCAAAGGGTAAATACACATCCTTCAAAGTTGGAATAGAAGATAATCTATTCAAAACATAGATGTCACCTACATCCTGGCCTGTAGGAATAAGGGTTAATCGTATTTTCCACCTGCGCCCGAAGAAAGAAACACCTCTCTAGACAAACCACTAATTCAAGTAATGTATCTAAATGCACAGAGCATACATAATAAGGTCGGTGAGCTGGAGATAATTTTAATGTCTGATTCCGATATCAATATACATACATATATAATACTGAACATTGGATTTTAGATGTTGAAATTCAGACACTTATAATTGATAATTTCTATTTAGCTACCGGTTTTTGTAGAACTAATAAAAGTGGCGGTGTGGCCATATATGTTAAAAAGTATTTTCAAGATATTGTGAGAATAAAATCACAATCAATTGAAGTACATTATGAGTCCACATTCATAATGCTTCCTGAAATAAAAATAATAATAGGCTGTATTTGCAGATCTCCTTCCGGCGAATTAGATACTTATTTTAATAATCTAACTAACTTCATGGATCATAATCTCAACAACAATTATAATATCATATTAACCGGAGATTTCAATATAGATTTTCTTAGTCACAACGCCAACTCACAATATCTTGAAAATATCATGTCATCTTACGGCATGCACAGATGTATTAACGAGCCGACTAGAGTAACTGCTACATCGGCAACATGTATTGACAATGTTTTCTGTACCTTTGACAAAAATAATTACTCTAGTTATGTCAAAGAATTTTACTTATCTGACCATAGGTCTATTATATTTCGATACGACCAAAAAACTAATAAACAAAACAATGAACTAAATCACGTAAGAATCTTTAGTAAGAAAATTATTGACTGTTTTTTGTTAGATTTAGAATCAGTAGACTGGACAAAAGTTGAAGAACTTGAAGATCCTAACCATATATCTGAGTATACATTAAAAAAACTTCTTATACTGCTATAATAAAAACATAACTAAAACTATTGAAAAAAAGCACAAAAATAAAAAAAAAATTATAGCTGGTTCGATTTAACTTTACAAAATATGAGAGAAACAGTTGCATTGTTAAAAGAATTATATAATTATTTTAATGATAACTTAACAAAAAGAGCATATTATAGCTATAGAAATAAATATCGATTAAAAATTGTCACTAAAAGGGTAGGTCATTTTGATAAACAAGTCTACAATGCTGGAAACAAAGCAAAAACTATTTGGCGATTAATAAACGAAAACTCAAACAATAAAAATTCTGAACGAATTCCAATAGACGCCAACATATTCAACAATCACTTTACCAATATTCCCGGCAACTCAGACAAGGAAATACCGCAAAACGAAATCAAGCCAGTAGAATTGTTTCGAGTCAACAATATAATAAAAAACTGCAAAAGCATTTATTTAACCCCCGTAGACCAAAACAATATAATGAGGGTAATAAAATCAATAAATAATAGTCATAGTACCGATATATATGACATTAACGTAGACTTAATAAAGCATAGTGCTATATTTATTGCAAAACCTCGAGCACATCTGGCCAATGCTTGTATTGCCACCGGTACATTCCTCCAGAACCTAAAAACAGTGAAAGTGGTGCCTATTTTTAAGAAAGGCGACAAGAATAACGCCGAGAATTACCGCCCCATATCGCTTGTTCCTGTTTTTTCTAAAATTATAGAAATTATAATCGAAGACTAAATACAACTGTACCTAGAAAAACATAATTTGTTGACAGATAAACAATTTGGTTTCAGAAAACATCGTAACACCTCAAGCGCAATAAATGACCTTACCAAATACATAATATCCGCCCTTGAAAGAGGAGAATATGTATTTACTAAATTACTCGACCTGAGTAAGGCATTTGACTGTGTACCTCACAAATATCTCCTTAACAAATTAGAATGGTACGGAATAAGAGGTACACCTCTGCGACTAATTGAGTCCTATTTAAGCGACATATTTAATCACAAGTAGTTTACAGCAATGGAACCTACTCTAATTGCCTACCAATTACATATGGTGTTAGACAAGGATCCAACATAGCAGCTCTCCTTTTTTTAATATATGTTAATGATATTGCTAGTGTAAATAATAATCTCAAAATCTGTCTCTACGCGGATGATACAATACTATATGAGAGCAACAAAGACTTAAATACAGCTATAAACAACACAAATGTTTTTTATGCTCAAATCGCAGAATGATTAGACATAAACAGATTAACTCTAAATAAGTCAAAAACTGAAAATATCGCTTTTAGGCTAAAACATGACTCAAATGCATATGTAAAATTCCTAGGTGTTTATCTAGACTCTCAGTTGACCTGGAAGCCTGACATTAAATATGCAGCAAAAAAACTGAACAAAACTTTATACTTGATACGTGCCCTAAAAGCAAAAATACCTAAACCAACTTAAGTTATGGTGTATTACGCTCATTTTCACTGCATACTTTCGTATGGCATCGAATTTTGGGGTAACAGCACCTACAGCGATACCATCTTAAAGCTACAAAAAAGGGCCATCCGGATAATTGCGTCTGCAAATATACGAGTCGTGTCGAGAACACTTTAAAAAGTTAAAAATATTGACTCTTCCCTCTATCTATATTATGAATGCTCTGCTCTACACCAAGGAAAACGAAAAAAAGGCTATTTAAGGCTAACCCCAATAAGTATGAAACGAGACGAAAACACACCATCATTCCTACTCCGTCGCGTAAATTAGCCAAGAGTGAGAAAAGCCTAAACTACCACGCTATTAAGCTCTATAATCACCTTCCATCCCATCAAAAAAACATGGGTAGGACCAAATTTAAGAGCACCATAAAAAAGGTTCTCAGGGGGTAAGCATTCTACAAAATAGAAGAATATTTTAATTATAAATTTTAAACCAGTTTACTTTTTAAATTGTAACTATGAAAAAAAAAAGATAATTTATGTATATGTTTTATTTATTATTTTAATTAAGTTTATCACACCGCCACTCAGCTCCTTGCATTTAGATATATTTACATAATTAAGATTTTATTAGTCTGAAGAATTCATTATTACAAAGTAGAAATAAAGTGGAATGGACTGCAACGTTATTATTTATTTATTTATTATTTTTTATTTTATTTTATTGTAATTGTTATTGTTGTTTATTGTAATTGTTTGTAAATAATTTTTCACTTACATAATATGGAAAAAGATATCAAAATTTTTTAATTTTTAATTTTTATCTTTCATTGTACGCTACAAATGCTCTTTGAACATGTATTAATACGTGTGTCCATGTACTTATTATAAAACTGTTAATATTTTAGTAACTGTCGTGTTCGCTCCGCGCGTGCTCACTAGCACCTGGTGCAGCACATATAACTAAATTTTTTAAAGAAAAAAATTTAAAATTTCCAATGTTACTATGTATGTAATGAATATTTAAGCCAATAAAATATTTTGAACTTGAACTGGAACACTTTGACTGACATCAACAATATTTTGAAAAATATTTTGCTGATTTATTCTCTAAGAATCTACGAATATAATTACATACAGAAATGTCTAGGGTTTCGTAGGCATAAATAACCCTAGACAATGCTATATCCTTTGACCGATATGAACAATATTTTACAGATTTATTTTCTAGGAATCTACAAATATAATTATATACAGAAATATCTAGGATTTCGTAGGCATAAACGAGAAACTATAGACACTGCTAAATCTTTCAACCGATATGAACAATATTTGGCAGATTTATTCTTTAAGAATGTACGAATATAATTACATACAGAAATGTCTAGGGATTCGTAGGCATAAACAAGAAACTCTAGACAATGCTATATCCTTTGACCAATACGAACAAGATCTTGCAAATTTATTCTCTAAGAATCTAAGAATATAATTACTTACAGAAAATTCTAGGCTTTCGTAGGCATAAATAAGAAATTCTAAACACTGCTGTATCCCTTGACCGATATGAACAATATTTTGCAGATTTATTTTCTAAGAATCTAAAAATATAATTATTTACAGATTTGTCTAAGGTTTTGTAGACACAAACAACAACAGTCAAACCGAGGATTATTTTGAAACTATTTTCCTTATCGCCTTGCCATTATATCTTGCTTCCTTCCTTTTAGTTCCAAAATGGCCGCAAACAGATTTGTTCTCAAAATTGTTTATAGAATGTTCTTAGTTTAACGTTTTTATTAGTGAAAATGGTCTGGTGTACTTTGAGTTTAGTGAAATATGACTTGTAGTTCGATTTTTACAACATCTATTTGTCCCACTTAAATATTTTACTAAGTAGTGAAAAACTAAGGTTATATTTCTCTAAACTAACATTCACTTTTGTTGTTATAGAACCTCAAATAAAGCTAACGAACGGTTAGCGAAATATAGGCCAAATGAAATAAATGTGGTTTATTCACGACACGTTCTTCTTTTTCCCAATCAATTTAATTAGAAACTTTTTTTTCGGACTCCATGCGATAAGATTTTAGGTCGGAATACGTGAGATACGTTAATCAGGTTGCGATGATTATTTATACCTATAGATTACAGTTTTTAGGTACTCGTAAATTGAATAGTTTATTTTCTCATTATTTGTAGCTAGGGCTATATTAATGCTTGGAGGGAGAGCTATATTATTTTCTATGAGTGATTTAAATAGATATTTTTGTTGTGTTGTGATTTAAGTCTGCTATTTGGTATTGTGAACAGGGACATATGTTGGTGTTTATATATATATATATATATTTTTTTTTCTGTATAGGCGATCTGGTCACATAGTGTGGTTGAATCTCATTCTCGAGATTGCTGTTACGTATTTACGAGGGATATTTGTGTTATATAGCCAGGTCTTTTTGATGTTTTTTTAAATATTGAAGTATTTTATTCCTTTCTCCTGAGAGGTGGTAATAAATTGTTGCTGTCATATTTTGTAGTTATTTTCCTTTACCTGCGCGTAGATTTCGTTTGTTAAATACGCTACTTGTACATATTCCCCTTCAGTAATTGCTAATTTCGCGTTATTGTCTACAATGATATTTCGTATGACATTAGTGTGTCCTTTTACCCAAATTATTTTAACACTAATATTTTTGTTATTTTTAAGTTTATTGATATTTTCTAAAATTGTATATAATATTGTGGGGTTATTTGTTAGACTTGGGAATCTAATTTTTTGCATAGCACTTTGGCTGTCTGTAAGTATGATTGCCGATGAAGTATTTAATGTATTTTCCGTTAGGTATTTTGTGGCGTATAGGATAGCTATTAGTGTAATGAACACGCGCTATAAGTCGATGAACTCATTCATCTCAGGATACATATTTCATTCCTAGATATCCAATGTTTTGAACAATAAACACGCGCTACTAATTAATATTTAACTCCAAATATAATTGAGAACTTTTTCGTGCTGACAAAGCAAAACATACTTCATATTTATACAAAACTTAGCATCATAAAAACAATTCGATTTCAACCTTAGTAGAGTCAAGTCAATTTCCATTTCTATCTTCCGTATTCAAAAGTTCATAACCATCTCGTAATTTTAACTAACATTAACTGAAATAAATATAAATTAATATAAGTAAAAACCTTGTAATATTAACAGAAATAAAACACCTCACAAGTGAATTAACTTTTTATATAATAAACCCATTTGAGAACCTTTTACAGATACATAGAACCACACAAAAATTAAATATTGTGTTAAGCCATCACAACACTGGTGTCAGAAGTGGGATGTATCAATAAAAAAAGGCTAAATCAATAAATAAAAAAAGTGGTTTATATAAAAATAAAAAGTGTTGTACTTTCACTTGTACAATAGTGCCGAGGATAAAGTGAACGAATGACTGTCAGTGAATCCAACAGAAATCAAAGGGTAGAATTGCAACTGTAAAAATCAGACGCAGTCCGATCAACGCAACTTCGAAGTCCCCAGATCGTTGGCAGCTCCAGTCATCTTCCAGTCCCAGGTTCAACAACAATCGTCCCAACATCATACTATTGTAAGTACATTAATGCCCCTACGTTCAGGCAGAAATTATCCCCTTGCTAGTGAAAGTGATAGTGACCCCTTGCAAAGTGTTTCAAACCTTTTCACCATGACAACTACAGTCAAACTCGCCATCGCCGAACGTTGTCTCATTAAGTTCGACGGCGATAAAACTAAGTTAAGAGAATTTATAGATAATTGTGAAATCGCACTTAACATAGTATCGGATGCTGACGAGGCAATCTTGTTCCAAATCATAAAAACAAAGATCACTGGTCGCGCTAAATTACTATCACAAAACCGCGAATTCTTAAACTGGCAAGCGCTTAAGTCACATTTGGAAAACACATATAGCGAGAAAAGATCACAAGCTCAGTGGGAGTTGGAACTACATTCGTGTAGACAGGGCCGTAACGAAAACGTTAGTTCGTACGCGAATAGAATAGAACGATGTATGGTAAAACTACTGTTCCCTAGATTCCGACCTCACAAAACAAGAAGTTTCCGCGTGTGAAAAGCTTCTCCGACGTCAGGCAATGAATGTCTTTATATCTGGCCTAAATGATCCATTAATAACCTTAATCAAAGCACAAAAACCAACTACATTAGAAGAAGCATTTGATTTAGCAATAGCCGAGGAACGAGATATAATAAGTCGTCAAGAATCAAATAAATTCTTTTCCGCAAATTCAAATAATAATTCAAAATTATGTTATAACAAATAATAACTGTAACAAATACGGACATCTGTCAAAAGATTGCAGAAACAAAACTCAATACCACTCTAACCCTTCAAATAGATTTCAAAATACAAAAATAAAAACGGAACCGGTTAGAACTATACAAAATGATCACTACGAAAATCAAAATAAATCCAATGTCGATATTGTAAAAATTTCGGTCACACTATAGAAAATTGTAGAAAACGTGAATATAATAATTCCAGAAAATACAACCAAAATCAACATTTAAACTCAAACCCGATTCCAGGCACAAGCGGAACCAGGAATCAGATTTAAAACATTCGCTCAAACTGCAATTAAATAATAAATCATTAAATAAATTTTTAATAATAATCAAAATCAAGTAACAACAATTCACGCTTTAAGTACTAATAATGTAAAAATCGATATTCAACAATGTATCAGTAAAAATAACATATTTCTAATAGATACGGGCGCGGATATAAATCTAATTAAATTAAAATGTTTAAATGAAAATACTAAAATACATAACGACGAAATAATAAATCTAAGAGGTATATCATGGCAAATTCCAACCACAACTATCGGATATACATTCCTCACAATTCCAAATTCAAGCGACACTCGAAATCACAAGTTCCATGTAGTTAATAATGATTTTAAAATAAATCAAGATGGTATATTAGGACTAGAATTTCTCAATGAATCCACGATATGTTATAAAACAAATAGTTTAATTCTAAATAAAATCCAGTATATTCTATCTCACGTCAATGAAATCGAAGTTCCAGCACGTTCTGAAATATTTGTCTCTATTCCTATATCGACACCCAACGTAACCGAAGGTATCATAAATCACATAGAATTAGATGAAGGTATATATCTAAGTTCAAGTTTTGTATCAATTTCTAACTCCAGAGCTACAACGACTATTTTAAATACGACGGAACAAACCAAACTCATAAAAATCGTACCTCAAACGATAGAATGCATTCCAAAATCAAGTAGTATCTACAAAATCGAATCCAATAATACAGAGAACAATCAATCCGAAAGAATCAATTTATTAGAATCCAAATTAAGAATTAAACATTTAAACGCGGAGGAAAAAGAATCTATATTATCTCTTTGTCATGAGTTCAACGAACTTTTCTATCTCCCAGGTGACACATTTCCTGGAACCGATACAATAACGCATCAAATTCCTACTACTTCAGATATTCCTATTAATGTAAAACAATATAGATTACCCGAAATCCATAAACACGAAATCGAAAATCAAGTAAAAGATATGTTAAACAAAACAATAATTAAACCTTCCAATTCACCGTGGAACGCACCTTTATGGGTCGTGCCAAAAAAAATCGACGCATCAGGAAAGCAAAAATGGAGACTAGTAATCGACTACAGAAAATTAAATGACATAAGTATCGGAGATTCATACCCGTTACCTAATATCATAGATATTTTAGACCAATTAGGCAACAGCAAATATTTTACAACATTAGATTTATTCTCAGGTTTTAATCAAATTAAAATGGATCCTCAAGATTCCCCAAAAACACCTTTTAGTACTCCCTTAGGTCACTACGAATATCTAAGACTTCCATTCGGTCTAAAATCAGCTCCAGCTACGTTTCAACGCCTTATGAACACAGTCCTTGCAGGAATCCAAGGTTTAAAAGCATTTATTTACTTAGACGATATTGTCGTTTATGCAAACTCCCTCGAAAATCATTATAATAAATTACGCGAGATCTTTACGCAGCTTAGAAAACATAACTTATTAATTCAACCAGATAAATGCGAATTTTTACACAAAGAAGTCGCTTATTTAGGTCATATTATTACTGAAAACGGTGTAAAACCAGACCCAAAGAAAACCGAAGCAGTTCAGAATTTTCCCATTCCCCGAAATCAAAACGAAGTTAGATCCTTCCTTGGCCTCGTAGGATACTACCAACGTTCTATACAAAACTTTAGTAAAATCGCAAAACCACTCAATAATTTACTAAAACAGAAAATCAGTTTTATTTGGACTAGTTTACAACAAAATACATTTGAAACTCTTAGAGATATTTTAACAACAGAACCTCTATTGCAATATCCAAACTTTAAGGAAACATTTATTTTAACTACGGACGCAAGTAATCACTCAATTGGCGCAATCCTCTCACAAGGTGTTATCGGGCAAGATAAACCAATCGCATATGCAAGCCGCACTCTCAATAAAGCCGAAATATCGTATTCAACAATCGAAAAAGAACTATTAGCAATAGTTTACGCAACAAAGCATTTCAGACCTTATCTTTACGGGCGTAAGTTCAAAATTGTAACAGATCATCGACCCCTAACTTACATCTTAAGTGTAAAAGATCCCGGAAGTAGACTTATTAGATGGAGACTTAAATTAGAGGAATACCAATACGAAATCATACATAAATCAGGTAAACTGAACACAAACGCTGATGCTCTAAGTCGAATCCCAATTCTACATTTTTGTTCTAGATGTTGTGCTAACAATTCTATGTCTAACGCTAATCAAAATAATAGAGAAGCAAATTCAAGTTCTATGTCTCAATCGCAAAATGAATCACTGAATGTTATGTCTCATTTGCAAAATGAACCGCTGAATCCTATGTCTCAATCGCAAAATGAATCACTGAATCCTATGCCTCAATCGCAGAATCATATGTCTCAGTCTCAATCAAATATCTTAAAATTGCAAAATCTTTCAAAGTCGAAATCAACTTCTAAATCCACTGAATCAAAGTCGCAATCAACTACTAAATCTTCTAATTCCTACGAATCGCCGAATCATTCTAATTCTATATCTTACGAAGAATTTCTAAATCATATCGAATCTCATGTCATTCTAAATCCAAATGTAATCGAAACCGACGAATCAATAATGAACATTAAGAATAATTACGTAATATGTTCGTCAAGAGACCTAAATATTACTAATGAAATATTAGAAAAGTATAACATAAATCTAAATACCTTAAATCCTACAAACAACAATCATGTCTACGAAATCCATAAAATAAATAACACGAATAATAAAATACTATTGTTAGTAAACAAAGAAAGTCATTATCATAAGTTATCTTATAAAGATGTGTACAACTCACTCGTACATCTAAAAGAATATCTAATTTCAAATAATATAAACTCATTTTCCATATCAACACTCGATAAAAGTTTCCATAATTTAAAATATCAGAAAATTCGTGTAGTGTTAAGATTTATATTTAAAAATCAAAATATAAAAATAACTATTTGCAACTCTAAAATAATAAGTCCAGAAGAAATTCCTATTATATTAAAAGAATATCACATTACTCCAACTAGAGGTCATCAAGGAATATCACGTACATATAAAAAGATAAAACAGAAGTATAAATGGCGACATTTAAAATCAGCTGTAAAGAAATTTATTAAGCAATGCCCAGAATGTCAAAAAAATAAATTAGTTCGTACGAAAACAAAACTCCCTATGGAAATCACTTCAACTTCAGAGAACGCATTTGACAAAATCTTTCTAGACATAGTTGGTCCATTCCCTGTATCAGAAAACGGTAATAAATATATTTTAACCTTGCAAGACGATTTGACAAAGTTTTCTCAAGGATACCCTATTCCAAATCAAGAAACTGAAACAATCGCTAACGTCCTAACTACAAAATTCATTTGTAATTTCGGAATACCCAAATCGATCCTAACTGATCAAGGCAGAAACTTTACGTCTAAATTATTTGAAGATATCGCAAAATTATTTAAAATACGGAAAATTCAAACAACAGCCTATCAAACTCAGTCAAATGGTAGTTTAGAACGATCGCATCAAACTCTCGCAGATTATTTAAAACATTTCATTTCTAATTCGCAAACAGATTGGTGTAATTGGATACCATTCGCAATGTTTAGTTATAACACAACTCCACACAGTACGACTAAATTCTCACCCTATGAATTAATTTTTGGTAAAAATGGAGAACTTCCTACGACGATAATACAGGAGCCTACTTTTCAATATACCTATGATGATTATCTATCTGATTTAAAATTAAAACTTCAAATGTCCAATAAAATCGCAAGAGATAACATTATAAATTCTAAAAATAATAACAAAATAATATACGATAAAAAGGTAAATGTAACCGAATTCCAAATCGGAGATAAAATATTCCTACTAAATGAACAAACTCCTTTAAATAAAAGTAAAAAGTTAACTCCTCATTATAACGGTCCATATGAGATCATAGAAAAGAATTCTCCAGTAAATTATACAATCAAAATAAATAATCGACACGTAAAAGTTCACGCTAATCAATTAAAAAATTGCATAACATAATAAATCAAACATAATAAATAATTAATAAATATTAAATAAGTTAATTTATTTAATTCAAGTTCCACTTGTTCAACCATTCATTTTCAATGCACATCGATTAAGACCAATGCCAGTAAGACAAAAATCGAACAAGTACTTGTTTATTCAACCATCTAGTGAATTCTTTGCTATCGACGATAATAGACAACATTATCTCGTCATTCATAACGATATAAAATATTGTAAAAATGTTAATTTTAAGTATTATGTTTGCAAACAAACACAGCCTTTACATTTAACTCACAGCAGACCTACGGCTATTTTTGTTAGCAAATCCAGAAACATTAAGTATAAGTTGCAAGTCCTCAAAAGATAGGTACTATCGATGTTAAATTAAATAATCCAGGAATTATTTCTCTAAATTCTGCTTTTAGTTGATGTAGAATATCAACTCTTTTATCAGCAAAAAGAACATTTTCAAACAAAATAAGAATAGAATATTTACCACCGATAGATCTAAAAATTGAGACATTAATAATAATTTTAAGAAAATAAATATATCTAGTATAATATATATAGTTGTGAAATAATTTAAGTAAATGGACAAATGAAAAAGAAAATATCAATAATTTCAATTTTAAACACTTTACATCTTTATCATTTGTCTTACGAAAGGGGGAGGTGTAATGAACACGCGCTATAAGTCGATGAACTCATTCATCTCAGGATACATATTTCATTCCTAGATATCCAATGTTTTGAACAATAAACACGCGCTACTAATTAATATTTAACTCCAAATATAATTGAGAACTTTTTCGTGCTGACAAAGCAAAACATACTTCATATTTATACAAAACTTAGCATCATAAAAACAATTCGATTTCAACCTTAGTAGAGTCAAGTCAATTTCCATTTCTATCTTCCGTATTCAAAAGTTCATTCCATCTCGTAATTTTAACTAACATTAACTGAAATAAATATAAATTAATATAAGTAAAAACCTTGTAATATTAACAGAAATAAAACACCTCACAAGTGAATTAACTTTTTATATAATAAACCCATTTGAGAACCTTTTACAGATACATAGAACCACACAAAAATTAAATATTGTGTTAAGCCATCACATTAGTTCAATATGGAAGATATTCAAATTATGCTGAGTTTTAAATAAAAGATTTTTGTTTTTTTGAAGATCGTATATTGCAGATCCAGTACCGTCTGTTGTTTTCGAACCGTCTATATAATTCGTACGGGTCATTATATTTTGTTTTGAGTTCTGTTAGGTGTCTATTATCTTTTACATTAGCGCCTTCGTCAGTAAAATTATTAGATAGTGAATATCTAAGTGGATATAAAAAACATGTGACACTGTGTTTTGCTTCAGATAATTGGTTTAGTTCTGTAATATTTAAGAATGCATTAAATAGTGGTGATACATTCTTATGTTGATTCTTAAGTGAATGTTATTATTCATTTTGTGACTAAATTTACAAGTTTGATGGATAACGGGTGTGATTGGAAATTACTTAACAGAAGATTTCGTCTGATATTTAAGGGAGGCTCTTGGCATTCTACTAATAAACTGTGAGTTGGCGTGGACTGCATAGCACCTATACAGAGTCTCAGACTTTTGTATTGCATTTTATTTAATGTCTCTAAAATACTTTCCGATGCTGATTCGTACAGAATAGACCCGTAATCCATAATGGCTCTGATTCTGGACCTATAAAAGGTTAAAGCTGTTACTAGGTCGGTTCCCCATTTTTTCTTTGAAATTATCCTTAGCATATTTATTGATGGCTGACATTTTTTATAGTCTGTCTTATATGTGACTTGAATGTTAATTTGCAATCTAGATGTATGCCTAAATATTTTATTTCTGGGATACCTAATATCTATTTTATGTCCTCCTAGAGTTACTGAATTGGGCAGCAAATTTTGACGATGCCGTGTAAAATAGATAGCTTTTGGTTTTTGTCTACATAGCTCTAATCCTTGAGTTCGGAACCATTCTAATACTAAATACATTTTTTGCGATGGTATAAACGCACACGTCATCAGCGTAACTTAATAACCGGATACCCGGGCTGAAAAGGTGTACTATGTTGGAAACGTATTTTATAAAAAGAACAGGACTTTAGACGCTTCCTTGCACAAGACCGTCTCTAGTTGTTCTAGGGCCAATAATTGCATTCCTGTGCTTTATTAATAGTACGCGTGATTTATACATATTGTCATGTAGGGAAAATAAAGTTAAATATATCTCTGTAATTCGTAAAACATAGAAAAACAGTTTTTATTAATCCCAAATTTGAATAAAAATAGTTTTAAATAAATTTATTTATTATTATTTTTTTTATTTATAATTAGAGACGCATCAGCGTACTGCTATTAGCGTCTTTATAACAGTTACATAGGTTTACAATTTTTGATTTTACATTAATTACATTTTATAATGAGTACATTTATTTAATATTTAAATATATTTGTCTAATTTTGTGGCTATCAGAAAATTAAGGGTCTTCTGTAGTTGCACTGGGTCGTTGCACAGGGCTTCGCACAAATTGTTGGGCATCGCATGCTTTCTTCTTTCTTCGTCATATTGGGGACACTCGGTGAGGACATGTTTTACTGAGGTTTTTGTGTGGCAGGTAGGGCATCTATCGGTTGTTGTGCTGTCAAACAAGAACTTGTGTGTTAGTTGACTGTGCCCTATTCTTAACCTGGTTATAAGTATCTGCTCTCTCCTAGAGCCGGGTATTTTCCACGGTTTAATAGTGTTCTTGAGCTCTCTTAATTTGTTCTTTGATGTGCGCTGCCACTATATTTCCCACTGTTCCATTATTTGCTTTTTTGCATAATTTTCCAGTCATAGTCTAAGCTTTTGAGGTGTTCTTCGGAGTGGATTAAATTCGTGCCCTCTCTTGCTTTTTGGTCCGCCGCTTCATTTCCATTTATCCCGACATGTGATGGTACCCAGATGAGGTGTACGGTGTTTTGCTCTCGCTGAAGTTGGTGGATGAGCTCTTGGATTCGTCCTGTGAAGGGGTGTTGTGTGTATGGGTGGGTTATGTCCTGTAAAGCACTGAATGCGTCTGTAATTATTAAATATCTTTGGTGTTCTTCATTTTTTCCTTTGATTTGCTCGAGTGCTTTTAGGATAGCGAATACCTCTGCGGTGTATGTACTGCTTCCATCCGGTAGTCTATATGACATACTGGATTGTGAGAGTACTATAGGGGAAAAATTTTAAGATCGTAGCGCCACGCGGAATTTTTGAAACCATTCTAAATCAGATACCACTTGACATTTACTAGTAAATAATAGCGAAAAGTGTATCAAAAAACGACAAAAAATAAATAATTGTTTGGGATTTTCTGATTTTGTGAAGTGACATTACTTGTAAACATCTAAAATACTCATACAAAACGAAATGTTATCTGATGTACACAAGTTCATGAAACGCTCACCAGATGGTAGGGTGCTTAGCTGCAAATCCCTATACCTGCCCTGTTTTATTGTCCACTCTGGATCCATCTGTGTATATTTTTTGACCATCACCAACTTTTTCACAAATTTCCGCAAATAACTGATGTAATTGTTGTGGTGAAGTACTATTTTTTTGGGTACTTTACAATCCCACTGTTACAAGTCGGGCGTGTAATTGTCCAAGGAGGGTATCGGATGGTATACTTAGGTAGTATTTGTGGAATATTAGAATCTATTTCGCTGAGGGTGTGTACAATTTTGGCTTGAAGTGGGTACTGATTGCGGAGCTCTGTTTGGGGTCCCGGTTTGAATAGGTATGGATATGTAGGGTGATATGGCTTGCTAGCAAGTTTGGCGACATAACTCACGGTAAGCTGCATCCTGCGTCTTTGAAGAGATGGTTCACCAGTTTCTGCCAGTAGACTTTTAACTGGGCTAGTTCTGTATGCTCCTGTTATTATCCTAAGTGCCGTATTATGAATAGTATCGATGATTTTAAGATTAGAAACTTTCGCTGAGTGATATATTACACTGCCATAGTAGAGAACTATGGGATTTGATCCGTGTGTGTTCGGCATTGTGTACCTTCTTATCTTTTTGTACAGTGTCGGGGAACATATTGACAGGTCTATAGCCAATTTCTGTTGTAGAGGATTAGTAAGTAATGTAGGAGAGCCGTCATTTAAGATACAGAGGTTATGCTGATCGATTGTGTCTATAAGACTTTCACCTTCTATGTCTGTATCCGCACATCCCAACGCGCTGTGGCGACAGTTAAAGTCGCCCGCTAATATGATTTTATTGGAGATCTGACTAATTATGTTTGGCCAAAATTGTTTATTTATATTATGTTTTGGTTTTGCATATATTGATATTATAGTACATTCCTTATTTTTACGGCTTTGATGGCTGTCATCTGTTCGGTATTTGTTGACTGGTAGTTCATATGAATGATACTATACGGAATTTGTTTTCTGATGAGAATGGCTCAGCCGCCGTAGCCGGTACATTACGATCATTAAGTACTATATTATAATTACTAATTACTGGTGGCGATTTTTCGGGGTTTACTCAGGTATCGGCTAATATAGCTATACGTATTTTGTGTTTTTGTAGCAGCCTACTTAAACTGTTGTTATTTGCATATATGGATCTACAGTACCACTGCAATATATTACCTATATCCATGTTAATTTGAATTTTGGGACGTACTCGGACTATTTGTTAAGATATCGTTTATCATAAATTTTATATTTTCTGTGCTAGGCAAGTAGTTATCTGTGCTGTTGCGGAAGGGGCCCTCGGAAGAGGTCCTTAGGTCCCAACCTCACACAGACCACGAACTAGCTCAGGAGCGGGGTCGTTCTGCCTAATCTCGGCTTGAAGAGCCGCGACGTAACTAAAGCGTCTCTGAAAATGAAAGTAGTGATGGGAGATGATGATGATGATTTTATAAATGAAAGAGCGATGAAAGTTAATTATTTATTAAAAACAGGAAATTTACAAGACATTTACGATCACAGTTAAACAGGCGGAAATAAAACAAATACAAGAATTGAACAAACATAATGAGACACAACAATAGAAAATATTAGACAAGACAACAATACAGAAATATATATATATGGTTTACGCTGGAGCTTTCAGAAGTCCAGATGTCTCCTCGTGAAGCGAGGAGGAATCTCGGGGTGTGGACTCTGAAGCGGACAGGAAGAAGAGGAATGTGTTAGGAGAGGTTTATAAATTGGGGGAGATGGCCACGCTGTCGTCGGTGTGGCGATAGTGCGCGTTGGAGACGAGAGCGGAGTATCTGTTATAGTCTCTCCCAATAATAGAACGATCTGACGGCGCAGATCTTGTAGGGTCTTCTCAGTCGGCGAGTATGTGTTTGTTTTGATGTAGTGAAACGCTAATGGAGAATAGGGCGGTGTAGCGTGCGAGTTTCTATGTTGTTCCTGTCCTTCTGTTGATTTCCCGGGGGTTGGGGGCGGTGAAAATATAGAGGGGCGGCGTGATGTTGAGGGGGTTGACGGTGGCGTATCGGGACCGAAAAGCTCAGTAAAACGAGCCCGAATACGGCTTTTGCGAGTGGGGGCGGCAGCAGTCAACGGTCCTGGGGGCGGTCGGCTGATGTCGGCGGCGGTCTTACGAGCAGCGCGTCGTGAGACTGCGTCACGCGTGTGACTTTTGTTGCTGGGGGCGGCTGAGGGGCGGCGGACTTCAGAGAGTGCCGTCAGCGGCTCTGGTGGTGGTGTTGGTTGCTTCGGTGTCGGCGGCGGCGCGAAGAGACGTGCCCTGGGGTCGTTGGTACGATACAGATGGAGTTGAACAGACCGGGGGACGGCGACGTACGGTGTTGAAGTCTCCACCAGTCGGAGGCGGTGTCCGTAGGTGGCTCTCGCAACGTATCGCGCGTAGGCTTTCTTGCCCCGTTTACGCGCCAGTGTTCAGCCGTGATGTTACTAGGCGGCGGCGGCGATGTTCGGGGGCGGCGGAATGTAAGCGCGCGATTAGTTGCGGTACGTGGTGAATGATACGCACCGGTTGCACGCACAGCAACGAGCGTGGGTTCCGCGATGGTTGAAACGCACTTGTTGGTTTCACGAAGGTTGAAACGCACTGGTTTGTTTCGCGATGATAGAATGGTTGCGAACCACCGGCGAAACGCACAGCAGAAAGCGTGGGTTTCGCGATGGTGGGATGGTTGAAAACCACCGGCGAAACACACAGCAGAAAGCGTGGGTTTCGCGATGCCGGCGCGGTTGAAAACCACCGACGAAACACACAGCAGAAAGCGTGGGTTTCGTGGTGACGCGACGGTTGAGAACCACCGACGAAACACACAGCAGAAAGCGTGGGTTTCGCAGTGGAACTGATGCGAAGGTTGAGAACCACCGACGAAACACACAGCAGAAAGCGTGGGTTTCGCAGTGGAACTGACGGCTGAAAACCACCGCAGAAAGCGTGATTTCAGTGCGAAGTTACGATTGAAAAACACACAACAGAAAGCGTGAGTTTTTCAATAAAGCGAACTTAATATTTTGGATTTTGTTTTTAACGGAGATATATTTATTTCGTAGAGTGAATTTTGATGGTCGAAGGCTGAATTTGAACTGTCTCTAATTGTAAAAATGACCCTTTTTTTATATGATTTTTGGTGACGGAATGTGGTTTATAACTCTAGGGTTGTTTGTGATTGGTTAGAATCGATTAAAAACTAAGAATATTGATAAATATAATTGTATCGCGAATTATTTAGATTCGCGGTTATCACGAAATTGCTGAAGTCTCACGGAACCTAGCGGTGTACAATATAAAAGGTAAAACTCGAGAGTGACGCGTGAAGTGACTTATAACGGCGAGGCTTGCTACGGCAACAGTGCCAACAATATTTTTTAAAATAGTTATTATTAATTTTATAATTAATTCAGTGTTAAGATTTTCCTTATGGTATAAGGGTGGGTACGGGTTTTGTTTTGTTACGGGGAGGGGCCTTGGAAGAGGTCCAGGGGTCCCTACCGCCGTGAGAGTTGAGAGAAGTAGTGTAAATTCAACCCGTAAACACCTTACCCTGGTTTCGCTCAGTCGTAGAGGACAATATGCGGCCTGCTTGAAGAGCTGGTGAACCTAAATAAACCCTCTCTGAAAACGTGTAATGAGGTTTGTTCAAATGAGACAAGTAAATATGGTTTTATACATTTATTGACACAAAGAATTCAATTAAACAAGAAAATGGTATTTGAAAAATATTGAAATGAAAAAGATATAGTATATCAATATACCTAACAAGTAGATTGGCTGAAAAAAAAAAACAACAGTCTAGAACTCCAAACGCTTTCGCGTGAAGCGCGAAGGCGTAGGGGGTAGTGGACTGAGTGGGGGAAGGATTGGGTTGTGCGGATGGCGGGGGGTGTTTATTGGCGACAGTGACCAGGAAGTTGTTGGCGTGCGGTTTTCCTTCGTCGGCGTCGTGACTGGTGTAGCGGGTGGTGATGGGGTGACCGGCCCGAAGAGCTCCTCGTACTGCTCCTCTAGACGGCACTGCTGCTCCGTCTTGATGTCAGGGGTACGTGGAATGGGGCGCTTCCTCGAGAAGGCCCAGGGAGTGGCGAATAGTTCTGAAGAAGCTGAAGGCTTAGGGGCGGCAGTCGGCGATTGATGTCCTCAGCGGTGTCTCAGGTCCGAACAGCTCAGCGAATCGGGCCTGGACTCATTGATATGCTTCTTCCAGACCAATTTGGGATCATAAGTGAGCCCAAGATATTTGACCATTTTGCACCAGGGAATGTCTTCACCGAACAGTGTAACCGCACCCGACGGAAGTCTAGACTTTTTAGTGAAAAGCATTGCCTTGGATTTGGCCCCTTTCACCGCGACGCGCCAGCGTTTGCACCAATTCTCGAGACTCGAGCAGGCGTGCAGGTTAAGTACTCTGTGTCATCAGCGTACTGACACTTGATTGTTCCTTCCGATGTCGGCATGTCTTTGGTGTACAGAGAGTACAACAATGGCGACAACAGAGAGCCTTGTGGCCCACCGGCCTCAACCTGTCTCCACGACGAGCGAATTTCATCTATTTTGATTCTAAGTACCCTGTTGGTCAGATACGAGGCGATCATCCTGATAAGAGCAGGTGGAAAATCTAAACAGTGCAGTTTGTAGACAAGACCTGCGTGCCAAACACGATCAAAGGCCTTGGAAATATCCACAAAGACTGCACCGGTAGAAAAGTTTCTGTTGAAACCATCAGCGACAAACTCAGTGACACGCATGAGTTGATGGACAGTGGAATGTTTAGTTTAGTTTAGTTTAGTTTTATTCTTGTCTTTCATGTACATAAATATTACATAATAACAATGTACAACAATAATACTATTACATGAAAGGAAAGATACATAATAATACAAGAAACTATTTAAAACATTAGATATATGGACAGTGAAAAAAAAAAAAAAATAAATAAACAGTAATAAAAAATAAATATGGAAATTATCTAAAAAAAATTCTTAACGTCATACAATTCTCTTTCAATTAGGTATTTTTTAACATTGGTCTTGAAGATGAGTGCATTTTTTGACAACTTTATTTCATCAGGAAGCGCATTATATATTTGCATATAGTATCAGCAATTGAAATGGGCACCTCTTTGGTAACAGGTTAAATTGTGTGGCCTTGGAACTAGTGCATCTTTGTTCCTTGTGTTATGGGAATGTTTGATTTTTAGGAACAGTTGTTTGTTTTTGTAGACGAACATACAAAGAGATAAAATATATTCTGCTGGTTCAATTAATATGTTAAGTTGGGTGAAATATTTCTTGCATGAGTCTCTGGAGTTCAGCGATTGAAGGACTCGTATTGCTGACTTTTGGAGACGAAATACTTTTTTGCAATTAGTCGATTGGCCCCAGTGGATAATATTGTACTTTAAATGTGAGTGGAAGCATGAAAAGTATACATTCTTTAACACTTTGATGCCACAATTCAGTTTCAACGACCTTAGGAGGAATAAACATGAGCACAACCTTCTACACAGTTTATCGATGTGGTCTGTCCAGTTAATGTTTTTGTCTAGCGTTAGTCCTAGTACGAGTGAGGTATCCGATATTTTTACTTTTTGGTTTTCAAAATTTAATTGCTTAGGCGGAATGAATTTATTTTGTGGCGTTTTGAAGACTACACAGGATGTTTTATCAATATTTAAGGTTAATTTATTTTTATTTGCCCACGTGGATGCTATTTTCATTACGTCATTAAAGGAGGTTTCAATATCTGTCGTGTTTTTACATCGAGTAAGGAAACTATTGTCATCAGCAAATGAAGTCACGGTTAAGTTTGTCATATTTGTAAAATAATTAGGTAAGTCACTTGCGTAAATTAAAAATAGAGTAGAAGCCAAGACACTTCCTTGTGGGGCACCTAGAGTAACAGACTTTTTGTCGGAAAAATTTGACTTGTTTTTAATGTCTATCGAGGTGAATTGGGTTCTGTCAGTAAGGTAAGATTTGATCCAGTCTAATGCGATTCCTCTTATTCCGTATCGTTCCATTTTCATGAATAAAATATCATGATGAATGCAGTCAAAGGCTTTACTCTTCTAAAAAAAATCCTAATTCTTTGCTGTTGGCATCTAATGTGTTTAATATTTCACTAACGAAGTTAAAAAGGGCTGTATCAACAGATTTATTTTTTACGAAACCATGTTGTGTTTCTGGAAGAATTTTAAAATTTGATAGGAAGGAAAGTAACTGTTTGTTTACGATTGATTCTATAACTTTTGATAAAGGTGAAATTAGAGTGATAGGCCTGTAGTTGTTGAATGATGATTTCTCACCCTTTTTATAGAGTGGCTTAACTAGGGCATTTTTTAGTTTTTTAGGAAATATTGCTTGTTGGAAAGATAAATTTATTATGTGTGTTAGGGGAATAGTTATAAGGTTCTTACAAAGTTTTATTAAGTTATTCGATAGTTTATCAGCACTTACAGCAGAAGAATTTTTTAGATTTGTTATAGCCTGCATTATGTCATGTTCTGTGATGAGTTTTAAGAAAAATGTATTTATGTTTATTGGAATTTTTGACTCTATGTATTGGTAATCGATATTTGTGTCAAAGTTTGCACTCATATTTGTAGCTACTGATGTAAAGTAGTTGTTGAATTTATTAGTTAAGTCTATACCTGTGCTATCACATTCAAACATTAAAGAGGAGTTATTTTCTGAATTGTTTTGTCTAGTTTTATTTATTATATTCCAAGCTGTTTTATTTTTATTGGTCGAGTTATTAATTAGATTGTCATTATGTTCAATCTTTAGTTTTTTATGTCCTTGTCGGAAGCCGTGCTGCTCGTCAGGAATCAGACTGTTCGAGTCAGCATGGAACTGAAGCCTGCTGAGAATAAGCTTCTCAAGTATCTTGCCGAGACAAGACAACAAAGAAATTGGACGATAATTCTTAGCGAGAGAGCGATCGCTCTGTGCTTTTGGAAACAGAATTACGTCCGCCTTTTTCCAAGGACTTGGAAAGTGGCTGAATTTCAAAGATGAATTAAAAAGCAGTGTAAGAGAAAGCAGTGCTTTTCTACCCAGGTTCTTAATCATCTTGTGAGAAATACCATCCGGACCGGGAGCTTTCCTGATTTGCAGATGTTTGATAATCGCTACGACTTCTCTAGGAGTGAAGAAGTCATGATTAGCGGGATTGAAATCTTCATCAGCTAGCGATTGAAGTTTCTCACCCACTTCTCGAACAAAATCAGGTTCAACAATATCCTCGTTGGGGCTGCACTGTGCCGCAAGCTGTTGGCAAATTCCTCAGCCTTGCTCTGGCGATCGTACATCACCCCTGTCGATGTGGTAATGGGAGGAATCTTACCACGCTTCCTACCCAAAGCCCTGGTCTTTTTCCAGGGGCAGCGGTCGTCGGGTGACAGCTGCTCGAGAGTGCGAGACCATTCCTCTTTACGGTGTTCAACCATAGCCAAGCGAACTTCACGGTCCAGACGGTTCATTCTGGATTTGTCCACCGGATCGCGATTACGCTGCCAGCTGCGGCGAACGCGGTTCCGATCCAGAATGAGCGTAAGGATGCATCCAGGCAGTCGCTTGGCCTGAGTACGAATGGTCTTCTTGACAGTGGCTTCCTTCGCTGCTTCGCTCAGCATGACGGTAAACCCTTCAACTGCCGAGTCCAGCTGTTCAGCAGTAGCGAACTTCATGTTAAAATCAGATCGCTCTTCTACCAGTCTGGAGAAAGTAGGCCAATTCACTTTGGAGAGAGTAATCTCTGCAATGTGATTTGACGGTCCATTCACGTCCAAAATCACAGGATTGTGGTTTGAACTCAGTTCGGAAAGTGTGTAAACGTCACAGGGGTGATAGATGTTTTTAAGAATAAAAACATCAATCACGTCCGGCTTGTGAGTCGGCACACGCGGGTAGTGAGTAGGATCCTTAGGAGCCGTAACAATCACACACGTACAGTCTGCAAAGCGCCGCAACGTGCGTCCGTCCATGTTCCAAACACGGCTGTACCACGGTGGGTGTTTGGAGTTGAGATCGCCGCCGATAATAACCGGACCTCGGCGATCGAACTTCTCCAAGTCCTCAACGAGAAGGCGACTCGCCTTTTGGCGGTTTATAAGCCGCCGTCAGAAACACCGTTCCAAAGCTAGTAGTAAGCTCAGTCGTTGTTGCCTCCATCTGGCTTAGAGGGGGGTCATAGGCCTGGTGATGGTCAATACTGCATCTGACATAGATGGCAGTGCCTCCACACTTGGCCGTTAGTCTGTCATTCCTATAGCAGCAATAATTGGGAAGATTCACATTCATCGCAGGCTTTAAGAATGACTCGCAAACTAGTATCACATCAACGTTGTGATCACTAGCGAATAGCTCTAACTCGTCTCGTTTTGAGCGAATACCATCCGCGTTCCAAGCACAGATGGTTAGGCAAGCAGGGCTTGCTCTAGTTCTGGTGTCTGCCATTATGGGGCACAATAGCGGGAGACCAGAAAGGAGGCTGATTGGAGAGTTGATTTATAATCAACGCGGCGTTGCTCAGCAAAGCGGCTGCTTGCGTGAGCAACTCCTGCAGCATCTTGAGCGCGTCTGCTGGCGCAGCACAAGAAGGCGGCACAGGCGCCGATGTCGGTGTAGGTTTGCGAGGACGAGCTGTTGGTCTCACCAAAGGTGGTGAGGTCTTAGCTGGCTGCCGCGAAGCCTGAGGTACCTGCTGTTTGGTGGCTGTCACTGTGGACGGTAAAACAGGAGGAACAGCTGAGGTAGAGGCAGTAGATGCGCTACTCTGACGCCTTCCTCTTCGCCTCCTCTGTTTTTGAAAGCCATCCGCGTCTGTTCCTGAGGAAGGAATAACAGGCACGGATGCCGAAACAGTAGGGCTCGGTGTTGCTCGTGTGGCGGGTGCCACGACAGGCGAAGACTGCTTGACAGGAGTAGGCAGTGGTTTGGCGGCAACTGGAACGGGCAGAGCTGCCACGTGTGGCAGTCTTTTGTTCCAGGCCGAGGTCGCTGGAGGAAGCGCCGGCACGTACACCGTACGTGCCACTGGCCTATTAGCCAAGACAGACTGTCTGGCTGAAATCCTGGAAGGACAGGAACGAAAGCCTGCCGTGTGAGTTGCAGGCAAATCACGTGCCTTGCAATTGACACAGCAAGGCGGCTCGTCCCTGTTGGTGCATTTTTGTGATGAGTGATCACCACTGCACCAGTTGCAACGCGGCTTGGCATGGCAGCCACTAGCCGTGTGATACAAACCCTGGCAGTTGTAACACTGTCTGATCTCATCAGTGCGATTTTTCTTCTCCACTCTTATCTTGAAGTGAAGAAGAGACTTCAGGTTGTAGATAACGGTTTTGCCCCTCGCTAACTCAACCATAACCAACGGCAGGGTTCGGCGTGCGCCAATAGGTCCTTTGTAGAGCCTTGTCAGTTTGGCTGGTTCATAGCCAAGCTGATTAAGCTCGTACTTGATGTCCTGTAGAGAAATCTCTACAGGCAATCCACGAATAACAACCCGCAAGGGTTGTTCGGACCTAAGTGGAATGACGTGGTATTCCACGTCATTTAGTGACTTATCGGCCCGCATGTCACCAAGCAACTTGGTGGCCTTGCGGTAGTCTGCAACACACGCTGGTTGCAGAACAATGCCGGAAGGAAGATTACGCGCATTTAGGATGGTGATGCCAGCTTGGGCACACCGGCTCCTAAATAGCATGTAATGCTGCTTGCTAGTAAGTGTCACTGGGGGACACTTAGCTTGATTGTTGACAGACAAAATCGGCAAGGGCGACTTTACCCCAGATGAAGCCTCCATGTCGTCCGACTTGGCGACATTAGAGACCTGGACCTGGAGAATTGGTGACGCGCTCTGAGGCGTGAGGGTCTTGGAGGCCCGTTTAGGTCGTTTCAGAGACGACACGGAACCGCCCGAGACCGTTGACGAGTCAGAGCGAAGGCGTTTACTCGAAGTATCCACCTGGATCTCCATGTCACTCTCCTCCGCGCAGGAAGAAGTGACGTCTGACTGTTCACTGAAGAACACGTCGGAGGCAGGAGACATCCGACCTCCCTGAGGACGGTTAAAACGGTCGGTGGGGGAGCGGCATCCTGAATTTGAGGAAGCGCTCGACCTGGTGGATCTGGGACCCGTGGAACGACCTGAAGAAGGTCGTCCAGAGGCTGAGGTACCCGCAGAAGTTGTTGAAGCGGTGCTGGAACGTCTGTTGGCCACCTTCTTTACTGAAGGAGACTTGATGGCATCACATACTGAATTAACATCAGTACGTGATACTTTACGTGGGCCAGAACTGGAGCCGGAGGCACTCGACGAAGGTTGGGTGTCTGGGGTCGCAGGCCTGGCCGAGACCTCCACGGTGGTGCAAGCACGAACACCGTGCGACTTCTCCGTGGCTTTATTCAAAGCCTTGGATTTTTTAACAGGAGATCTGATGACATTAGAAATGTTAACATCAGATCTCTTGGTGACACTGGACCAGGAGCCGGAGCCACTCGGTGGTGGTGAGTGCTCTTTAGCTGCCAGACAGGTCTCGGCCTTAACAGTGGTGCTAATAGCACCAGCATGCGCCTTCTCCGAAGCTCCCGCAGGAAATTCAGGAGTGCGAAGAGACCTGATGCCTGAAATGACATCAGGTGACAAAACGATTCTCCTATCCGAGGTCCCCGAACCAGCGGAACGGCTCGACCGCTGCCGAGCGCCTGTACCTAAGGCCGGGGGATCCTCGGTAGGCTTTCCGGTGACGCCAACGTGTCCATCGGGGGCCATCCCGGTTCGTTCACAGAAAACGCTGAACGGGAACCCTATACAATCGTTGCAGTTTATCAGTATTATATTGATTTATGTATGGTTGATTTAATTTTATGATACTGTTTTTGTTGCTTATCTGAATTATATTAACGTTTTGCAGGTTATTTGTTACATTGTTTTCTATTATTTTTGAGGTTGTGATTCTGTTATTGTTGGTTTTTAGGGCATTTAAATATGGGGTTTTTAGGGCATTTACCATGAATATTTACTTTTTCTCTGTACGTTACGTTTTGTGTTGCCATTATTGTTTTTATATTTTTTTGTTCTGTAAATATTGGGCTCAGTTTATAGTCTGTAACCATATGGTTTTCTTTGTAATTAACACAATTTACATTACCTATATTATCGCACTCCCGGGAGTTATAGCTGCTAGCGTATTGTTTACAACGCGGGGGGAACGAGCAACGCGACTTTATTATTATTTATTAGAAAAATAACAGGGAAAAAATATATACTTAATGATTCTTTTTCTGCCCAAAAACAATAAATAATACAATAATACAAATAATACAATCATACAATAATACAAAAATATATGTAATACACAAGGTTATTATGTAACACACGTAATAGTTGCGAACCGAGTTTGTGGTGTGTATACCACACCGCAATACATTCTACTGTAGAGTGTAGTGTTCAGTTATTTTGAATGACTTCTTACACTTATAAAACCCTGAAATGTGTGAAAATTCACACTTTACATAATTATTATTATTTTTTTTTTTAAGTCATCGCATTTATTTTCACCTGTCTAATAAAATAAAATGAAAAAATGAAGAATGATATAGACCAATGAATTGACTTGGGGCGCCGCGGAAAAAAATTAATACATTAAGGGCGCCGGGAACCGAAAAAGTTTGTGAACCACTGATTTAACACACAAAATACATTTTCTTGGAGGTTAAGATTCCTAAAAAAATCCGGAACTCTAAAAATAAAAATTGTTCAATTGTGGAAACTAGATGCGCTCAAAATTCTGATGACGTCACAGGTCAAAATGAAGATTCGAGTGTTAAAAAAATCTAGACTATTTAAAATTTAAATAAACTAGTTTTTTATATAAATTTTATAAATTTCTATAAATCGTCTCGCACCCCTGGGGGTGCCGGTACCCTCGGTTGGGAACCACTGGTCTAGACTATTAGTAAATGAAAGATAATAATAATGGATGTAAAATATATTCAAAAGCTTCTTGATTTTGATGCGATTCAGGACTGTGCACGGGGCCTCAAAGAAAATAAGAATTATAGTGTATTATTTATTTATTTATTTATTAATTTCTTAAATTATTTATTTATTAATTTATTTTTTTATTTATTTCATTTGTTAAATTTGTTACATTTATTACATTTAGCACATTTATTACATTTTTACATTTATTACATTGATTACATTTATTTATTTATTACATTCATTTATTAAGGAATGCTGTGATTACAGTATAAACTGGGTTTCGTGATTTTTGAAAACACCAAACACCAGATTATAATACAACAGAATCGTCCAACAGAATCAATTAAATAAATAATGAGTGTTTTATGATCAAACTTCTATTACAAAATTTGGATATCTAAAAATATATTTGAAAAATTAAACAATCTAAATAAGTCGTTAGAAGGGAACCATATAAATGCGATTAATAAAAATGATAAAATCATAGGATTAAAACTTAAAATTTGATGTGAAGTGTGAATTTTCACACATTCCAGGGTTTCGCAGGTATATAGTAAGTGAATGATGATTATTTGGGATGCCAAAACAAATTTTATGTGAAAATATTTGTTTTGTTAATTTTAATTCGAATGCCTAATAGGTACCATTATTTAGGTTTCTAAATATGTGCAGTATTTTTTTTATATAGCAAGGTTAACTAAGATTTTGAAAATTGCGCCTATGGCTTCCATTGGTTGTCATAAGCTCCGTCCCTCTGATTTCGTGTACATTGAAACATAGAATTAAATTATAATTTCAATAATTTCCACTGGTTATTAAATTTACGCTTTTAAAAATTTAATGCATCATTGGTCAAAATATAATTGAAAAAATAATTTAAACAAAATAAAAAAGCAAAAAAAATTTTTTTGGCCGTTTTGTGTTTCACACTCTTATAATTCTCATAATCATATCACGTCATAAAATTTTCACAATAAAAGGCGCTTATTGTATATCGGTTTAATATTAATTTATAACTTATATATTCTAATTAGAATTTCAATTATTTTGTTGTGTTTTGAACAGTTTATGTACACTGGTTATTGTGTGTAATCTCTATACTGTACTTTTTTTGTAATTATTACTAAGGGAGAATAAATTTTTGTGTTTTATAGTTGACAGTATATTTAATTTTGTTACACGTTTCTAAGATGGAAACTTTATTTATTTGTAGTGTATTTCGGTGGTATAGGCCAGTGTTTCTCAACCAAAAACGCACCGCGGACCAGTATAATATATAATTTTCTAAAGCGGACCACTAATTGAGAAGTGACATTACCGGTGGCGGCGCTTCCAACAGGTTAATTTAAGCACAGTACATTTTTATTTTATGAAAATTCGAGTAAATATTTGCGAAATTTTCTAATTTTTAAGCGCTGCACATGTATCGAGGTGTATAACAGAAGGTGGGCATCAAATTACAGTATTTAAAGTAATTTCAGTAGATTTATTGAAGTGTAATTTGTAGTTCAGCAGGTGTTAAATTTTATGTGGTGTACATCTGAGTGTCGGTCATCTGAATTTACAATATATGGATTCTGTTTGTAAACAAGTGCATTATGTTCATTGCCTCATAAAATAAAATTAGTTTTAGTTGGACAGAAGCAGCTAACAGTTAGATATGCAACTTGCAGGTGCAAACGTATTAGTGCAGTTTTGTTTTTCTGCTACAAATGTAATGAACAAACTCGTATAGTATCAGTTACTTTTTAACTCAAAATATATTCCCATGCCTTCCTCCTATCCATAATCAAATCTTTTCCCAATCTGGACTTAATATTAACTTTCCCTCCATTTTTCTTAAGAAAAGTAAAAAACTAAGATACCTATCTTTGTCCTGTCTTGAATGGCAGCCAAAAACACTACAATTTGTTCTACGTTTATAGTTTTTCACAACTTCTATCGACATTCTAAAAAAAAATTCAACACTAGAACATATGTAATAAGTTCAAACAGTACTAGAGCGCATAGTACATTATTTGACCACCAAACTGCGTATTCGAGCGTGTCAGTTCTCAATAATAATTGTTGGTTCATTTTTTGAAAGAAAACAAATATATTTAATGTGCTACTAAATACATTTATTTTATTTGTAGAAAATCACAGAAAGTTTACAGAAAATAAACACAATATATATTATTCACATAAAAAATGTGCATAAATAATAAAAAAACAACTGCAAAAAACACATATAAAATCTTTCGCGGACCACTAAAATTTTTCTGGGGACCACCTGTTGAGAAACACTGGTATAGGCAGTTCTAAACTTGTATTTAACATATTACAGAAGCGTCGATTTAAATTTCGACATAAATTTTACTAATACTTGGACCCCAAAACTTCGCCCCTTCCCAGCGAAAATTTTGTCATAAATTTATCCTGACAACAAATTATGAAATAACCCTAGCAACCTCGGTCTTTGAATAAACAATAAACGTGTAGTTTGCGTATAAACGTTTGGAACAGCCGTTTCTTAAGGATGGTTTCCAATTGACGTAGACGTAGAACGTACAAATAAAACGTATAACGTAGATTTTGTTGCTTTGGTTTCCAATAAACTTAGAATATCGTGTCAAAACTATTTAAGTTAACCTCTTTGTAAAAGAAGTTTCTTAAAAAGTGTCGAATAACATGTATTCGTAACGTCAAATAATATGGACGACGATTTAGCAATGCTAGCAATTTTTATTGTTACTGTTATGCTAATTAGTAGTTTATGTTAAAATATTAAAAGCAATGTTATATCACGATAGTTTAGACCAATTTTGCAATCATTGCCGTTGGTGTCAGCCGCCCTTATGCAAACATACATAAGACCGGTTTTTCTAGAATCGAACTAAATGTCGCTAGTGCGCAAACTTTCATAAGATCGCTTTCTACTAGTAGGGTTCTATAGCATCGACCCAAAATTCGGCCCATTTGTTGCGTCGCCCGTGTGCACTGCACACGCTGCGGTCCTGTGCGCCGAAAAGTTTCCACAATTCGTTTATCTATTTATATAATAGATTAAACAATGTATTATATATTCATTATTAAACACAATAATCTAACCATAGTAATTTTTTATTTCCCTTATTTCAATACCGTGAACCAAACAAATGTTGACTAGTTGAAATGTTTTGTCATCTTCTATCATTTTTTTTTTTTTTTTTTTATTGGCCGATTTAAAAACCTAGACGTGAAATACAAAAATACGAATATTCTACGTGAACGTTTCTCCATATACGTCTAAATTGAACTCTATTGAAGCGCCATTTTGTAAGTACGCAAGCGCGGAACGTTCCGTTCCGATTCTGAACTGTGTTGAAACAAACCTATAAAAACATTACTCATAAAGATGTCTTCAATAATTATTAATATTAACACCTATTTGGGTTAATGTTCCGTATAAGTCCACCAGGCATAACTCGTCAGACAGAACGAGTATGCTAGTTGGAATGAGATTTGGACTTGACGAAGCGCCGCCCCTTTCTTTCAAAATATAACATTTACGATTCTGAAATCTAAATAAGTACTTGATAGTTATACGTTTTGAAATCCAAGCAATTATTTAATAAGTGTTTGTTAACATTTAGCTCGTATTAAGGTTTTTAAAGAAAAACTTGAATAACGAAATTTCAATATTTATACGCTTAAAGTCATATTTAAATAGTTTGAATGAGATTTATAGTATACATATGTTGAAAAACACTAACTTTATTAAAAGAGAGTTCATTCATACATACCAAATTATGTAAATGTATTAAAAATGTATAAAGCATTTATATATCTTCACTATATGCAAACAAACAATGATAAAACTAGTAGGCAAATCCAGAGCCGTGAAAATCGCCACAGAATACCTTTTTATATAAAATTATCCACCCTTTTTATAACTCTTTGAAGTTGTACGCGATAAAATTTAGCTATCACATTTTGGGTTTAAATTTGGGAAAAAATGGATAGCATTTAGATCACATTGCAATTATATAAATCAGGGGTCTGGGAACTTTTTGGGACATTTACATTCAGACACAATCAGACCCTCATTCATACACCACCTTAACACCTCTTTCATATCCTTACTCTCCATATTACTTAAAAAATTGAAATAATTATCAGCCATTTTCCAAGTTTCAGGAACTAACTATGTAAATAACACCTGTGTACACACCTTCCTCCCTTGATTCTAAATTGCACAAAAGTTGTGTCTGATTACACCGAGCACATATGCAAGAATTATTACTATTGGTTCCCCACTCTTACATATATTCTATTCTAAACATACAGCCTAGTTCTAATTTGACGCGGTGGACTTATACGGAACATTAACCCCTATTTGTGTTATTAAAATAAGAAATAGTAGGTATGTCTTAATTTTTTACGAAGATAGTATTTTTTTATTGCGACGTGTCTTTATTTCGGCGCTTTGGGCGACATCTACTAACAAATTTGGCGATTATAGAATAGCTTAACCTGGCAACCCTGCATGCAAGTGTGCGTTATCGCTTGTTGTCTGTTTGCCGTTCAAGGTTGCAGGCAGGCGGGAAACTGTTCACGATTCAAACGTTTACGTTGCGTTTTTAATTTATCTTATGCTTTCTTTAATTCTTTGTACACTTCACTTCTTTATTATTGTTTCACTTTAGCGCTTAACGTTTACATTTTACTGTTTTCTCCTCTGTTTATATTTCTTTTGTTCATTTACTTCATATTTTCTACTTCATACATATGTTATAATATTATTGTTCTTTTCGACTTTAAACTGTTATACGCAACTTTATTACTGTTTTTCTCTCGACTTTAATTGTTCTTTTTCTACTTTAATTGTTCTTTCTCCACTTTTATTACTTTCACTCAGTGGCGGATTAAGACTTCGCCGGGCCCAAGACATTTTTGATTTACGGGCCCTCAACCTAGAAGCGTTCAAAGGGGAAGGGGACGGGTTCGTTGGACCCTTGAAAATTACGGGCCCAAGACAATTGTCTTTTTAGGGTTTTGTAGGTATGACCAAAAAACCCTTATACCGTCATTTTGTCGTCTGTCTGTCTGTCTGTTCGGTAAAAATTGTAGCCAAACGGCTAAACCTAGAGAGTTGAAATTTGGCATGCTTATACAACTCTTTGACCCGCACATAGGAAAAATACTAAAACATCTAAAAAACATACCCCCCTAAAAATATAAACAAATATGTGCTCATCGAAAACAAAAATATTTTTTTTTAATTCTGAGTAGGGTATCAAATGAAAGCCCTTAGTACGTGGATTAACGATCAAATTTTTATTTTGGCAAAATAAATTATTTTGATGCGATTTTTGCCAAAAATGTGCAAAAAAAATTTTGTCCCACACCCTTTAACCCAGATGGTTTAAACTAAAAATCTAAAAAAATTCTAAGTAATGTATATTGGTGTGAACCGACATAGTACAACAGGAATTTTTGATCAGATTATGTTTTTGGAAAATAACGTATTTTTTGTGGTTTTTGCGTTTTTAATTTATCTTATGCTTTCTTTAATTCTTTGTACACTTCACTTCTTTATTATTGTTTCACTTTAGCGCTTAACGTTTACATTTTACTGTTTTCTCCTCTGTTTACATTTCTTTTGTTCATTTACTTCATATTTTCTACTTCATACATATGTTATAATATTATTGTTCTTTTCGACTTTAAACTGTTATACGCAACTTTATTACTGTTTTTCTCTCCACTTTAATTGTTCTTTTTCCACTTTAATTGTTCTTTCTCCACTTAAATTGTTCTTTCTCGTCTTAAATTTTTCAGAATAGAGGTATATATTATTTTACTACCGCGTACTGCCGGTTATGTAACGCGAAATTTATCAACGATTTTCGATCAAACGAATCACTTCCGAACTTTTTTCAGCACGCCATTGGATTCAGCGATACTTTCTGTATAGGTATGTCTAATTTCATAGTTTCAGGATGTCTTAATCAAATAGAATAATTTTTCAGAATAGAGGTATACTAGGGGTACAAACGTAAATTAATTAACCGATTTGGGTGCCACGACACTCTCACCGGGGTGCCACCAGTTTAAAAAATTATTTCAACGTTAAATTGCTCAGAACTTCCTCTTTGTTATAGGCTAATGATAATAATAATAATAATTTTTACTGACGTTTCGTGGATGTACCGCGGGCGCGCCCTAGGTGCGTAACTTCGATAACCACGTGACAGACAAAAAACGAGTGGTTAGGGATAGGGATTGGGATTGGCATAGTGTTTGTGATAATAATAATAAAGTAATAATGATTATTATAAAAATAATTGGTTGTGAAGCGACGAGTTTTATAATCGAAAAGTGCGGCAAAATGTCTTATTATATTAAAACGAGTCGCGAAGCGACGAGTTTTGTGAACGTGGGGGGAGAAGCCCGGCATAGCCGGGCTCAGGCCCCTAGTTTAACATATTTTTATTAAAAACACAAAAAATGCGTTATTTTCCGAAAACATAATCTGATCAAAAATTCCTGTTGTACTATTCCGGTTCACACAAAAGTGCATTACTTAGAATTTTTTCAGATTTTTAGTTTAAACTACAGGGTGTGGGACAAAAAACTTTTTTTGCACAATTTTGGCAAAAATCGCGTCAAAATAATTTATTTTGCAAAAATAAAATTTTGACCGTTAATCCACGTACTAAGGGCTTTCATTAGATACCCTACTCAGAATTTTAAAAAATATATATATTTTTTTTTTTCGATGTGCACGTATTTGTTTATATTTTCAGGGGGTTATGTTTTTTAGATGTTTTAGTATTTTTCATATGTGCGGGTCAAAGAGTTGTATAAGCATGCCAAATTTCAACTCCCTAGGTTTAGCCGTTTACAATTTTTACCGAACAGACAGACAGACAGACAGACAGACAGACAGACAGACAGACAGACAGACAGACAGACAGACAGACAGACAGACAGACAGACAGACAGACAGACAGACGACAAAATGACGGTATAAGGGTTTTTTGGTCATACCTACAAAATCCTAAAAATACCGAATTGTTATCGCAAACCGGCTGTTGTTTATGACATGCAGGTGTGTGTTATCGCTTGTGTTCTGTTTACCGTACAAGGTCGCAGGCAGGCGGGAAACTGATCACGATTCAAACGTTTACGTTGCGTGTTTAATTTATCTTATGCTTTCTTTAATTCTTTGTACACTTCACTTCATTATTATTGTTTTACTTTAGCGCTTAACGTTTACACTTTACTGTTTTCTCCTCTGTTTATATTTCTTTTGTTCATTTACTTCATATTTTCCACTTCTTACATAGATATGTTATAATATTATTGTTCTTTTCGACTTTAAACTGTTATACGCAACTTTATTACTGTTTTTCTCTCCACTTTAATTGTTCTTTTTCTACTTTAATTGTTCTTTCTCCACTTTTATTACTTTCACTCAGTGGCGGATTAAGCCTTCGCCGGGCCCAAGACATTTTTGATTTACGGGCCCTCAACCTAGAAGCGTTCAAAGGGGAAGGGGACGGGTTCGTTGGACCCTTGAAAATTACGGGCCCAAGACAATTGTCTTTTTAGGGTTTTGTAGGTATGACCAAAAAACCCTTATACCGTCATTTTGTCGTCTGTCTGTCTGTCTGTCTGTCTGTTCGGTAAAAATTGTAGCCAAACGGCTAAACCTAGAGAGTTGAAATTTGGCATGCTTATACAACTCTTTGACCCGCACATAGGAAAAATACTAAAACATCTAAAAAACATACCCCCCTAAAAATATAAACAAATATGTGCTCATCGAAAACAAAAATATTTTTTTTTAATTCTGAGTAGGGTATCAAATGAAAGCCCTTAGTACGTGGATGAACGATCAAATTTTTATTTTGGCAAAATAAATTATTTTGATGCGATTTTTGCCAAAAAAGTGCAAAAAAAAATTTGTCCCACACCCTTTAACCCAGATGGTTTAAACTAAAAATCTAAAAAAATTCTAAGTAATGTATATTGGTGTGAACCGAAATAGTACAACAGGAATTTTTGATCAGATTATGTTTTTGGAAAATAACGTATTTTTTGTGGTTTTTGGTTCACAAAGTACAAAAGTTATACCAATGTAAGACACTCACATGCATGGCGTGCGATGGCGACATGCGTTAGGGCACTCTTAAACAGGCTGGAAAACGAAGGGTTTCGAGTTCGAGTACGGACGGAGTGAATTTTATTTTTTCTGTTTTTTTTTTTGCATTTTTATTAGGTTGAAATTATTTTGTCAAAATTCTAGTTATATTTTGACAAATGTTGTATTTAATTTTTAAGAGCGTAAATTTATTAACCAGTCTTATTATATGATTAACAGACGATAAATTATTTTAAAAATATCGTTCATTTTGCCGTGATTACTACAAAGTAAAATTTGTCCTACACACTCAGCATACCGCCTTCACTTATTATATACCTGCGAAACCCTGAAATGTGTGAATATTCACACTTCACATCAATTTTTTGTCTTTGCGAAAGTCCGCCACTGCTTTCACTCCACTTTTTACTCACTGTTTCTCACGTAACTTCCACTTTACTTACAACTCTCAGAGGCGGATTTAAGGGCGGGCGCACCGGGCGCGCGCCCTGGGCCTTGACTTCTGAAGGGCCCCGCAAAACCCCATCTTTCCACTAATGACACCAAGTTTTGTTTCATATGTATAATATTAATTACTTACAAGTTTACAATCGGCGGTAAAACCTAGTAGTATGTTTATATTCGCTTATTTATTTAAAAATATGGTTAACATGTATTTTCCCTGTCTCTCTCTTTTTTAAGGGGCCCAATATTGTCTCGTGCGCCCGGGGCCTCAACCAGCCTTAATCCACCTCTGACAGCTCTTCACCTTCATTGTCTCACTTTCAACTTTACACTACTTTCGCAACAGCCATCAACATGTGCAGCCGCAATTGCACTTCGTTTTGTTTCTTCGCGATATTAACAACTTTTATTTCACACTCTTTTTTAAAAAAATCTTTCTCAAACACGCGACACCATCCCCGGTGATAGAATGCCCCATAAGTTGTGGCATTCTATGGTGGGGTTTGATTATTCGGTTTTTATTATTAATTAAATTTATTGAAGATAGAATTAATAGTACAAAAGTATGATAATATAATATGTGTGCGATTGCGACTACTGGCTACGGCTGTTGGCTTCAGACTGACTCGTTGAATGTGAAAATAAGCTCCCGCACCCCCATAAAGAATGTGTTCAGATTTTTTCAGTTGAGTCATATTTATATGTCAAATTGATCAAAATAAAAAGTGAAAAGCAAAAAGAATAAATTTCCATAAGAAAATATACTTGTTGAAAAATAATTTTTTATTATTATTTATTAGAAAAATAACAGGGAAAAAATATATACTTAATGATTCTTTTTCTGCCCAAAAACAATAAATAATACAATAATACAAATAATACAATCATACAATAATACAAAAATATATGTAATACACAAGGTTATTATGTAACACACGTAATAGTTGCGAACCGAGTTTGTGGTGTGTATACCACACCGCAATACATTCTACTGTAGAGTGTAGTGTTCAGTTATTTTGAATGACTTCTTACACTTATAAAACCCTGAAATGTGTGAAAATTCACACTTCACATAATTATTATTATTTTTTTTTTTTAAGTCATCGCATTTATTTTCACCTGTCTAATAAAATAAAATGAAAAAATGAAGAATGATATAGACCAATGAATTGACTTGGGGCGCCGCGGAAAAAAATTAATACATTAAGGGCGCCGGGAACCGAAAAAGTTTGTGAACCACTGATTTAACACACAAAATACATTTTCTTGGAGGTTAAGATTCCTAAAAAAATCCGGAACTCTAAAAATAAAAATTGTTCAATTGTGGAAACTAGATGCGCTCAAAATTCTGATGACGTCACAGGTCAAAATGAAGATTCGAGTGTTAAAAAAATCTAGACTATTTAAAATTTAAATAAACTAGTTTTTTATATAAATTTTATAAATTTCTATAAATCGTCTCGCACCCCTGGGGGTGCCGGTACCCTCGGTTGGGAACCACTGGTCTAGACTATTAGTAAATGAAAGATAATAATAATGGATGTAAAATATATTCAAAAGCTTCTTGATTTTGATGCGATTCAGGACTGTGCACGGGGCCTCAAAGAAAATAAGAATTATAGTGTATTATTTATTTATTTATTTATTAATTTCTTAAATTATTTATTTATTAATTTATTTTTTTATTTATTTCATTTGTTACATTTGTTACATTTATTACATTTAGCACATTTATTACATTTTTACATTTATTACATTGATTACATTTATTTATTTATTACATTCATTTATTAAGGAATGCTGTGATTACAGTATAAACTGGGTTTCGTGATTTTTGAAAACACCAAACACCAGATTATAATACAACAGAATCGTCCAACAGAATCAATTAAATAAATAATGAGTGTTTTATGATCAAACTTCTATTACAAAATTTGGATATCTAAAAATATATTTGAAAAATTAAACAATCTAAATAAGTCGTTAGAAGGGAACCATATAAATGCGATTAATAAAAATGATAAAATCATAGGATTAAAACTTAAAATTTGATGTGAAGTGTGAATTTTCACACATTCCAGGGTTTCGCAGGTATATAGTAAGTGAATGATGATTATTTGGGATGCCAAAACAAATTTTATGTGAAAATATTTGTTTTGTTAATTTTAATTCGAATGCCTAATAGGTACCATTATTTAGGTTTCTAAATATGTGCAGTATTTTTTTTATATAGCAAGGTTAACTAAGATTTTGAAAATTGCGCCTATGGCTTCCATTGGTTGTCATAAGCTCCGTCCCTCTGATTTCGTGTACATTGAAACATAGAATTAAATTATAATTTCAATAATTTCCACTGGTTATTAAATTTACGCTTTTAAAAATTTAATGCATCATTGGTCAAAATATAATTGAAAAAATAATTTAAACAAAATAAAAAAGCAAAAAAAATTTTTTTGGCCGTTTTGTGTTTCACACTCTTATAATTCTCATAATCATATCACGTCATAAAATTTTCACAATAAAAGGCGCTTATTGTATATCGGTTTAATATTAATTTATAACTTATATATTCTAATTAGAATTTCAATTATTTTGTTGTGTTTTGAACAGTTTATGTACACTGGTTATTGTGTGTAATCTCTATACTGTACTTTTTTTGTAATTATTACTAAGGGAGAATAAATTTTTGTGTTTTATAGTTGACAGTATATTTAATTTTGTTACACGTTTCTAAGATGGAAACTTTATTTATTTGTAGTGTATTTCGGTGGTATAGGCCAGTGTTTCTCAACCAAAAACGCACCGCGGACCAGTATAATATATAATTTTCTAAAGCGGACCACTAATTGAGAAGTGACATTACCGGTGGCGGCGCTTCCAACAGGTTAATTTAAGCACAGTACATTTTTATTTTATGAAAATTCGAGTAAATATTTGCGAAATTTTCTAATTTTTAAGCGCTGCACATGTATCGAGGTGTATAACAGAAGGTGGGCATCAAATTACAGTATTTAAAGTAATTTCAGTAGATTTATTGAAGTGTAATTTGTAGTTCAGCAGGTGTTAAATTTTATGTGGTGTACATCTGAGTGTCGGTCATCTGAATTTACAATATATGGATTCTGTTTGTAAACAAGTGCATTATGTTCATTGCCTCATAAAATAAAATTAGTTTTAGTTGGACAGAAGCAGCTAACAGTTAGATATGCAACTTGCAGGTGCAAACGTATTAGTGCAGTTTTGTTTTTCTGCTACAAATGTAATGAACAAACTCGTATAGTATCAGTTACTTTTTAACTCAAAATATATTCCCATGCCTTCCTCCTATCCATAATCAAATCTTTTCCCAATCTGGACTTAATATTAACTTTCCCTCCATTTTTCTTAAGAAAAGTAAAAAACTAAGATACCTATCTTTGTCCTGTCTTGAATGGCAGCCAAAAACACTACAATTTGTTCTACGTTTATAGTTTTTCACAACTTCTATCGACATTCTAAAAAAAAATTCAACACTAGAACATATGTAATAAGTTCAAACAGTACTATAATAATAATAATAATAATAATAATAAGTTTATTGACTTAATTACATATTATATCATGTTTTAGGTCAGTCATACAGGATTATAGTTACAAATAATATCAGAATTGATACATAAGAAATTCTTCTGTGGAGTAAAATGCAATTTCAGCAAAGAATTTTTTTATTGTAGATTTAAAATTGATGTAATCTAAATTCTTTATATTGCTTGGAAGTTTATTCATAAATTTAATTCCGAAATAGTTCTCACAATTTCTTGATTTACTCAGTCTTAAAAAATTCGGATATATGTTGGAATTATTTCTTGTGTGATAGTTATGAACACTACTGTAAGTGGGAAGATTGCTTATTTGTTTTTTGTGCATATGTAGCAGAGAGTTATAAATATATAAAGATGGTAGCGTCATAATATTAAGTATTTTAAATTGGTGTCGACAGTCTGTTCTGTAAGGAGTCGAAGTCAGAACTCTAATGGCTCGCCTTTGTAGAGCGAATATTCTGTCAGCAGCTGGAGAATGTCCCCATGCTAAGAGTGCGTAGGATATGTGAGAGTGAAATAATGCATAATACGCCACCATTAGAACATCCCTGGTTACAGACTGTACTAAGTTTCGGAATAGGAATATAACTGAGCACAGTCTGCTTGATAAGCAGGTTACATGCTGATGCCAAGTTAGGTTGGGATCAACATGCAAACCTAGGAATTTTACGTGGTCCTGGTTAGCGAAATCATTTCTGCGTAGTGTTATTAATATTTGTTGGGTCTTATCTAGGTTTAGTGATAGTTTATTGGTATCAAACCAGTATTTAGCTTTATCTAACGTAGATACACTGCGTGACAGGGCGTTAGTCAGGGAGCGTGATTTGAAAACCAACGTTGTGTCGTCGGCATAGAGTATACTGGTTTGATCCGTATAAGTCGGGAAGTCGTTGATATATATGAGGAACAGTAAGGGACCAAGAATGGAACCCTGTGGGACCCCTATATTAACGGTCAGGAAATCTGATTTATGGTCTTTAGCTAACACTTGCTGTTTCCTTTCCCGTAGGTAGGATTCCACTAGTTTGCAACTGCGATCATCAAAGCCATAATATGCAAGTTTTTTTAATAGAATCTGGTGAGATACACAGTCGAAAGCTTTCGTTAGGTCTAAAAAAGTTGACAAACAAAACTCATCAGATTCGATACCGTTTGATATTTCATCAAGAAAAGATAGAATGGCGCAAGTAGTAGACCTGTTGGATCTGAATCCGTACTGTCTGTCGTGGAATAGGCTATTATTTTCAAAATAGGAGAAAATTTGTTTGGACAGGATTTTTTCAAAAATTTTTGAGAACACGGGTAATAAGGATATGGGCCGATAATTTCCCGGATCATTATTATCACCTTTTTTATGGATAGGGGTAATAGTGGCTATTTTTAGTGCATCAGGGAATTTATTGGAGGAAATACCGCAATTAATGATTTTTGTTAAGGGTCTAATAATAGTGTCCTTTACCGATTTTAGTATCTGGGTATTAATTCCAAGATAATCTTTTGCTTTGCTATTATTAAGACCATCAATTGCATCCCTGACCGCTATGCAGGACACACGGGTAAAGGAAAAGATTACTAGAGCGCATAGTACATTATTTGACCACCAAACTGCGTATTCGAGCGTGTCAGTTCTCAATAATAATTGTTGGTTCATTTTTTGAAAGAAAACAAATATATTTAATGTGCTACTAAATACATTTATTTTATTTGTAGAAAATCACAGAAAGTTTACAGAAAATAAACACAATATATATTATTCACATAAAAAATGTGCATAAATAATAAAAAAACAACTGCAAAAAACACATATAAAATCTTTCGCGGACCACTAAAATTTTTCTGGGGACCACCTGTTGAGAAACACTGGTATAGGCAGTTCTAAACTTGTATTTAACATATTACAGAAGCGTCGATTTAAATTTCGACATAAATTTTACTAATACTTGGACCCCAAAACTTCGCCCCTTCCCAGCGAAAATTTTGTCATAAATTTATCCTGACAACAAATTATGAAATAACCCTAGCAACCTCGGTCTTTGAATAAACAATAAACGTGTAGTTTGCGTATAAACGTTTGGAACAGCCGTTTCTTAAGGATGGTTTCCAATTGACGTAGACGTAGAACGTACAAATAAAACGTATAACGTAGATTTTGTTGCTTTGGTTTCCAATAAACTTAGAATATCGTGTCAAAACTATTTAAGTTAACCTCTTTGTAAAAGAAGTTTCTTAAAAAGTGTCGAATAACATGTATTCGTAACGTCAAATAATATGGACGACGATTTAGCAATGCTAGCAATTTTTATTGTTACTGTTATGCTAATTAGTAGTTTATGTTAAAATATTAAAAGCAATGTTATATCACGATAGTTTAGACCAATTTTGCAATCATTGCCGTTGGTGTCAGCCGCCCTTATGCAAACATACATAAGACCGGTTTTTCTAGAATCGAACTAAATGTCGCTAGTGCGCAAACTTTCATAAGATCGCTTTCTACTAGTAGGGTTCTATAGCATCGACCCAAAATTCGGCCCATTTGTTGCGTCGCCCGTGTGCACTGCACACGCTGCGGTCCTGTGCGCCGAAAAGTTTCCACAATTAGTTTATCTATTTATATAATAGATTAAACAATGTATTATATATTCATTATTAAACACAATAATCTAACCATAGTAATTTTTTATTTCCCTTATTTCAATACCGTGAACCAAACAAATGTTGACTAGTTGAAATGTTTTGTCATCTTCTATCATTTTTTTTTTTTTTTTTTTTATTGGCCGATTTAAAAACCTAGACGTGAAATACAAAAATACGAATATTCTACGTGAACGTTTCTCCATATACGTCTAAATTGAACTCTATTGAAGCGCCATTTTGTAAGTACGCAAGCGCGGAACGTTCCGTTCCGATTCTGAACTGTGTTGAAACAAACCTATAAAAACATTACTCATAAAGATGTCTTCAATAATTATTAATATTAACACCTATTTGGGTTAATGTTCCGTATAAGTCCACCAGGCATAACTCGTCAGACAGAACGAGTATGCTAGTTGGAATGAGATTTGGACTTGACGAAGCGCCGCCCCTTTCTTTCAAAATATAACATTTACGATTCTGAAATCTAAATAAGTACTTGATAGTTATACGTTTTGAAATCCAAGCAATTATTTAATAAGTGTTTGTTAACATTTAGCTCGTATTAAGGTTTTTAAAGAAAAACTTGAATAACGAAATTTCAATATTTATACGCTTAAAGTCATATTTAAATAGTTTGAATGAGATTTATAGTATACATATGTTGAAAAACACTAACTTTATTAAAAGAGAGTTCATTCATACATACCAAATTATGTAAATGTATTAAAAATGTATAAAGCATTTATATATCTTCACTATATGCAAACAAACAATGATAAAACTAGTAGGCAAATCCAGAGCCGTGAAAATCGCCACAGAATACCTTTTTATATAAAATTATCCACCCTTTTTATAACTCTTTGAAGTTGTACGCGATAAAATTTAGCTATCACATTTTGGGTTTAAATTTGGGAAAAAATGGATAGCATTTAGATCACATTGCAATTATATAAATCAGGGGTCTGGGAACTTTTTGGGACATTTACATTCAGACACAATCAGACCCTCATTCATACACCACCTTAACACCTCTTTCATATCCTTACTCTCCATATTACTTAAAAAATTGAAATAATTATCAGCCATTTTCCAAGTTTCAGGAACTAACTATGTAAATAACACCTGTGTACACACCTTCCTCCCTTGATTCTAAATTGCACAAAAGTTGTGTCTGATTACACCGAGCACATATGCAAGAATTATTACTATTGGTTCCCCACTCTTACATATATTCTATTCTAAACATACAGCCTAGTTCTAATTTGACGCGGTGGACTTATACGGAACATTAACCCCTATTTGTGTTATTAAAATAAGAAATTGTAGGTATGTCTTAATTTTTTACGAAGATAGTATTTTTTTATTGCGACGTGTCTTTATTTCGGCGCTTTGGGCGACATCTACTAACAAATTTGGCGATTATAGAATAGCTTAACCTGGCAACCCTGCATGCAAGTGTGCGTTATCGCTTGTTGTCTGTTTGCCGTTCAAGGTTGCAGGCAGGCGGGAAACTGTTCACGATTCAAACGTTTACGTTGCGTTTTTAATTTATCTTATGCTTTCTTTAATTCTTTGTACACTTCACTTCTTTATTATTGTTTCACTTTAGCGCTTAACGTTTACATTTTACTGTTTTCTCCTCTGTTTATATTTCTTTTGTTCATTTACTTCATATTTTCTACTTCATACATATGTTATAATATTATTGTTCTTTTCGACTTTAAACTGTTATACGCAACTTTATTACTGTTTTTCTCTCCACTTTAATTGTTCTTTTTCCACTTTAATTGTTCTTTCTCCACTTAAATTGTTCTTTCTCGTCTTAAATTTTTCAGAATAGAGGTATATATTATTTTACTACCGCGTACTGCCGGTTATGTAACGCGAAATTTATCAACGATTTTCGATCAAACGAATCACTTCCGAACTTTTTTCAGCACGCCATTGGATTCAGCGATACTTTCTGTATAGGTATGTCTAATTTCATAGTTTCAGGATGTCTTAATCAAATAGAATAATTTTTCAGAATAGAGGTATACTAGGGGTACAAACGTAAATTAATTAACCGATTTGGGTGCCACGACACTCTCACCGGGGTGCCACCAGTTTAAAAAATTATTTCAACGTTAAATTGCTCAGAACTTCCTCTTTGTTATAGGCTAATGATAATAATAATAATAATTTTTACTGACGTTTCGTGGATGTACCGCGGGCGCGCCCTAGGTGCGTAACTTCGATAACCACGTGACAGACAAAAAACGAGTGGTTAGGGATAGGGATTGGGATTGGCATAGTGTTTGTGATAATAATAATAAAGTAATAATGATTATTATAAAAATAATTGGTTGTGAAGCGACGAGTTTTATAATCGAAAAGTGCGGCAAAATGTCTTATTATATTAAAACGAGTCGCGAAGCGACGAGTTTTGTGAAAGTGGGGGGAGAAGCCCGGCCTAGCCGGGCTCAGGTCCCTAGTTTAACATATTTTTATTAAAAACACAAAAAATGCGTTATTTTCCGAAAACATAATCTGATAAAAAATTCCTGTTGTACTATTCCGGTTCACACAAAAGTGCATTACTTAGATTTTTTTCAGATTTTTAGTTTAAACTACAGGGTGTGGGACAAAAAACTTTTTTTGCACAATTTTGGCAAAAATCGCGTCAAAATAATTTATTTTGCAAAAATAAAATTTTGACCGTTAATCCACGTACTAAGGGCTTTCATTTGATACCCTACTCAGAATTTTAAAAAAATATATTTTTTTTTTTTCGATGTGCACGTATTTGTTTATATTTTCAGGGGGATATGTTTTTTAGATGTTTTAGTATTTTTCATATGTGCGGGTCAAAGAGTTGTATAAGCATGCCAAATTTCAACTCCCTAGGTTTAGCCGTTTACAATTTTTACCGAACAGACAGACAGACAGACAGACAGACAGACAGACAGACAGACAGACGACAAAATGACGGTATAAGGGTTTTTTGGTTATACCTACAAAATCCTAAAAATACCGAATTGTTATCGCAAACCGGCTGTTGTTTATGACATGCAGGTGTGTGTTATCGCTTGTGTTCTGTTTACCGTTCAAGGTCGCAGGCAGGCGGGAAACTGTTCACGATTCAAACGTTTACGTTGCGTGTTTAATTTATCTTATGCTTTCTTTAATTCTTTGTACACTTCACTTCATTATTATTGTTTTACTTTAGCGCTTAACGTTTACACTTTACTGTTTTCTCATCTGTTTATATTTCTTTTGTTCATTTACTTCATATTTTCCACTTCTTACATAGATATGTTATAATATTATTGTTCTTTTCGACTTTAAACTGTTATACGCAACTTTATTACTGTTTTTCTCTCCACTTTAATTGTTCTTTTTCTACTTTAATTGTTCTTTCTCCACTTTTATTACTTTCACTCAGTGGCGGATTAAGCCTTCACCGGGCGGGGGGACGGGTTCGTTGGACCCTTGAAAATTACGGGCCCAAGACAATTGTCTTTTTAGGGTTTTGTAGGTATGACCAAAAAACCCTTATACCGTCATTTTGTCGTCTGTCTGTCTGTTCGGTAAAAATTGTAGCCAAACGGCTAAACCTAGAGAGTTGAAATTTGGCATGCTTATACAACTCTTTGACCCGCACGTAGGAAAAATACTAAAACATCTAAAAAACATACCCCCCTAAAAATATAAACAAATATGTGCTCATCGAAAACAAAAATATTTTTTTTTAATTCTGAGTAGGGTATCAAATGAAAGCCCTTAGTACGTGGATTAACGATCAAATTTTTATTTTGGCAAAATAAATTATTTTGATGCGATTTTTGCCAAAAATGTGCAAAAAAAATTTTGTCCCACACCCTTTAACCCAGATGGTTTAAACTAAAAATCTAAAAAAATTCTAAGTAATGTATATTGGTGTGAACCGAAATAGTACAACAGGAATTTTTGATCAGTTTATGTTTTTGGAAAATAACGTATTTTTTGTGGTTTTTGGTTCACAAAGTACAAAAGTTATACCAATGTAAGACACTCACATGCATGGCGTGCGATGGCGACATGCGTTAGGGCACTCTTAAACAGGCTGGAAAACGAAGGGTTTCGAGTTCGAGTACGGACGGAGTGAATTTTATTTTTTCTGTTTTTTTTTTGCATTTTTATTATGTTGAAATTATTTTGTCAAAATTCTAGTTATATTTTGACAAATGTTGTATTTAATTTTTAAGAGCGTAAATTTATTAACCAGTCTTATTATATGATTAACAGACGATAAATTATTTTAAAAATATCGTTCATTTTGCCGTGATTACTACAAAGTAAAATTTGTCCTACACACTCAGCATACCGCCTTCACTTATTATATACCTGCGAAACCCTGAAATGTGTGAATATTCACACTTCACATCAATTTTTTGTCTTTGCGAAAGTCCGCCACTGCTTTCACTCCACTTTTTACTCACTGTTTCTCACGTAACTTCCACTTTACTTACAACTCTCAGAGGCGGATTTAAGGGCGGGCGCACCGGGCGGGCGCACCGGGCGCGCGCCCTGGGCCTTGACTTCTGAAGGGCCCCGCAAAACCCCATCTTTCCACTAATGACACCAAGTTTTGTTTCATATGTATAATATTAATTACTTACAAGTTTACAATCGGCGGTAAAACCTAGTAGTATGTTTATATTCGCTTATTTATTTAAAAATATGGTTAACATGTATTTTCCCTGTCTCTCTCTTTTTTAAGGGGCCCAATATTGTCTCGTGCGCCCGGGGCCTCAACCAGCCTTAATCCACCTCTGACAGCTCTTCACCTTCATTGTCTCACTTTCAACTTTACACTACTTTCGCAACAGCCATCAACATGTGCAGCCGCAATTGCACTTCGTTTTGTTTCTTCGCGATATTAACAACTTTTATTTCACACTCTTTTTTAAAAAAATCTTTCTCAAACACGCGACACCATCCCCGGTGATAGAATGCCCCATAAGTTGTGGCATTCTATGGTGGGGTTTGATTATTCGGTTTTTATTATTAATTAAATTTATTGAAGATAGAATTAATAGTACAAAAGTATGATAATATAATATGTGTGCGATTGCGACTACTGGCTACGGCTGTTGGCTTCAGACTGACTCGTTGAATGTGAAAATAAGCTCCCGCACCCCCATAAAGAATGTGTTCAGATTTTTTCAGTTGAGTCATATTTATATGTCAAATTGATCAAAATAAAAAGTGAAAAGCAAAAAGAATAAATTTCCATAAGAAAATATACTTGTTGAAAAATAATTTTTTATTATTATTTATTAGAAAAATAACAGGGAAAAAATATATACTTAATGATTCTTTTTCTGCCCAAAAACAATAAATAATACAATAATACAAATAATACAATCATACAATAATACAAAAATATATGTAATACACAAGGTTATTATGTAACACACGTAATAGTTGCGAACCGAGTTTGTGGTGTGTGTACCACACCGCAATACACTCTACTGTAGAGTGTAGTGTTCAGTTATTTTGAATGACTTCTTACACTTATAAAACCCTGAAATGTGTGAAAATTCACACTTCACATAATTATTATTATTTTTTTTTTTTAAGTCATCGCATTTATTTTCACCTGTCTAATAAAATAAAATGAAAAAATGAAGAATGATATAGACCAATGAATTGACTTGGGGCGCCGCGGAAAAAAATTAATACATTAAGGGCGCCGGGAACCGAAAAAGTTTGTGAACCACTGATTTAACACACAAAATACATTTTCTTAGAGGTTAAGATTCCTAAAAAAATCCGGAACTCTAAAAATAAAAATTGTTCAATTGTGGAAACTAGATGCGCTCAAAATTCTGATGACGTCACAGGTCAAAATGAAGATTCGAGTGTTAAAAAAATCTAGACTATTTAAAATTTAAATAAACTAGTTTTTTATATAAATTTTATAAATTTCTATAAATCGTCTCGCACCCTTGGGGGTGCCGGTACCCTCGGTTGGGAACCACTGGTCTAGACTATTAGTAAATAAAAGATAATAATAATGGATGTAAAATATATTCAAAAGCTTCTTGATTTTGATGCGATTCAGGACTGTGCACGGGGCCTCAAAGAAAATAAGAATTATAGTGTATTATTTATTTATTTATTTATTAATTTCTTAAATTATTTATTTATTAATTTATTTTTTTATTTATTTCATTTGTTACATTTGTTACATTTATTACATTTAGCACATTTATTACATTTTTACATTTATTACACTGATTACATTTATTTATTTATTACATTCATTTATTAAGGAATGCTGTGATTACAGTATAAACTGGGTTTCGTGATTTTTGAAAACACCAAACACCAGATTATAATACAGCAGAATCGTCCAACAGAATCAATTAAATAAATAATGAGTGTTTTATGATCAAACTTCTATTACAAAATTTGGATATCTAAAAATATATTTGAAAAATTAAACAATCTAAATAAGTCGTTAGAAGGGAACCATATAAATACGATTAATAAAAATGATAAAATCATAGGATTAAAACTTAAAAATTGATGTGAAGTGTGAATTTTCACACATTCCAGGGTTTCGCAGGTATATAGTAAGTGAATGATGATTATTTGGGATGCCAAAACAAATTTTATGTGAAAATATTTGTTTTGTTAATTTTAATTCGAATGCCTAATAGGTACCATTATTTAGGTTTCTAAATATGTGCAGTATTTTTTTTATATAGCAAGGTTAACTAAGATTTTGAAAATTGCGCCTATGGCTTCCATTGGTTGTCATAAGCTCCGTCCCTCTGATTTCGTGTACATTGAAACATAGAATTAAATTATAATTTCAATAATTTCCACTGGTTATTAAATTTACGCTTTTAAAAATTTAATGCATCATTGGTCAAAATATAATTGAAAAAATAATTTAAACAAAATAAAAAAGCAAAAAAAATTTTTTTGGGCGTTTTGTGTTTCACACTCTTATAATTCTCATAATCATATCACGTCATAAAATTTTCACAATAAAAGGCGCTTATTGTATATCGGTTTAATATTAATTTATAACTTATATATTCTAATTAGAATTTCAATTATTTTGTTGTGTTTTGAACAGTTTATGTACACTGGTTATTGTGTGTAATCTCTATACTGTACTTTTTTTGTAATTATTACTAAGGGAGAATAAATTTTTGTGTTTTATAGTTGACAGTATATTTAATTTTGTTACACGTTTCTAAGATGGAAACTTTATTTATTTGTAGTGTATTTCGGTGGTATAGGCCAGTGTTTCTCAACCAAAAACGCACCGCGGACCAGTATAATATATAATTTTCTAAAGCGGACCACTAATTGAGAAGTGACATTACCGGTGGCGGCGCTTCCAACAGGTTAATTTAAGCACAGTACATTTTTATTTTATGAAAATTCGAGTAAATATTTGCGAAATTTTCTAATTTTTAAGCGCTGCACATGTATCGAGGTGTATAACAGAAGGTGGGCATCAAATTACAGTATTTAAAGTAATTTCAGTAGATTTATTGAAGTGTAATTTGTAGTTCAGCAGGTGTTAAATTTTATGTGGTGTACATCTGAGTGTCGGTCATCTGAATTTACAATATATGGATTCTGTTTGTAAACAAGTGCATTATGTTCATTGCCTCATAAAATAAAATTAGTTTTAGTTGGACAGAAGCAGCTAACAGTTAGATATGCAACTTGCAGGTGCAAACGTATTAGTGCAGTTTTGTTTTTCTGCTACAAATGTATAGAACAAACTCGTATAGTATCAGTTACTTTTTAACTCAAAATATATTCCCATGCCTTCCTCCTATCCATAATCAAATCTTTTCCCAATCTGGACTTAATATTAACTTTCCCTCCATTTTTCTTAAGAAAAGTAAAAAACTAAGATACCTATCTTTGTCCAGTCTTGAATGGCAGCCAAAAACACTACAATTTGTTCTACGTTTATAGTTTTTCACAACTTCTATCGACATTCTAAAAAAAAATTCAACACTAGAACATATGTAATAAGTTCAAACAGTACTATAATAATAATAATAATAATAATAAGTTTATTGACTTAATTACATATTATATCATGTTTTAGGTCAGTCATACAGGATTATAGTTACAAATAATATCAGAATTGATACATAAGAAATTCTTCTGTGGAGTAAAATGCAATTTCAGCAAAGAATTTTTTTATTGTAGATTTAAAATTGATGTAATCTAAATTCTTTATATTGCTTGGAAGTTTATTCATAAATTTAATTCCGAAATAGTTCTCACAATTTCTTGATTTACTCAGTCTTAAAAAATTCGGATATATGTTGGAATTATTTCTTGTGTGATAGTTATGAACACTACTGTAAGTGGGAAGATTGCTTATTTGTTTTTTGTGCATATGTAGCAGAGAGTTATAAATATATAAAGATGGTAGCGTCATAATATTAAGTATTTTAAATTGGTGTCGACAGTCTGTTCTGTAAGGAGTCGAAGTCAGAACTCTAATGGCTCGCCTTTGTAGAGCGAATATTCTGTCAGCAGCTGGAGAATGTCCCCATGCTAAGAGTGCGTAGGATATGTGAGAGTGAAATAATGCATAATACGCCACCATTAGAACATCCCTGGTTACAGACTGTACTAAGTTTCGGAATAGGAATATAACTGAGCACAGTCTGCTTGATAAGCAGGTTACATGCTGATGCCAAGTTAGGTTGGGATCAACATGCAAACCTAGGAATTTTACGTGGTCCTGGTTAGCGAAATCATTTCTGCGTAGTGTTATTAATATTTGTTGGGTCTTATCTAGGTTTAGTGATAGTTTATTGGTATCAAACCAGTATTTAGCTTTATCTAACGTAGATACACTGCGTGACAGGGCGTTAGTCAGGGAGCGTGATTTGAAAACCAACGTTGTGTCGTCGGCATAGAGTATACTGGTTTGATCCGTATAAGTCGGGAAGTCGTTGATATATATGAGGAACAGTAAGGGACCAAGAATGGAACCCTGTGGGACCCCTATATTAACGGTCAGGAAATCTGATTTATGGTCTTTAGCTAACACTTGCTGTTTCCTTTCCCGTAGGTAGGATTCCACTAGTTTGCAACTGCGATCATCAAAGCCATAATATGCAAGTTTTTTTAATAGAATCTGGTGAGATACACAGTCGAAAGCTTTCGTTAGGTCTAAAAAAGTTGACAAACAAAACTCATCAGATTCGATACCGTTTGATATTTCATCAAGAAAAGATAGAATGGCGCAAGTAGTAGACCTGTTGGATCTGAATCCGTACTGTCTGTCGTGGAATAGGCTATTATTTTCAAAATAGGAGAAAATTTGTTTGGACAGGATTTTTTCAAAAATTTTTGAGAACACGGGTAATAAGGATATGGGCCGATAATTTCCCGGATCATTATTATCACCTTTTTTATGGATAGGGGTAATAGTGGCTATTTTTAGTGCATCAGGGAATTTATTGGAGGAAATACCGCAATTAATGATTTTTGTTAAGGGTCTAATAATAGTGTCCTTTACCGATTTTAGTATCTGGGTATTAATTCCAAGATAATCTTTTGCTTTGCTATTATTAAGACCATCAATTGCATCCCTGACCGCTATGCAGGACACACGGGTAAAGGAAAAGATTACTAGAGCGCATAGTACATTATTTGACCACCAAACTGCGTATTCGAGCGTGTCAGTTCTCAATAATAATTGTTGGTTCATTTTTTGAAAGAAAACAAATATATTTAATGTGCTACTAAATACATTTATTTTATTTGTAGAAAATCACAGAAAGTTTACAGAAAATAAACACAATATATATTATTCACATAAAAAATGTGCATAAATAATAAAAAAACAACTGCAAAAAACACATATAAAATCTTTCGCGGACCACTAAAATTTTTCTGGGGACCACCTGTTGAGAAACACTGGTATAGGCAGTTCTAAACTTGTATTTAACATATTACAGAAGCGTCGATTTAAATTTCGACATAAATTTTACTAATACTTGGACCCCAAAACTTCGCCCCTTCCCAGCGAAAATTTTGTCATAAATTTATCCTGACAACAAATTATGAAATAACCCTAGCAACCTCGGTCTTTGAATAAACAATAAACGTGTAGTTTGCGTATAAACGTTTGGAACAGCCGTTTCTTAAGGATGGTTTCCAATTGACGTAGACGTAGAACGTACAAATAAAACGTATAACGTAGATTTTGTTGCTTTGGTTTCCAATAAACTTAGAATATCGTGTCAAAACTATTTAAGTTAACCTCTTTGTAAAAGAAGTTTCTTAAAAAGTGTCGAATAACATGTATTCGTAACGTCAAATAATATGGACGACGATTTAGCAATGCTAGCAATTTTTATTGTTACTGTTATGCTAATTAGTAGTTTATGTTAAAATATTAAAAGCAATGTTATATCACGATAGTTTAGACCAATTTTGCAATCATTGCCGTTGGTGTCAGCCGCCCTTATGCAAACATACATAAGACCGGTTTTTCTAGAATCGAACTAAATGTCGCTAGTGCGCAAACTTTCATAAGATCGCTTTCTACTAGTAGGGTTCTATAGCATCGACCCAAAATTCGGCCCATTTGTTGCGTCGCCCGTGTGCACTGCACACGCTGCGGTCCTGTGCGCCGAAAAGTTTCCACAATTAGTTTATCTATTTATATAATAGATTAAACAATGTATTATATATTCATTATTAAACACAATAATCTAACCATAGTAATTTTTTATTTCCCTTATTTCAATACCGTGAACCAAACAAATGTTGACTAGTTGAAATGTTTTGTCATCTTCTATCATTTTTTTTTTTTTTTTTTTTATTGGCCGATTTAAAAACCTAGACGTGAAATACAAAAATACGAATATTCTACGTGAACGTTTCTCCATATACGTCTAAATTGAACTCTATTGAAGCGCCATTTTGTAAGTACGCAAGCGCGGAACGTTCCGTTCCGATTCTGAACTGTGTTGAAACAAACCTATAAAAACATTACTCATAAAGATGTCTTCAATAATTATTAATATTAACACCTATTTGGGTTAATGTTCCGTATAAGTCCACCAGGCATAACTCGTCAGACAGAACGAGTATGCTAGTTGGAATGAGATTTGGACTTGACGAAGCGCCGCCCCTTTCTTTCAAAATATAACATTTACGATTCTGAAATCTAAATAAGTACTTGATAGTTATACGTTTTGAAATCCAAGCAATTATTTAATAAGTGTTTGTTAACATTTAGCTCGTATTAAGGTTTTTAAAGAAAAACTTGAATAACGAAATTTCAATATTTATACGCTTAAAGTCATATTTAAATAGTTTGAATGAGATTTATAGTATACATATGTTGAAAAACACTAACTTTATTAAAAGAGAGTTCATTCATACATACCAAATTATGTAAATGTATTAAAAATGTATAAAGCATTTATATATCTTCACTATATGCAAACAAACAATGATAAAACTAGTAGGCAAATCCAGAGCCGTGAAAATCGCCACAGAATACCTTTTTATATAAAATTATCCACCCTTTTTATAACTCTTTGAAGTTGTACGCGATAAAATTTAGCTATCACATTTTGGGTTTAAATTTGGGAAAAAATGGATAGCATTTAGATCACATTGCAATTATATAAATCAGGGGTCTGGGAACTTTTTGGGACATTTACATTCAGACACAATCAGACCCTCATTCATACACCACCTTAACACCTCTTTCATATCCTTACTCTCCATATTACTTAAAAAATTGAAATAATTATCAGCCATTTTCCAAGTTTCAGGAACTAACTATGTAAATAACACCTGTGTACACACCTTCCTCCCTTGATTCTAAATTGCACAAAAGTTGTGTCTGATTACACCGAGCACATATGCAAGAATTATTACTATTGGTTCCCCACTCTTACATATATTCTATTCTAAACATACAGCCTAGTTCTAATTTGACGCGGTGGACTTATACGGAACATTAACCCCTATTTGTGTTATTAAAATAAGAAATTGTAGGTATGTCTTAATTTTTTACGAAGATAGTATTTTTTTATTGCGACGTGTCTTTATTTCGGCGCTTTGGGCGACATCTACTAACAAATTTGGCGATTATAGAATAGCTTAACCTGGCAACCCTGCATGCAAGTGTGCGTATGAGAGGATAAATCTGACGCTCGATTGACACATGTGCGCATGCTTCAAAATGATCTTGAGCGGAGATTAAAAATATAATATTCTGATTTATTGTGGATATATTTAAGATTATCATTAATACATCAATAATAAGACAATAATAATTATCAATTTATTATTTATTTATTTATTTATTCATAGAACAGCACGTAGCTAATATGAACAATAATACAAAACAAGAAAAAACAAAAAAAGCAAAAGGAACAAATATCACAGTGTTGTCGATAGTCATAAAATTATTGTTAAGCAACAAATAATTCATTCTTAAATTATAATTTGCTTAAATAAATACAAAGGAGATAAAATGAATGAAATTACACGTGTGTGTGTGTGTGTGTGTGTTACTACTCACACAGTTAAGACAAAAAAAAGTTACTTCTGTATTTTTTCAATAATATTTTCTTCCTCTTGCGTTGTCGGTATTTTAATATGCGACTTCTTAATTTTTTTCCTGGTACTAAATATAGAAATTTGTTTATTAATTTATTTATTACTTGGTTCAAATTTTGTCGTATCTAGTTTCAGTTTTTTATTTTCTTTGTTAATTTCTAAACATTTTCTATAAGTATAAGCCCAAAGATTGGGCTTCTCATAATAATTTGTGAAAAATTATTCACCAAATATTTTCATGTCATTGTCCGAAAGTAAAAAACTATTGCTTTTGGTAACATTTCTATAAATTTTGATTCTTCAAGGGTTATTTCTAAAGTTTTTAAAGTTTGGTGCCCATCACTGCACACCAGGCATTGTAAAACACTTCATTTATATCGGATATAGAAAATTGCAATTTATTAAACCGATTTTTTTTGAAAATTTTACGAAAAAAAAAAAATCATAAACAGTAGTGTCCTGCCTGTTTGTAAACATACATGATGCAGGAAACCCCTCGCCATATTCGTCGATTACCATTAAAGTTTATCTTAGGAATACTTTTTAAATGGATATTTAAATTATATTGTTTTGAAAATATTTTATTGCAAATTAATCACATCACAGACATTTTCAATGTATTTAAAAATGTGTGCGCTGCATATAAGTACATGTAAACACAACAGTGGTTTCCTCGTTTCCCGGTACACTGGAACGCATGCGTATATGTGTCAATCGAGCGTCAGATTTATCCTCTCATAGTGTGCGTTATCGCTTGTTGTCTGTTTGCCGTTCAAGGTTGCAGGCAGGCGGGAAACTGTTCACGATTCAAACGTTTACGTTGCGTTTTTAATTTATCTTATGCTTTCTTTAATTCTTTGTACACTTCACTTCTTTATTATTGTTTCACTTTAGCGCTTAACGTTTACATTTTGCTGTTTTCTCCTCTGTTTATATTTCTTTTGTTCATTTACTTCATATTTTCTACTTCATACATATGTTATAATATTATTGTTCTTTTCGACTTTAAACTGTTATACGCAACTTTATTACTGTTTTTCTCTCCACTTTAATTGTTCTTTTTCCACTTTAATTGTTCTTTCTCCACTTAAATTGTTCTTTCTCGTCTTAAATTTTTCAGAATAGAGGTATATATTATTTTACTACCGCGTACTGCCGGTTATGTAACGCGAAATTTATCAACGATTTTCGATCAAACGAATCACTTCCGAACTTTTTTCAGCACGCCATTGGATTCAGCGATACTTTCTGTATAGGTATGTCTAATTTCATAGTTTCAGGATGTCTTAATCAAATAGAATAATTTTTCAGAATAGAGGTATACTAGGGGTACAAACGTAAATTAATTAACCGATTTGGGTGCCACGACACTCTCACCGGGGTGCCACTAGTTTAAAAAATTATTTCAACGTTAAATTGCTCAGAACTTCCTCTTTGTTATAGGCTAATGATAATAATAATAATAATTTTTACTGACGTTTCGTGGATGTACCGCGGGCGCGCCCTAGGTGCGTAACTTCGATAACCACGTGACAGACAAAAAACGAGTGGTTAGGGATAGGGATTGGGATTGGCATAGTGTTTGTGATAATAATAATAAAGTAATAATGATTATTATAAAAATAATTGGTTGTGAAGCGACGAGTTTTATAATCGAAAAGTGCGGCAAAATGTCTTATTATATTAAAACGAGTCGCGAAGCGACGAGTTTTGTGAAAGTGGGGGGAGAAGCCCGGCATAGCCGGGCTCAGGTCCCTAGTTTAACATATTTTTATTAAAAACACAAAAAATGCGTTATTTTCCGAAAACATAATCTGATAAAAAATTCCTGTTGTACTATTCCGGTTCACACAAAAGTGCATTACTTAGATTTTTTTCAGATTTTTAGTTTAAACTACAGGGTGTGGGACAAAAAACTTTTTTTGCACAATTTTGGCAAAAATCGCGTCAAAATAATTTATTTTGCAAAAATAAAATTTTGACCGTTAATCCACGTACTAAGGGCTTTCATTTGATACCCTACTCAGAATTTTAAAAAAATATATTTTTTTTTTTTTCGATGTGCACGTATTTGTTTATATTTTCAGGGGGATATGTTTTTTAGATGTTTTAGTATTTTTCATATGTGCGGGTCAAAGAGTTGTATAAGCATGCCAAATTTCAACTCCCTAGGTTTAGCCGTTTACAATTTTTACCGAACAGACAGACAGACAGACAGACAGACAGACAGACAGACAGACAGACAGACGACAAAATGACGGTATAAGGGTTTTTTGGTTATACCTACAAAATCCTAAAAATACCGAATTGTTATCGCAAACCGGCTGTTGTTTATGACATGCAGGTGTGTGTTATCGCTTGTGTTCTGTTTACCGTTCAAGGTCGCAGGCAGGCGGGAAACTGTTCACGATTCAAACGTTTACGTTGCGTGTTTAATTTATCTTATGCTTTCTTTAATTCTTTGTACACTTCACTTCATTATTATTGTTTTACTTTAGCGCTTAACGTTTACACTTTACTGTTTTCTCATCTGTTTATATTTCTTTTGTTCATTTACTTCATATTTTCCACTTCTTACATAGATATGTTATAATATTATTGTTCTTTTCGACTTTAAACTGTTATACGCAACTTTATTACTGTTTTTCTCTCCACTTTAATTGTTCTTTTTCTACTTTAATTGTTCTTTCTCCACTTTTATTACTTTCACTCAGTGGCGGATTAAGCCTTCACCGGGCGGGGGGACGGGTTCGTTGGACCCTTGAAAATTACGGGCCCAAGACAATTGTCTTTTTAGGGTTTTGTAGGTATGACCAAAAAACCCTTATACCGTCATTTTGTCGTCTGTCTGTCTGTTCGGTAAAAATTGTAGCCAAACGGCTAAACCTAGAGAGTTGAAATTTGGCATGCTTATACAACTCTTTGACCCGCACGTAGGAAAAATACTAAAACATCTAAAAAACATACCCCCCTAAAAATATAAACAAATATGTGCTCATCGAAAACAAAAATATTTTTTTTTAATTCTGAGTAGGGTATCAAATGAAAGCCCTTAGTACGTGGATTAACGATCAAATTTTTATTTTGGCAAAATAAATTATTTTGATGCGATTTTTGCCAAAAATGTGCAAAAAAAATTTTGTCCCACACCCTTTAACCCAGATGGTTTAAACTAAAAATCTAAAAAAATTCTAAGTAATGTATATTGGTGTGAACCGAAATAGTACAACAGGAATTTTTGATCAGTTTATGTTTTTGGAAAATAACGTATTTTTTGTGGTTTTTGGTTCACAAAGTACAAAAGTTATACCAATGTAAGACACTCACATGCATGGCGTGCGATGGCGACATGCGTTAGGGCACTCTTAAACAGGCTGGAAAACGAAGGGTTTCGAGTTCGAGTACGGACGGAGTGAATTTTATTTTTTCTGTTTTTTTTTTGCATTTTTATTATGTTGAAATTATTTTGTCAAAATTCTAGTTATATTTTGACAAATGTTGTATTTAATTTTTAAGAGCGTAAATTTATTAACCAGTCTTATTATATGATTAACAGACGATAAATTATTTTAAAAATATCGTTCATTTTGCCGTGATTACTACAAAGTAAAATTTGTCCTACACACTCAGCATACCGCCTTCACTTATTATATACCTGCGAAACCCTGAAATGTGTGAATATTCACACTTCACATCAATTTTTTGTCTTTGCGAAAGTCCGCCACTGCTTTCACTCCACTTTTTACTCACTGTTTCTCACGTAACTTCCACTTTACTTACAACTCTCAGAGGCGGATTTAAGGGCGGGCGCACCGGGCGCGCGCCCTGGGCCTTGACTTCTGAAGGGCCCCGCAAAACCCCATCTTTCCACTAATGACACCAAGTTTTGTTTCATATGTATAATATTAATTACTTACAAGTTTACAATCGGCGGTAAAACCTAGTAGTATGTTTATATTCGCTTATTTATTTAAAAATATGGTTAACATGTATTTTCCCTGTCTCTCTCTTTTTTAAGGGGCCCAATATTGTCTCGTGCGCCCGGGGCCTCAACCAGCCTTAATCCACCTCTGACAGCTCTTCACCTTCATTGTCTCACTTTCAACTTTACACTACTTTCGCAACAGCCATCAACATGTGCAGCCGCAATTGCACTTCGTTTTGTTTCTTCGCGATATTAACAACTTTTATTTCACACTCTTTTTTAAAAAAATCTTTCTCAAACACGCGACACCATCCCCGGTGATAGAATGCCCCATAAGTTGTGGCATTCTATGGTGGGGTTTGATTATTCGGTTTTTATTATTAATTAAATTTATTGAAGATAGAATTAATAGTACAAAAGTATGATAATATAATATGTGTGCGATTGCGACTACTGGCTACGGCTGTTGGCTTCAGACTGACTCGTTGAATGTGAAAATAAGCTCCCGCACCCCCATAAAGAATGTGTTCAGATTTTTTCAGTTGAGTCATATTTATATGTCAAATTGATCAAAATAAAAAGTGAAAAGCAAAAAGAATAAATTTCCATAAGAAAATATACTTGTTGAAAAATAATTTTTTATTATTATTTATTAGAAAAATAACAGGGAAAAAATATATACTTAATGATTCTTTTTCTGCCCAAAAACAATAAATAATACAATAATACAAATAATACAATCATACAATAATACAAAAATATATGTAATACACAAGGTTATTATGTAACACACGTAATAGTTGCGAACCGAGTTTGTGGTGTGTGTACCACACCGCAATACACTCTACTGTAGAGTGTAGTGTTCAGTTATTTTGAATGACTTCTTACACTTATAAAACCCTGAAATGTGTGAAAATTCACACTTCACATAATTATTATTATTTTTTTTTTTTAAGTCATCGCATTTATTTTCACCTGTCTAATAAAATAAAATGAAAAAATGAAGAATGATATAGACCAATGAATTGACTTGGGGCGCCGCGGAAAAAAATTAATACATTAAGGGCGCCGGGAACCGAAAAAGTTTGTGAACCACTGATTTAACACACAAAATACATTTTCTTGGAGGTTAAGATTCCTAAAAAAATCCGGAACTCTAAAAATAAAAATTGTTCAATTGTGGAAACTAGATGCGCTCAAAATTCTGATGACGTCACAGGTCAAAATGAAGATTCGAGTGTTAAAAAAATCTAGACTATTTAAAATTTAAATAAACTAGTTTTTTATATAAATTTTATAAATTTCTATAAATCGTCTCGCACCCTTGGGGGTGCCGGTACCCTCGGTTGGGAACCACTGGTCTAGACTATTAGTAAATAAAAGATAATAATAATGGATGTAAAATATATTCAAAAGCTTCTTGATTTTGATGCGATTCAGGACTGTGCACGGGGCCTCAAAGAAAATAAGAATTATAGTGTATTATTTATTTATTTATTTATTAATTTCTTAAATTATTTATTTATTAATTTATTTTTTTATTTATTTCATTTGTTACATTTGTTACATTTATTACATTTAGCACATTTATTACATTTTTACATTTATTACACTGATTACATTTATTTATTTATTACATTCATTTATTAAGGAATGCTGTGATTACAGTATAAACTGGGTTTCGTGATTTTTGAAAACACCAAACACCAGATTATAATACAGCAGAATCGTCCAACAGAATCAATTAAATAAATAATGAGTGTTTTATGATCAAACTTCTATTACAAAATTTGGATATCTAAAAATATATTTGAAAAATTAAACAATCTAAATAAGTCGTTAGAAGGGAACCATATAAATACGATTAATAAAAATGATAAAATCATAGGATTAAAACTTAAAAATTGATGTGAAGTGTGAATTTTCACACATTCCAGGGTTTCGCAGGTATATAGTAAGTGAATGATGATTATTTGGGATGCCAAAACAAATTTTATGTGAAAATATTTGTTTTGTTAATTTTAATTCGAATGCCTAATAGGTACCATTATTTAGGTTTCTAAATATGTGCAGTATTTTTTTTATATAGCAAGGTTAACTAAGATTTTGAAAATTGCGCCTATGGCTTCCATTGGTTGTCATAAGCTCCGTCCCTCTGATTTCGTGTACATTGAAACATAGAATTAAATTATAATTTCAATAATTTCCACTGGTTATTAAATTTACGCTTTTAAAAATTTAATGCATCATTGGTCAAAATATAATTGAAAAAATAATTTAAACAAAATAAAAAAGCAAAAAAAATTTTTTTGGGCGTTTTGTGTTTCACACTCTTATAATTCTCATAATCATATCACGTCATAAAATTTTCACAATAAAAGGCGCTTATTGTATATCGGTTTAATATTAATTTATAACTTATATATTCTAATTAGAATTTCAATTATTTTGTTGTGTTTTGAACAGTTTATGTACACTGGTTATTGTGTGTAATCTCTATACTGTACTTTTTTTGTAATTATTACTAAGGGAGAATAAATTTTTGTGTTTTATAGTTGACAGTATATTTAATTTTGTTACACGTTTCTAAGATGGAAACTTTATTTATTTGTAGTGTATTTCGGTGGTATAGGCCAGTGTTTCTCAACCAAAAACGCACCGCGGACCAGTATAATATATAATTTTCTAAAGCGGACCACTAATTGAGAAGTGACATTACCGGTGGCGGCGCTTCCAACAGGTTAATTTAAGCACAGTACATTTTTATTTTATGAAAATTCGAGTAAATATTTGCGAAATTTTCTAATTTTTAAGCGCTGCACATGTATCGAGGTGTATAACAGAAGGTGGGCATCAAATTACAGTATTTAAAGTAATTTCAGTAGATTTATTGAAGTGTAATTTGTAGTTCAGCAGGTGTTAAATTTTATGTGGTGTACATCTGAGTGTCGGTCATCTGAATTTACAATATATGGATTCTGTTTGTAAACAAGTGCATTATGTTCATTGCCTCATAAAATAAAATTAGTTTTAGTTGGACAGAAGCAGCTAACAGTTAGATATGCAACTTGCAGGTGCAAACGTATTAGTGCAGTTTTGTTTTTCTGCTACAAATGTAATGAACAAACTCGTATAGTATCAGTTACTTTTTAACTCAAAATATATTCCCATGCCTTCCTCCTATCCATAATCAAATCTTTTCCCAATCTGGACTTAATATTAACTTTCCCTCCATTTTTCTTAAGAAAAGTAAAAAACTAAGATACCTATCTTTGTCCTGTCTTGAATGGCAGCCAAAAACACTACAATTTGTTCTACGTTTATAGTTTTTCACAACTTCTATCGACATTCTAAAAAAAAATTCAACACTAGAACATATGTAATAAGTTCAAACAGTACTATAATAATAATAATAATAATAATAAGTTTATTGACTTAATTACATATTATATCATGTTTTAGGTCAGTCATACAGGATTATAGTTACAAATAATATCAGAATTGATACATAAGAAATTCTTCTGTGGAGTAAAATGCAATTTCAGCAAAGAATTTTTTTATTGTAGATTTAAAATTGATGTAATCTAAATTCTTTATATTGCTTGGAAGTTTATTCATAAATTTAATTCCGAAATAGTTCTCACAATTTCTTGATTTACTCAGTCTTAAAAAATTCGGATATATGTTGGAATTATTTCTTGTGTGATAGTTATGAACACTACTGTAAGTGGGAAGATTGCTTATTTGTTTTTTGTGCATATGTAGCAGAGAGTTATAAATATATAAAGATGGTAGCGTCATAATATTAAGTATTTTAAATTGGTGTCGACAGTCTGTTCTGTAAGGAGTCGAAGTCAGAACTCTAATGGCTCGCCTTTGTAGAGCGAATATTCTGTCAGCAGCTGGAGAATGTCCCCATGCTAAGAGTGCGTAGGATATGTGAGAGTGAAATAATGCATAATACGCCACCATTAGAACATCCCTGGTTACAGACTGTACTAAGTTTCGGAATAGGAATATAACTGAGCACAGTCTGCTTGATAAGCAGGTTACATGCTGATGCCAAGTTAGGTTGGGATCAACATGCAAACCTAGGAATTTTACGTGGTCCTGGTTAGCGAAATCATTTCTGCGTAGTGTTATTAATATTTGTTGGGTCTTATCTAGGTTTAGTGATAGTTTATTGGTATCAAACCAGTATTTAGCTTTATCTAACGTAGATACACTGCGTGACAGGGCGTTAGTCAGGGAGCGTGATTTGAAAACCAACGTTGTGTCGTCGGCATAGAGTATACTGGTTTGATCCGTATAAGTCGGGAAGTCGTTGATATATATGAGGAACAGTAAGGGACCAAGAATGGAACCCTGTGGGACCCCTATATTAACGGTCAGGAAATCTGATTTATGGTCTTTAGCTAACACTTGCTGTTTCCTTTCCCGTAGGTAGGATTCCACTAGTTTGCAACTGCGATCATCAAAGCCATAATATGCAAGTTTTTTTAATAGAATCTGGTGAGATACACAGTCGAAAGCTTTCGTTAGGTCTAAAAAAGTTGACAAACAAAACTCATCAGATTCGATACCGTTTGATATTTCATCAAGAAAAGATAGAATGGCGCAAGTAGTAGACCTGTTGGATCTGAATCCGTACTGTCTGTCGTGGAATAGGCTATTATTTTCAAAATAGGAGAAAATTTGTTTGGACAGGATTTTTTCAAAAATTTTTGAGAACACGGGTAATAAGGATATGGGCCGATAATTTCCCGGATCATTATTATCACCTTTTTTATGGATAGGGGTAATAGTGGCTATTTTTAGTGCATCAGGGAATTTATTGGAGGAAATACCGCAATTAATGATTTTTGTTAAGGGTCTAATAATAGTGTCCTTTACCGATTTTAGTATCTGGGTATTAATTCCAAGATAATCTTTTGCTTTGCTATTATTAAGACCATCAATTGCATCCCTGACCGCTATGCAGGACACACGGGTAAAGGAAAAGATTACTAGAGCGCATAGTACATTATTTGACCACCAAACTGCGTATTCGAGCGTGTCAGTTCTCAATAATAATTGTTGGTTCATTTTTTGAAAGAAAACAAATATATTTAATGTGCTACTAAATACATTTATTTTATTTGTAGAAAATCACAGAAAGTTTACAGAAAATAAACACAATATATATTATTCACATAAAAAATGTGCATAAATAATAAAAAAACAACTGCAAAAAACACATATAAAATCTTTCGCGGACCACTAAAATTTTTCTGGGGACCACCTGTTGAGAAACACTGGTATAGGCAGTTCTAAACTTGTATTTAACATATTACAGAAGCGTCGATTTAAATTTCGACATAAATTTTACTAATACTTGGACCCCAAAACTTCGCCCCTTCCCAGCGAAAATTTTGTCATAAATTTATCCTGACAACAAATTATGAAATAACCCTAGCAACCTCGGTCTTTGAATAAACAATAAACGTGTAGTTTGCGTATAAACGTTTGGAACAGCCGTTTCTTAAGGATGGTTTCCAATTGACGTAGACGTAGAACGTACAAATAAAACGTATAACGTAGATTTTGTTGCTTTGGTTTCCAATAAACTTAGAATATCGTGTCAAAACTATTTAAGTTAACCTCTTTGTAAAAGAAGTTTCTTAAAAAGTGTCGAATAACATGTATTCGTAACGTCAAATAATATGGACGACGATTTAGCAATGCTAGCAATTTTTATTGTTACTGTTATGCTAATTAGTAGTTTATGTTAAAATATTAAAAGCAATGTTATATCACGATAGTTTAGACCAATTTTGCAATCATTGCCGTTGGTGTCAGCCGCCCTTATGCAAACATACATAAGACCGGTTTTTCTAGAATCGAACTAAATGTCGCTAGTGCGCAAACTTTCATAAGATCGCTTTCTACTAGTAGGGTTCTATAGCATCGACCCAAAATTCGGCCCATTTGTTGCGTCGCCCGTGTGCACTGCACACGCTGCGGTCCTGTGCGCCGAAAAGTTTCCACAATTAGTTTATCTATTTATATAATAGATTAAACAATGTATTATATATTCATTATTAAACACAATAATCTAACCATAGTAATTTTTTATTTCCCTTATTTCAATACCGTGAACCAAACAAATGTTGACTAGTTGAAATGTTTTGTCATCTTCTATCATTTTTTTTTTTTTTTTTTTTATTGGCCGATTTAAAAACCTAGACGTGAAATACAAAAATACGAATATTCTACGTGAACGTTTCTCCATATACGTCTAAATTGAACTCTATTGAAGCGCCATTTTGTAAGTACGCAAGCGCGGAACGTTCCGTTCCGATTCTGAACTGTGTTGAAACAAACCTATAAAAACATTACTCATAAAGATGTCTTCAATAATTATTAATATTAACACCTATTTGGGTTAATGTTCCGTATAAGTCCACCAGGCATAACTCGTCAGACAGAACGAGTATGCTAGTTGGAATGAGATTTGGACTTGACGAAGCGCCGCCCCTTTCTTTCAAAATATAACATTTACGATTCTGAAATCTAAATAAGTACTTGATAGTTATACGTTTTGAAATCCAAGCAATTATTTAATAAGTGTTTGTTAACATTTAGCTCGTATTAAGGTTTTTAAAGAAAAACTTGAATAACGAAATTTCAATATTTATACGCTTAAAGTCATATTTAAATAGTTTGAATGAGATTTATAGTATACATATGTTGAAAAACACTAACTTTATTAAAAGAGAGTTCATTCATACATACCAAATTATGTAAATGTATTAAAAATGTATAAAGCATTTATATATCTTCACTATATGCAAACAAACAATGATAAAACTAGTAGGCAAATCCAGAGCCGTGAAAATCGCCACAGAATACCTTTTTATATAAAATTATCCACCCTTTTTATAACTCTTTGAAGTTGTACGCGATAAAATTTAGCTATCACATTTTGGGTTTAAATTTGGGAAAAAATGGATAGCATTTAGATCACATTGCAATTATATAAATCAGGGGTCTGGGAACTTTTTGGGACATTTACATTCAGACACAATCAGACCCTCATTCATACACCACCTTAACACCTCTTTCATATCCTTACTCTCCATATTACTTAAAAAATTGAAATAATTATCAGCCATTTTCCAAGTTTCAGGAACTAACTATGTAAATAACACCTGTGTACACACCTTCCTCCCTTGATTCTAAATTGCACAAAAGTTGTGTCTGATTACACCGAGCACATATGCAAGAATTATTACTATTGGTTCCCCACTCTTACATATATTCTATTCTAAACATACAGCCTAGTTCTAATTTGACGCGGTGGACTTATACGGAACATTAACCCCTATTTGTGTTATTAAAATAAGAAATTGTAGGTATGTCTTAATTTTTTACGAAGATAGTATTTTTTTATTGCGACGTGTCTTTATTTCGGCGCTTTGGGCGACATCTACTAACAAATTTGGCGATTATAGAATAGCTTAACCTGGCAACCCTGCATGCAAGTGTGCGTATGAGAGGATAAATCTGACGCTCGATTGACACATGTGCGCATGCTTCAAAATGATCTTGAGCGGAGATTAAAAATATAATATTCTGATTTATTGTGGATATATTTAAGATTATCATTAATACATCAATAATAAGACAATAATAATTATCAATTTATTATTTATTTATTTATTTATTCATAGAACAGCACGTAGCTAATATGAACAATAATACAAAACAAGAAAAAACAAAAAAAGCAAAAGGAACAAATATCACAGTGTTGTCGATAGTCATAAAATTATTGTTAAGCAACAAATAATTCATTCTTAAATTATAATTTGCTTAAATAAATACAAAGGAGATAAAATGAATGAAATTACACGTGTGTGTGTGTGTGTGTGTGTTACTACTCACACAGTTAAGACAAAAAAAAGTTACTTCTGTATTTTTTCAATAATATTTTCTTCCTCTTGCGTTGTCGGTATTTTAATATGCGACTTCTTAATTTTTTTCCTGGTACTAAATATAGAAATTTGTTTATTAATTTATTTATTACTTGGTTCAAATTTTGTCGTATCTAGTTTCAGTTTTTTATTTTCTTTGTTAATTTCTAAACATTTTCTATAAGTATAAGCCCAAAGATTGGGCTTCTCATAATAATTTGTGAAAAATTATTCACCAAATATTTTCATGTCATTGTCCGAAAGTAAAAAACTATTGCTTTTGGTAACATTTCTATAAATTTTGATTCTTCAAGGGTTATTTCTAAAGTTTTTAAAGTTTGGTGCCCATCACTGCACACCAGGCATTGTAAAACACTTCATTTATATCGGATATAGAAAATTGCAATTTATTAAACCGATTTTTTTTGAAAATTTTACGAAAAAAAAAAAATCATAAACAGTAGTGTCCTGCCTGTTTGTAAACATACATGATGCAGGAAACCCCTCGCCATATTCGTCGATTACCATTAAAGTTTATCTTAGGAATACTTTTTAAATGGATATTTAAATTATATTGTTTTGAAAATATTTTATTGCAAATTAATCACATCACAGACATTTTCAATGTATTTAAAAATGTGTGCGCTGCATATAAGTACATGTAAACACAACAGTGGTTTCCTCGTTTCCCGGTACACTGGAACGCATGCGTATATGTGTCAATCGAGCGTCAGATTTATCCTCTCATAGTGTGCGTTATCGCTTGTTGTCTGTTTGCCGTTCAAGGTTGCAGGCAGGCGGGAAACTGTTCACGATTCAAACGTTTACGTTGCGTTTTTAATTTATCTTATGCTTTCTTTAATTCTTTGTACACTTCACTTCTTTATTATTGTTTCACTTTAGCGCTTAACGTTTACATTTTGCTGTTTTCTCCTCTGTTTATATTTCTTTTGTTCATTTACTTCATATTTTCTACTTCATACATATGTTATAATATTATTGTTCTTTTCGACTTTAAACTGTTATACGCAACTTTATTACTGTTTTTCTCTCCACTTTAATTGTTCTTTTTCCACTTTAATTGTTCTTTCTCCACTTAAATTGTTCTTTCTCGTCTTAAATTTTTCAGAATAGAGGTATATATTATTTTACTACCGCGTACTGCCGGTTATGTAACGCGAAATTTATCAACGATTTTCGATCAAACGAATCACTTCCGAACTTTTTTCAGCACGCCATTGGATTCAGCGATACTTTCTGTATAGGTATGTCTAATTTCATAGTTTCAGGATGTCTTAATCAAATAGAATAATTTTTCAGAATAGAGGTATACTAGGGGTACAAACGTAAATTAATTAACCGATTTGGGTGCCACGACACTCTCACCGGGGTGCCACTAGTTTAAAAAATTATTTCAACGTTAAATTGCTCAGAACTTCCTCTTTGTTATAGGCTAATGATAATAATAATAATAATTTTTACTGACGTTTCGTGGATGTACCGCGGGCGCGCCCTAGGTGCGTAACTTCGATAACCACGTGACAGACAAAAAACGAGTGGTTAGGGATAGGGATTGGGATTGGCATAGTGTTTGTGATAATAATAATAAAGTAATAATGATTATTATAAAAATAATTGGTTGTGAAGCGACGAGTTTTATAATCGAAAAGTGCGGCAAAATGTCTTATTATATTAAAACGAGTCGCGAAGCGACGAGTTTTGTGAAAGTGGGGGGAGAAGCCCGGCATAGCCGGGCTCAGGTCCCTAGTTTAACATATTTTTATTAAAAACACAAAAAATGCGTTATTTTCCGAAAACATAATCTGATAAAAAATTCCTGTTGTACTATTCCGGTTCACACAAAAGTGCATTACTTAGATTTTTTTCAGATTTTTAGTTTAAACTACAGGGTGTGGGACAAAAAACTTTTTTTGCACAATTTTGGCAAAAATCGCGTCAAAATAATTTATTTTGCAAAAATAAAATTTTGACCGTTAATCCACGTACTAAGGGCTTTCATTTGATACCCTACTCAGAATTTTAAAAAAATATATTTTTTTTTTTTTCGATGTGCACGTATTTGTTTATATTTTCAGGGGGATATGTTTTTTAGATGTTTTAGTATTTTTCATATGTGCGGGTCAAAGAGTTGTATAAGCATGCCAAATTTCAACTCCCTAGGTTTAGCCGTTTACAATTTTTACCGAACAGACAGACAGACAGACAGACAGACAGACAGACAGACAGACAGACAGACGACAAAATGACGGTATAAGGGTTTTTTGGTTATACCTACAAAATCCTAAAAATACCGAATTGTTATCGCAAACCGGCTGTTGTTTATGACATGCAGGTGTGTGTTATCGCTTGTGTTCTGTTTACCGTTCAAGGTCGCAGGCAGGCGGGAAACTGTTCACGATTCAAACGTTTACGTTGCGTGTTTAATTTATCTTATGCTTTCTTTAATTCTTTGTACACTTCACTTCATTATTATTGTTTTACTTTAGCGCTTAACGTTTACACTTTACTGTTTTCTCATCTGTTTATATTTCTTTTGTTCATTTACTTCATATTTTCCACTTCTTACATAGATATGTTATAATATTATTGTTCTTTTCGACTTTAAACTGTTATACGCAACTTTATTACTGTTTTTCTCTCCACTTTAATTGTTCTTTTTCTACTTTAATTGTTCTTTCTCCACTTTTATTACTTTCACTCAGTGGCGGATTAAGCCTTCACCGGGCGGGGGGACGGGTTCGTTGGACCCTTGAAAATTACGGGCCCAAGACAATTGTCTTTTTAGGGTTTTGTAGGTATGACCAAAAAACCCTTATACCGTCATTTTGTCGTCTGTCTGTCTGTTCGGTAAAAATTGTAGCCAAACGGCTAAACCTAGAGAGTTGAAATTTGGCATGCTTATACAACTCTTTGACCCGCACGTAGGAAAAATACTAAAACATCTAAAAAACATACCCCCCTAAAAATATAAACAAATATGTGCTCATCGAAAACAAAAATATTTTTTTTTAATTCTGAGTAGGGTATCAAATGAAAGCCCTTAGTACGTGGATTAACGATCAAATTTTTATTTTGGCAAAATAAATTATTTTGATGCGATTTTTGCCAAAAATGTGCAAAAAAAATTTTGTCCCACACCCTTTAACCCAGATGGTTTAAACTAAAAATCTAAAAAAATTCTAAGTAATGTATATTGGTGTGAACCGAAATAGTACAACAGGAATTTTTGATCAGTTTATGTTTTTGGAAAATAACGTATTTTTTGTGGTTTTTGGTTCACAAAGTACAAAAGTTATACCAATGTAAGACACTCACATGCATGGCGTGCGATGGCGACATGCGTTAGGGCACTCTTAAACAGGCTGGAAAACGAAGGGTTTCGAGTTCGAGTACGGACGGAGTGAATTTTATTTTTTCTGTTTTTTTTTTGCATTTTTATTATGTTGAAATTATTTTGTCAAAATTCTAGTTATATTTTGACAAATGTTGTATTTAATTTTTAAGAGCGTAAATTTATTAACCAGTCTTATTATATGATTAACAGACGATAAATTATTTTAAAAATATCGTTCATTTTGCCGTGATTACTACAAAGTAAAATTTGTCCTACACACTCAGCATACCGCCTTCACTTATTATATACCTGCGAAACCCTGAAATGTGTGAATATTCACACTTCACATCAATTTTTTGTCTTTGCGAAAGTCCGCCACTGCTTTCACTCCACTTTTTACTCACTGTTTCTCACGTAACTTCCACTTTACTTACAACTCTCAGAGGCGGATTTAAGGGCGGGCGCACCGGGCGCGCGCCCTGGGCCTTGACTTCTGAAGGGCCCCGCAAAACCCCATCTTTCCACTAATGACACCAAGTTTTGTTTCATATGTATAATATTAATTACTTACAAGTTTACAATCGGCGGTAAAACCTAGTAGTATGTTTATATTCGCTTATTTATTTAAAAATATGGTTAACATGTATTTTCCCTGTCTCTCTCTTTTTTAAGGGGCCCAATATTGTCTCGTGCGCCCGGGGCCTCAACCAGCCTTAATCCACCTCTGACAGCTCTTCACCTTCATTGTCTCACTTTCAACTTTACACTACTTTCGCAACAGCCATCAACATGTGCAGCCGCAATTGCACTTCGTTTTGTTTCTTCGCGATATTAACAACTTTTATTTCACACTCTTTTTTAAAAAAATCTTTCTCAAACACGCGACACCATCCCCGGTGATAGAATGCCCCATAAGTTGTGGCATTCTATGGTGGGGTTTGATTATTCGGTTTTTATTATTAATTAAATTTATTGAAGATAGAATTAATAGTACAAAAGTATGATAATATAATATGTGTGCGATTGCGACTACTGGCTACGGCTGTTGGCTTCAGACTGACTCGTTGAATGTGAAAATAAGCTCCCGCACCCCCATAAAGAATGTGTTCAGATTTTTTCAGTTGAGTCATATTTATATGTCAAATTGATCAAAATAAAAAGTGAAAAGCAAAAAGAATAAATTTCCATAAGAAAATATACTTGTTGAAAAATAATTTTTTATTATTATTTATTAGAAAAATAACAGGGAAAAAATATATACTTAATGATTCTTTTTCTGCCCAAAAACAATAAATAATACAATAATACAAATAATACAATCATACAATAATACAAAAATATATGTAATACACAAGGTTATTATGTAACACACGTAATAGTTGCGAACCGAGTTTGTGGTGTGTGTACCACACCGCAATACACTCTACTGTAGAGTGTAGTGTTCAGTTATTTTGAATGACTTCTTACACTTATAAAACCCTGAAATGTGTGAAAATTCACACTTCACATAATTATTATTATTTTTTTTTTTTAAGTCATCGCATTTATTTTCACCTGTCTAATAAAATAAAATGAAAAAATGAAGAATGATATAGACCAATGAATTGACTTGGGGCGCCGCGGAAAAAAATTAATACATTAAGGGCGCCGGGAACCGAAAAAGTTTGTGAACCACTGATTTAACACACAAAATACATTTTCTTAGAGGTTAAGATTCCTAAAAAAATCCGGAACTCTAAAAATAAAAATTGTTCAATTGTGGAAACTAGATGCGCTCAAAATTCTGATGACGTCACAGGTCAAAATGAAGATTCGAGTGTTAAAAAAATCTAGACTATTTAAAATTTAAATAAACTAGTTTTTTATATAAATTTTATAAATTTCTATAAATCGTCTCGCACCCTTGGGGGTGCCGGTACCCTCGGTTGGGAACCACTGGTCTAGACTATTAGTAAATAAAAGATAATAATAATGGATGTAAAATATATTCAAAAGCTTCTTGATTTTGATGCGATTCAGGACTGTGCACGGGGCCTCAAAGAAAATAAGAATTATAGTGTATTATTTATTTATTTATTTATTAATTTCTTAAATTATTTATTTATTAATTTATTTTTTTATTTATTTCATTTGTTACATTTGTTACATTTATTACATTTAGCACATTTATTACATTTTTACATTTATTACATTGATTACATTTATTTATTTATTACATTCATTTATTAAGGAATGCTGTGATTACAGTATAAACTGGGTTTCGTGATTTTTGAAAACACCAAACACCAGATTATAATACAGCAGAATCGTCCAACAGAATCAATTAAATAAATAATGAGTGTTTTATGATCAAACTTCTATTACAAAATTTGGATATCTAAAAATATATTTGAAAAATTAAACAATCTAAATAAGTCGTTAGAAGGGAACCATATAAATACGATTAATAAAAATGATAAAATCATAGGATTAAAACTTAAAAATTGATGTGAAGTGTGAATTTTCACACATTCCAGGGTTTCGCAGGTATATAGTAAGTGAATGATGATTATTTGGGATGCCAAAACAAATTTTATGTGAAAATATTTGTTTTGTTAATTTTAATTCGAATGCCTAATAGGTACCATTATTTAGGTTTCTAAATATGTGCAGTATTTTTTTTATATAGCAAGGTTAACTAAGATTTTGAAAATTGCGCCTATGGCTTCCATTGGTTGTCATAAGCTCCGTCCCTCTGATTTCGTGTACATTGAAACATAGAATTAAATTATAATTTCAATAATTTCCACTGGTTATTAAATTTACGCTTTTAAAAATTTAATGCATCATTGGTCAAAATATAATTGAAAAAATAATTTAAACAAAATAAAAAAGCAAAAAAAATTTTTTTGGTCGTTTTGTGTTTCACACTCTTATAATTCTCATAATCATATCACGTCATAAAATTTTCACAATAAAAGGCGCTTATTGTATATCGGTTTAATATTAATTTATAACTTATATATTCTAATTAGAATTTCAATTATTTTGTTGTGTTTTGAACAGTTTATGTACACTGGTTATTGTGTGTAATCTCTATACTGTACTTTTTTTGTAATTATTACTAAGGGAGAATAAATTTTTGTGTTTTATAGTTGACAGTATATTTAATTTTGTTACACGTTTCTAAGATGGAAACTTTATTTATTTGTAGTGTATTTCGGTGGTATAGGCCAGTGTTTCTCAACCAAAAACGCACCGCGGACCAGTATAATATATAATTTTCTAAAGCGGACCACTAATTGAGAAGTGACATTACCGGTGGCGGCGCTTCCAACAGGTTAATTTAAGCACAGTACATTTTTATTTTATGAAAATTCGAGTAAATATTTGCGAAATTTTCTAATTTTTAAGCGCTGCACATGTATCGAGGTGTATAACAGAAGGTGGGCATCAAATTACAGTATTTAAAGTAATTTCAGTAGATTTATTGAAGTGTAATTTGTAGTTCAGCAGGTGTTAAATTTTATGTGGTGTACATCTGAGTGTCGGTCATCTGAATTTACAATATATGGATTCTGTTTGTAAACAAGTGCATTATGTTCATTGCCTCATAAAATAAAATTAGTTTTAGTTGGACAGAAGCAGCTAACAGTTAGATATGCAACTTGCAGGTGCAAACGTATTAGTGCAGTTTTGTTTTTCTGCTACAAATGTATAGAACAAACTCGTATAGTATCAGTTACTTTTTAACTCAAAATATATTCCCATGCCTTCCTCCTATCCATAATCAAATCTTTTCCCAATCTGGACTTAATATTAACTTTCCCTCCATTTTTCTTAAGAAAAGTAAAAAACTAAGATACCTATCTTTGTCCTGTCTTGAATGGCAGCCAAAAACACTACAATTTGTTCTACGTTTATAGTTTTCCACAACTTCTATCGACATTCTAAAAAAAAATTCAACACTAGAACATATGTAATAAGTTCAAACAGTACTATAATAATAATAATAATAATAATAAGTTTATTGACTTAATTACATATTATATCATGTTTTAGGTCAGTCATACAGGATTATAGTTACAAATAATATCAGAATTGATACATAAGAAATTCTTCTGTGGAGTAAAATGCAATTTCAGCAAAGAATTTTTTTATTGTAGATTTAAAATTGATGTAATCTAAATTCTTTATATTGCTTGGAAGTTTATTTATAAATTTAATTCCGAAATAGTTCTCACAATTTCTTGATTTACTCAGTCTTAAAAAATTCGGATATATGTTGGAATTATTTCTTGTGTGATAGTTATGAACACTACTGTAAGTGGGAAGATTGCTTATTTGTTTTTTGTGCATATGTAGCAGAGAGTTATAAATATATAAAGATGGTAGCGTCATAATATTAAGTATTTTAAATTGGTGTCGACAGTCTGTTCTGTAAGGAGTCGAAGTCAGAACTCTAATGGCTCGCCTTTGTAGAGCGAATATTCTGTCAGCAGCTGGAGAATGTCCCCATGCTAAGAGTGCGTAGGATATGTGAGAGTGAAATAATGCATAATACGCCACCATTAGAACATCCCTGGTTACAGACTGTACTAAGTTTCGGAATAGGAATATAACTGAGCACAGTCTGCTTGATAAGCAGGTTACATGCTGATGCCAAGTTAGGTTGGGATCAACATGCAAACCTAGGAATTTTACGTGGTCCTGGTTAGCGAAATCATTTCTGCGTAGTGTTATTAATATTTGTTGGGTCTTATCTAGGTTTAGTGATAGTTTATTGGTATCAAACCAGTATTTAGCTTTATCTAACGTAGATACACTGCGTGACAGGGCGTTAGTCAGGGAGCGTGATTTGAAAACCAACGTTGTGTCGTCGGCATAGAGTATACTGGTTTGATCCGTATAAGTCGGGAAGTCGTTGATATATATGAGGAACAGTAAGGGACCAAGAATGGAACCCTGTGGGACCCCTATATTAACGGTCAGGAAATCTGATTTATGGTCTTTAGCTAACACTTGCTGTTTCCTTTCCCGTAGGTAGGATTCCACTAGTTTGCAACTGCGATCATCAAAGCCATAATATGCAAGTTTTTTTAATAGAATCTGGTGAGATACACAGTCGAAAGCTTTCGTTAGGTCTAAAAAAGTTGACAAACAAAACTCATCAGATTCGATACCGTTTGATATTTCATCAAGAAAAGATAGAATGGCGCAAGTAGTAGACCTGTTGGATCTGAATCCGTACTGTCTGTCGTGGAATAGGCTATTATTTTCAAAATAGGAGAAAATTTGTTTGGACAGGATTTTTTCAAAAATTTTTGAGAACACGGGTAATAAGGATATGGGCCGATAATTTCCCGGATCATTATTATCACCTTTTTTATGGATAGGGGTAATAGTGGCTATTTTTAGTGCATCAGGGAATTTATTGGAGGAAATACCGCAATTAATGATTTTTGTTAAGGGTCTAATAATAGTGTCCTTTACCGATTTTAGTATCTGGGTATTAATTCCAAGATAATCTTTTGCTTTGCTATTATTAAGACCATCAATTGCATCCCTGACCGCTATGCAGGACACACGGGTAAAGGAAAAGATTACTAGAGCGCATAGTACATTATTTGACCACCAAACTGCGTATTCGAGCGTGTCAGTTCTCAATAATAATTGTTGGTTCATTTTTTGAAAGAAAACAAATATATTTAATGTGCTACTAAATACATTTATATTATTTGTAGAAAATCACAGAAAGTTTACAGAAAATAAACACAATATATATTATTCACATAAAAAATGTGCATAAATAATAAAAAAACAACTGCAAAAAACACATATAAAATCTTTCGCGGACCACTAAAATTTTTCTGGGGACCACCTGTTGAGAAACACTGGTATAGGCAGTTCTAAACTTGTATTTAACATATTACAGAAGCGTCGATTTAAATTTCGACATAAATTTTACTAATACTTGGACCCCAAAACTTCGCCCCTTCCCAGCGAAAATTTTGTCATAAATTTATCCTGACAACAAATTATGAAATAACCCTAGCAACCTCGGTCTTTGAATAAACAATAAACGTGTAGTTTGCGTATAAACGTTTGGAACAGCCGTTTCTTAAGGATGGTTTCCAATTGACGTAGACGTAGAACGTACAAATAAAACGTATAACGTAGATTTTGTTGCTTTGGTTTCCAATAAACTTAGAATATCGTGTCAAAACTATTTAAGTTAACCTCTTTGTAAAAGAAGTTTCTTAAAAAGTGTCGAATAACATGTATTCGTAACGTCAAATAATATGGACGACGATTTAGCAATGCTAGCAATTTTTATTGTTACTGTTATGCTAATTAGTAGTTTATGTTAAAATATTAAAAGCAATGTTATATCACGATAGTTTAGACCAATTTTGCAATCATTGCCGTTGGTGTCAGCCGCCCTTATGCAAACATACATAAGACCGGTTTTTCTAGAATCGAACTAAATGTCGCTAGTGCGCAAACTTTCATAAGATCGCTTTCTACTAGTAGGGTTCTATAGCATCGACCCAAAATTCGGCCCATTTGTTGCGTCGCCCGTGTGCACTGCACACGCTGCGGTCCTGTGCGCCGAAAAGTTTCCACAATTAGTTTATCTATTTATATAATAGATTAAACAATGTATTATATATTCATTATTAAACACAATAATCTAACCATAGTAATTTTTTATTTCCCTTATTTCAATACCGTGAACCAAACAAATGTTGACTAGTTGAAATGTTTTGTCATCTTCTATCATTTTTTTTTTTTTTTTTTTTATTGGCCGATTTAAAAACCTAGACGTGAAATACAAAAATACGAATATTCTACGTGAACGTTTCTCCATATACGTCTAAATTGAACTCTATTGAAGCGCCATTTTGTAAGTACGCAAGCGCGGAACGTTCCGTTCCGATTCTGAACTGTGTTGAAACAAACCTATAAAAACATTACTCATAAAGATGTCTTCAATAATTATTAATATTAACACCTATTTGGGTTAATGTTCCGTATAAGTCCACCAGGCATAACTCGTCAGACAGAACGAGTATGCTAGTTGGAATGAGATTTGGACTTGACGAAGCGCCGCCCCTTTCTTTCAAAATATAACATTTACGATTCTGAAATCTAAATAAGTACTTGATAGTTATACGTTTTGAAATCCAAGCAATTATTTAATAAGTGTTTGTTAACATTTAGCTCGTATTAAGGTTTTTAAAGAAAAACTTGAATAACGAAATTTCAATATTTATACGCTTAAAGTCATATTTAAATAGTTTGAATGAGATTTATAGTATACATATGTTGAAAAACACTAACTTTATTAAAAGAGAGTTCATTCATACATACCAAATTATGTAAATGTATTAAAAATGTATAAAGCATTTATATATCTTCACTATATGCAAACAAACAATGATAAAACTAGTAGGCAAATCCAGAGCCGTGAAAATCGCCACAGAATACCTTTTTATATAAAATTATCCACCCTTTTTATAACTCTTTGAAGTTGTACGCGATAAAATTTAGCTATCACATTTTGGGTTTAAATTTGGGAAAAAATGGATAGCATTTAGATCACATTGCAATTATATAAATCAGGGGTCTGGGAACTTTTTGGGACATTTACATTCAGACACAATCAGACCCTCATTCATACACCACCTTAACACCTCTTTCATATCCTTACTCTCCATATTACTTAAAAAATTGAAATAATTATCAGCCATTTTCCAAGTTTCAGGAACTAACTATGTAAATAACACCTGTGTACACACCTTCCTCCCTTGATTCTAAATTGCACAAAAGTTGTGTCTGATTACACCGAGCACATATGCAAGAATTATTACTATTGGTTCCCCACTCTTACATATATTCTATTCTAAACATACAGCCTAGTTCTAATTTGACGCGGTGGACTTATACGGAACATTAACCCCTATTTGTGTTATTAAAATAAGAAATTGTAGGTATGTCTTAATTTTTTACGAAGATAGTATTTTTTTATTGCGACGTGTCTTTATTTCGGCGCTTTGGGCGACATCTACTAACAAATTTGGCGATTATAGAATAGCTTAACCTGGCAACCCTGCATGCAAGTGTGCGTTATCGCTTGTTGTCTGTTTGCCGTTCAAGGTTGCAGGCAGGCGGGAAACTGTTCACGATTCAAACGTTTACGTTGCGTTTTTAATTTATCTTATGCTTTCTTTAATTCTTTGTACACTTCACTTCTTTATTATTGTTTCACTTTAGCTCTTAACGTTTACATTTTACTGTTTTCTCCTCTGTTTATATTTCTTTTGTTCATTTACTTCATATTTTCTACTTCATACATATGTTATAATATTATTGTTCTTTTCGACTTTAAACTGTTATACGCAACTTTATTACTGTTTTTCTCTCCACTTTAATTGTTCTTTTTCCACTTTAATTGTTCTTTCTCCACTTAAATTGTTCTTTCTCGTCTTAAATTTTTCAGAATAGAGGTATATATTATTTTACTACCGCGTACTGCCGGTTATGTAACGCGAAATTTATCAACGATTTTCGATCAAACGAATCACTTCCGAACTTTTTTCAGCACGCCATTGGATTCAGCGATACTTTCTGTATAGGTATGTCTAATTTCATAGTTTCAGGATGTCTTAATCAAATAGAATAATTTTTCAGAATAGAGATATACTAGGGGTACAAACGTAAATTAATTAACCGATTTGGGTGCCACGACACTCTCACCGGGGTGCCACCAGTTTAAAAAATTATTTCAACGTTAAATTGCTCAGAACTTCCTCTTTGTTATAGGCTAATGATAATAATAATAATAATTTTTACTGACGTTTCGTGGATGTACCGCGGGCGCGCCCTAGGTGCGTAACTTCGATAACCACGTGACAGACAAAAAACGAGTGGTTAGGGATAGGGATTGGGATTGGCATAGTGTTTGTGATAATAATAATAAAGTAATAATGATTATTATAAAAATAATTGGTTGTGAAGCGACGAGTTTTATAATCGAAAAGTGCGGCAAAATGTCTTATTATATTAAAACGAGTCGCGAAGCGACGAGTTTTGTGAAAGTGGGGGGAGAAGCCCGGCATAGCCGGGCTCAGGTCCCTAGTTTAACATATTTTTATTAAAAACACAAAAAATGCGTTATTTTCCGAAAACATAATCTGATAAAAAATTCCTGTTGTACTATTCCGGTTCACACAAAAGTGCATTACTTAGATTTTTTTCAGATTTTTAGTTTAAACTACAGGGTGTGGGACAAAAAACTTTTTTTGCACAATTTTGGCAAAAATCGCGTCAAAATAATTTATTTTGCAAAAATAAAATTTTGACCGTTAATCCACGTACTAAGGGCTTTCATTTGATACCCTACTCAGAATTTTAAAAAAATATATTTTTTTTTTTTTCGATGTGCACGTATTTGTTTATATTTTCAGGGGGATATGTTTTTTAGATGTTTTAGTATTTTTCATATGTGCGGGTCAAAGAGTTGTATAAGCATGCCAAATTTCAACTCCCTAGGTTTAGCCGTTTACAATTTTTACCGAACAGACAGACAGACAGACAGACAGACAGACAGACAGACAGACAGACGACAAAATGACGGTATAAGGGTTTTTTGGTTATACCTACAAAATCCTAAAAATACCGAATTGTTATCGCAAACCGGCTGTTGTTTATGACATGCAGGTGTGTGTTATCGCTTGTGTTCTGTTTACCGTTCAAGGTCGCAGGCAGGCGGGAAACTGTTCACGATTCAAACGTTTACGTTGCGTGTTTAATTTATCTTATGCTTTCTTTAATTCTTTGTACACTTCACTTCATTATTATTGTTTTACTTTAGCGCTTAACGTTTACACTTTACTGTTTTCTCATCTGTTTATATTTCTTTTGTTCATTTACTTCATATTTTCCACTTCTTACATAGATATGTTATAATATTATTGTTCTTTTCGACTTTAAACTGTTATACGCAACTTTATTACTGTTTTTCTCTCCACTTTAATTGTTCTTTTTCTACTTTAATTGTTCTTTCTCCACTTTTATTACTTTCACTCAGTGGCGGATTAAGCCTTCACCGGGCGGGGGGACGGGTTCGTTGGACCCTTGAAAATTACGGGCCCAAGACAATTGTCTTTTTAGGGTTTTGTAGGTATGACCAAAAAACCCTTATACCGTCATTTTGTCGTCTGTCTGTCTGTTCGGTAAAAATTGTAGCCAAACGGCTAAACCTAGAGAGTTGAAATTTGGCATGCTTATACAACTCTTTGACCCGCACGTAGGAAAAATACTAAAACATCTAAAAAACATACCCCCCTAAAAATATAAACAAATATGTGCTCATCGAAAACAAAAATATTTTTTTTTAATTCTGAGTAGGGTATCAAATGAAAGCCCTTAGTACGTGGATTAACGATCAAATTTTTATTTTGGCAAAATAAATTATTTTGATGCGATTTTTGCCAAAAATGTGCAAAAAAAATTTTGTCCCACACCCTTTAACCCAGATGGTTTAAACTAAAAATCTAAAAAAATTCTAAGTAATGTATATTGGTGTGAACCGAAATAGTACAACAGGAATTTTTGATCAGTTTATGTTTTTGGAAAATAACGTATTTTTTGTGGTTTTTGGTTCACAAAGTACAAAAGTTATACCAATGTAAGACACTCACATGCATGGCGTGCGATGGCGACATGCGTTAGGGCACTCTTAAACAGGCTGGAAAACGAAGGGTTTCGAGTTCGAGTACGGACGGAGTGAATTTTATTTTTTCTGTTTTTTTTTTGCATTTTTATTATGTTGAAATTATTTTGTCAAAATTCTAGTTATATTTTGACAAATGTTGTATTTAATTTTTAAGAGCGTAAATTTATTAACCAGTCTTATTATATGATTAACAGACGATAAATTATTTTAAAAATATCGTTCATTTTGCCGTGATTACTACAAAGTAAAATTTGTCCTACACACTCAGCATACCGCCTTCACTTATTATATACCTGCGAAACCCTGAAATGTGTGAATATTCACACTTCACATCAATTTTTTGTCTTTGCGAAAGTCCGCCACTGCTTTCACTCCACTTTTTACTCACTGTTTCTCACGTAACTTCCACTTTACTTACAACTCTCAGAGGCGGATTTAAGGGCGGGCGCACCGGGCGGGCGCACCGGGCGCGCGCCCTGGGCCTTGACTTCTGAAGGGCCCCGCAAAACCCCATCTTTCCACTAATGACACCAAGTTTTGTTTCATATGTATAATATTAATTACTTACAAGTTTACAATCGGCGGTAAAACCTAGTAGTATGTTTATATTCGCTTATTTATTTAAAAATATGGTTAACATGTATTTTCCCTGTCTCTCTCTTTTTTAAGGGGCCCAATATTGTCTCGTGCGCCCGGGGCCTCAACCAGCCTTAATCCACCTCTGACAGCTCTTCACCTTCATTGTCTCACTTTCAACTTTACACTACTTTCGCAACAGCCATCAACATGTGCAGCCGCAATTGCACTTCGTTTTGTTTCTTCGCGATATTAACAACTTTTATTTCACACTCTTTTTTAAAAAAATCTTTCTCAAACACGCGACACCATCCCCGGTGATAGAATGCCCCATAAGTTGTGGCATTCTATGGTGGGGTTTGATTATTCGGTTTTTATTATTAATTAAATTTATTGAAGATAGAATTAATAGTACAAAAGTATGATAATATAATATGTGTGCGATTGCGACTACTGGCTACGGCTGTTGGCTTCAGACTGACTCGTTGAATGTGAAAATAAGCTCCCGCACCCCCATAAAGAATGTGTTCAGATTTTTTCAGTTGAGTCATATTTATATGTCAAATTGATCAAAATAAAAAGTGAAAAGCAAAAAGAATAAATTTCCATAAGAAAATATACTTGTTGAAAAATAATTTTTTATTATTATTTATTAGAAAAATAACAGGGAAAAAATATATACTTAATGATTCTTTTTCTGCCCAAAAACAATAAATAATACAATAATACAAATAATACAATCATACAATAATACAAAAATATATGTAATACACAAGGTTATTATGTAACACACGTAATAGTTGCGAACCGAGTTTGTGGTGTGTGTACCACACCGCAATACACTCTACTGTAGAGTGTAGTGTTCAGTTATTTTGAATGACTTCTTACACTTATAAAACCCTGAAATGTGTGAAAATTCACACTTCACATAATTATTATTATTTTTTTTTTTTAAGTCATCGCATTTATTTTCACCTGTCTAATAAAATAAAATGAAAAAATGAAGAATGATATAGACCAATGAATTGACTTGGGGCGCCGCGGAAAAAAATTAATACATTAAGGGCGCCGGGAACCGAAAAAGTTTGTGAACCACTGATTTAACACACAAAATACATTTTCTTAGAGGTTAAGATTCCTAAAAAAATCCGGAACTCTAAAAATAAAAATTGTTCAATTGTGGAAACTAGATGCGCTCAAAATTCTGATGACGTCACAGGTCAAAATGAAGATTCGAGTGTTAAAAAAATCTAGACTATTTAAAATTTAAATAAACTAGTTTTTTATATAAATTTTATAAATTTCTATAAATCGTCTCGCACCCTTGGGGGTGCCGGTACCCTCGGTTGGGAACCACTGGTCTAGACTATTAGTAAATAAAAGATAATAATAATGGATGTAAAATATATTCAAAAGCTTCTTGATTTTGATGCGATTCAGGACTGTGCACGGGGCCTCAAAGAAAATAAGAATTATAGTGTATTATTTATTTATTTATTTATTAATTTCTTAAATTATTTATTTATTAATTTATTTTTTTATTTATTTCATTTGTTACATTTGTTACATTTATTACATTTAGCACATTTATTACATTTTTACATTTATTACACTGATTACATTTATTTATTTATTACATTCATTTATTAAGGAATGCTGTGATTACAGTATAAACTGGGTTTCGTGATTTTTGAAAACACCAAACACCAGATTATAATACAGCAGAATCGTCCAACAGAATCAATTAAATAAATAATGAGTGTTTTATGATCAAACTTCTATTACAAAATTTGGATATCTAAAAATATATTTGAAAAATTAAACAATCTAAATAAGTCGTTAGAAGGGAACCATATAAATACGATTAATAAAAATGATAAAATCATAGGATTAAAACTTAAAAATTGATGTGAAGTGTGAATTTTCACACATTCCAGGGTTTCGCAGGTATATAGTAAGTGAATGATGATTATTTGGGATGCCAAAACAAATTTTATGTGAAAATATTTGTTTTGTTAATTTTAATTCGAATGCCTAATAGGTACCATTATTTAGGTTTCTAAATATGTGCAGTATTTTTTTTATATAGCAAGGTTAACTAAGATTTTGAAAATTGCGCCTATGGCTTCCATTGGTTGTCATAAGCTCCGTCCCTCTGATTTCGTGTACATTGAAACATAGAATTAAATTATAATTTCAATAATTTCCACTGGTTATTAAATTTACGCTTTTAAAAATTTAATGCATCATTGGTCAAAATATAATTGAAAAAATAATTTAAACAAAATAAAAAAGCAAAAAAAATTTTTTTGGGCGTTTTGTGTTTCACACTCTTATAATTCTCATAATCATATCACGTCATAAAATTTTCACAATAAAAGGCGCTTATTGTATATCGGTTTAATATTAATTTATAACTTATATATTCTAATTAGAATTTCAATTATTTTGTTGTGTTTTGAACAGTTTATGTACACTGGTTATTGTGTGTAATCTCTATACTGTACTTTTTTTGTAATTATTACTAAGGGAGAATAAATTTTTGTGTTTTATAGTTGACAGTATATTTAATTTTGTTACACGTTTCTAAGATGGAAACTTTATTTATTTGTAGTGTATTTCGGTGGTATAGGCCAGTGTTTCTCAACCAAAAACGCACCGCGGACCAGTATAATATATAATTTTCTAAAGCGGACCACTAATTGAGAAGTGACATTACCGGTGGCGGCGCTTCCAACAGGTTAATTTAAGCACAGTACATTTTTATTTTATGAAAATTCGAGTAAATATTTGCGAAATTTTCTAATTTTTAAGCGCTGCACATGTATCGAGGTGTATAACAGAAGGTGGGCATCAAATTACAGTATTTAAAGTAATTTCAGTAGATTTATTGAAGTGTAATTTGTAGTTCAGCAGGTGTTAAATTTTATGTGGTGTACATCTGAGTGTCGGTCATCTGAATTTACAATATATGGATTCTGTTTGTAAACAAGTGCATTATGTTCATTGCCTCATAAAATAAAATTAGTTTTAGTTGGACAGAAGCAGCTAACAGTTAGATATGCAACTTGCAGGTGCAAACGTATTAGTGCAGTTTTGTTTTTCTGCTACAAATGTATAGAACAAACTCGTATAGTATCAGTTACTTTTTAACTCAAAATATATTCCCATGCCTTCCTCCTATCCATAATCAAATCTTTTCCCAATCTGGACTTAATATTAACTTTCCCTCCATTTTTCTTAAGAGCGTAATGTACCTAGGTTACGCGCAACGGAAACGTGCATTTGGAAGGGACAAAGAATTTGAACCAAATGTTGTCGGATCAATTTGATTTTTTTTTTAATTTGAAGATAAAGATTGGCCCCGTTGGATTTCAGTAGTAAAATTTGGTTTTATTTTTAATTTTCAGTTTTACAGTGTCCTAAACTTTGTCTAACTTCACATCACTGTTACTCCGTAAATCAATAACAATTGCAATTTCCATAGCTGAAATCCTATAGATTGTACTTTTATCTTTAAAATGAGCCCTTGTTTATGAAAATTAATTAATATTTAGCACCAATTCTTTTGCCCACACCGAAACACTATTTATATGAAATACTGGCATTTACAAGCATCGAGAGATGTATCCATCTGGTAGCGTGGTTTTAAACTAATCTAGTAATAGTAGAGGGAGTCTCTAAGCTCCGCCTTAATTTTCTGCACATATCTTTGAATTCGGTGTTTATTTAGTTGACTATGCTTAAAAGTTGTTCTATTCAATAATTTTCTATTGATTTATAAAAATGGGCAACCGAAGAGGTAAAAAGTCAAAGGTAAATTTACATGCCGCCAAAAAAAAAAGTAAGAACTTACGGGAGTATGTATATTTAATTATTATTATAATATTAATTTATTGGCAGTGTCTCCTTTGAAATTGTTATAGATGTACCCTCCATTAGATAGAATACATTTTATAATTACTTTGTTAATGTATTGCTACATACGGGATTTAAAAAAATGGTTGGAAATTTTAAAAACTAGTAATTGTAGTAATAGTTTCAATTTATGAGTCATTTTCAGTATTGCATTATCTGTGGAATAAAACAGTTTGTGGTGTAGAATTTACGTGTTTAAATAAAATTACACTTAAAATGAACTGAATTACCTACATATAATTATATATAGAAAATATGTAACATTTTCAAATATTAGAATAATTTCTCCTTTCTTCGTTCTTTTAGTAAATTTTTTTATTTAACAATGTAAACACTCAAAGTAAACAAAATTTATAACGATTGCCATAAAATAAACGAACAATAAGGTTTCAGATTTTACGATCGTATTTATCTTGCCTAAAGATAACGTAACACCTGCAATTTTAAAAATCCTTATGCCTAATACACAACGATTGTGGAAGTTATTTAAACGAAGTTATTTATACTTGTTATTTAACCTATTGAATCAACTTCCAAACCGAAGTGAGGTAACCGTATATATAGTCTACGAACTGTTTAACAAATAGTAATAGAAAATAGAAAGTTTTTTTTGTCGCTTTTGTTTTTAAAATTGTCTAATTTAACATTACGAATATATATATTTTTTTATTTTGTAATGTAATGTTTTGTGTGCATAATAAAGCTTATAAGTATACTAATTTTTAAATTATTTTTTGAATTTCCTATTTATCTCCCCTACTATAATTTTAGGGATACTTAAATTTCTGACACGCCAAGGAGTACGTCAAGAAAAAATGTTGAGAACCACCGGTCTACAATAAGGTTCAGAGACATAGCGGGGGGGCATTGGGGAGAAACTTCTTCTCACATATTATTATTATTACATTAATGATTATTAACATAATTTTTTGATGATAAAAAAAAAACTATTATTTCTACAAATCTATCTGTAAAATCAGAATTGGTAATAAATATTAATCACTTTTCACATACAAGGGCTTATTTAAAAGTTAAAATTTGTAATTTTTATTCATTTACTGAGTAACAGTGATGTGAAGTTAAAAAAAAGTTAAGCGCTGTAAAATTGAAAATTAAAAATAAATAAAATTTTTTCTTTCATATCTTGAAATTAAAAAAAAAAATCAAATTGATTCGAATATATTTAGTCTTTATTTTATGATTCAGAAACATACAAGTAGATTTATAAATTAGTAGATTTATTATTAGTACTTTTCCCTCTCCCTGTAAGCTACTTCAAGGTTCCCCCACCTCGAAGTAGCCTGTGTAGCCACGCCCCCAATGACGTAATAAGTTATCTCGCCACCGCACCCCGCGCAGAATGACGGACTTTTCAATTGTCTACATTATACCCTTAAGAAAAGTAAAAAACTAAGATACCTATCTTTGTCCTGTCTTGAATGGCAGCCAAAAACACTACAATTTGTTCTACGTTTATAGTTTTCCACAACTTCTATCGACATTCTAAAAAAAAATTCAACACTAGAACATATGTAATAAGTTCAAACAGTACTATAATAATAATAATAATAATAATAAGTTTATTGACTTAATTACATATTATATCATGTTTTAGGTCAGTCATACAGGATTATAGTTACAAATAATATCAGAATTGATACATAAGAAATTCTTCTGTGGAGTAAAATGCAATTTCAGCAAAGAATTTTTTTATTGTAGATTTAAAATTGATGTAATCTAAATTCTTTATATTGCTTGGAAGTTTATTCATAAATTTAATTCCGAAATAGTTCTCACAATTTCTTGATTTACTCAGTCTTAAAAAATTCGGATATATGTTGGAATTATTTCTTGTGTGATAGTTATGAACACTACTGTAAGTGGGAAGATTGCTTATTTGTTTTTTGTGCATATGTAGCAGAGAGTTATAAATATATAAAGATGGTAGCGTCATAATATTAAGTATTTTAAATTGGTGTCGACAGTCTGTTCTGTAAGGAGTCGAAGTCAGAACTCTAATGGCTCGCCTTTGTAGAGCGAATATTCTGTCAGCAGCTGGAGAATGTCCCCATGCTAAGAGTGCGTAGGATATGTGAGAGTGAAATAATGCATAATACGCCACCATTAGAACATCCCTGGTTACAGACTGTACTAAGTTTCGGAATAGGAATATAACTGAGCACAGTCTGCTTGATAAGCAGGTTACATGCTGATGCCAAGTTAGGTTGGGATCAACATGCAAACCTAGGAATTTTACGTGGTCCTGGTTAGCGAAATCATTTCTGCGTAGTGTTATTAATATTTGTTGGGTCTTATCTAGGTTTAGTGATAGTTTATTGGTATCAAACCAGTATTTAGCTTTATCTAACGTAGATACACTGCGTGACAGGGCGTTAGTCAGGGAGCGTGATTTGAAAACCAACGTTGTGTCGTCGGCATAGAGTATACTGGTTTGATCCGTATAAGTCGGGAAGTCGTTGATATATATGAGGAACAGTAAGGGACCAAGAATGGAACCCTGTGGGACCCCTATATTAACGGTCAGGAAATCTGATTTATGGTCTTTAGCTAACACTTGCTGTTTCCTTTCCCGTAGGTAGGATTCCACTAGTTTGCAACTGCGATCATCAAAGCCATAATATGCAAGTTTTTTTAATAGAATCTGGTGAGATACACAGTCGAAAGCTTTCGTTAGGTCTAAAAAAGTTGACAAACAAAACTCATCAGATTCGATACCGTTTGATATTTCATCAAGAAAAGATAGAATGGCGCAAGTAGTAGACCTGTTGGATCTGAATCCGTACTGTCTGTCGTGGAATAGGCTATTATTTTCAAAATAGGAGAAAATTTGTTTGGACAGGATTTTTTCAAAAATTTTTGAGAACACGGGTAATAAGGATATGGGCCGATAATTTCCCGGATCATTATTATCACCTTTTTTATGGATAGGGGTAATAGTGGCTATTTTTAGTGCATCAGGGAATTTATTGGAGGAAATACCGCAATTAATGATTTTTGTTAAGGGTCTAATAATAGTGTCCTTTACCGATTTTAGTATCTGGGTATTAATTCCAAGATAATCTTTTGCTTTGCTATTATTAAGACCATCAATTGCATCCCTGACCGCTATGCAGGACACACGGGTAAAGGAAAAGATTACTAGAGCGCATAGTACATTATTTGACCACCAAACTGCGTATTCGAGCGTGTCAGTTCTCAATAATAATTGTTGGTTCATTTTTTGAAAGAAAACAAATATATTTAATGTGCTACTAAATACATTTATTTTATTTGTAGAAAATCACAGAAAGTTTACAGAAAATAAACACAATATATATTATTCACATAAAAAATGTGCATAAATAATAAAAAAACAACTGCAAAAAACACATATAAAATCTTTCGCGGACCACTAAAATTTTTCTGGGGACCACCTGTTGAGAAACACTGGTATAGGCAGTTCTAAACTTGTATTTAACATATTACAGAAGCGTCGATTTAAATTTCGACATAAATTTTACTAATACTTGGACCCCAAAACTTCGCCCCTTCCCAGCGAAAATTTTGTCATAAATTTATCCTGACAACAAATTATGAAATAACCCTAGCAACCTCGGTCTTTGAATAAACAATAAACGTGTAGTTTGCGTATAAACGTTTGGAACAGCCGTTTCTTAAGGATGGTTTCCAATTGACGTAGACGTAGAACGTACAAATAAAACGTATAACGTAGATTTTGTTGCTTTGGTTTCCAATAAACTTAGAATATCGTGTCAAAACTATTTAAGTTAACCTCTTTGTAAAAGAAGTTTCTTAAAAAGTGTCGAATAACATGTATTCGTAACGTCAAATAATATGGACGACGATTTAGCAATGCTAGCAATTGTTATTGTTACTGTTATGCTAATTAGTAGTTTATGTTAAAATATTAAAAGCAATGTTATATCACGATAGTTTAGACCAATTTTGCAATCATTGCCGTGGGTGTCAGCCGCCCTTATGCAAACATACATAAGACCGGTTTTTCTAGAATCGAACTAAATGTCGCTAGTGCGCAAACTTTCATAAGATCGCTTTCTACTAGTAGGGTTCTATAGCATCGACCCAAAATTCGGCCCATTTGTTGCGTCGCCCGTGTGCACTGCACACGCTGCGGTCCTGTGCGCCGAAAAGTTTCCACAATTAGTTTATCTATTTATATAATAGATTAAACAATGTATTATATATTCATTATTAAACACAATAATCTAACCATAGTAATTTTTTATTTCCCTTATTTCAATACCGTGAACCAAACAAATGTTGACTAGTTGAAATGTTTTGTCATCTTCTATCATTTTTTTTTTTTTTTTTTTTATTGGCCGATTTAAAAACCTAGACGTGAAATACAAAAATACGAATATTCTACGTGAACGTTTCTCCATATACGTCTAAATTGAACTCTATTGAAGCGCCATTTTGTAAGTACGCAAGCGCGGAACGTTCCGTTCCGATTCTGAACTGTGTTGAAACAAACCTATAAAAACATTACTCATAAAGATGTCTTCAATAATTATTAATATTAACACCTATTTGGGTTAATGTTCCGTATAAGTCCACCAGGCATAACTCGTCAGACAGAACGAGTATGCTAGTTGGAATGAGATTTGGACTTGACGAAGCGCCGCCCCTTTCTTTCAAAATATAACATTTACGATTCTGAAATCTAAATAAGTACTTGATAGTTATACGTTTTGAAATCCAAGCAATTATTTAATAAGTGTTTGTTAACATTTAGCTCGTATTAAGGTTTTTAAAGAAAAACTTGAATAACGAAATTTCAATATTTATACGCTTAAAGTCATATTTAAATAGTTTGAATGAGATTTATAGTATACATATGTTGAAAAACACTAACTTTATTAAAAGAGAGTTCATTCATACATACCAAATTATGTAAATGTATTAAAAATGTATAAAGCATTTATATATCTTCACTATATGCAAACAAACAATGATAAAACTAGTAGGCAAATCCAGAGCCGTGAAAATCGCCACAGAATACCTTTTTATATAAAATTATCCACCCTTTTTATAACTCTTTGAAGTTGTACGCGATAAAATTTAGCTATCACATTTTGGGTTTAAATTTGGGAAAAAATGGATAGCATTTAGATCACATTGCAATTATATAAATCAGGGGTCTGGGAACTTTTTGGGACATTTACATTCAGACACAATCAGACCCTCATTCATACACCACCTTAACACCTCTTTCATATCCTTACTCTCCATATTACTTAAAAAATTGAAATAATTATCAGCCATTTTCCAAGTTTCAGGAACTAACTATGTAAATAACACCTGTGTACACACCTTCCTCCCTTGATTCTAAATTGCACAAAAGTTGTGTCTGATTACACCGAGCACATATGCAAGAATTATTACTATTGGTTCCCCACTCTTACATATATTCTATTCTAAACATACAGCCTAGTTCTAATTTGACGCGGTGGACTTATACGGAACATTAACCCCTATTTGTGTTATTAAAATAAGAAATTGTAGGTATGTCTTAATTTTTTACGAAGATAGTATTTTTTTATTGCGACGTGTCTTTATTTCGGCGCTTTGGGCGACATCTACTAACAAATTTGGCGATTATAGAATAGCTTAACCTGGCAACCCTGCATGCAAGTGTGCGTTATCGCTTGTTGTCTGTTTGCCGTTCAAGGTTGCAGGCAGGCGGGAAACTGTTCACGATTCAAACGTTTACGTTGCGTTTTTAATTTATCTTATGCTTTCTTTAATTCTTTGTACACTTCACTTCTTTATTATTGTTTCACTTTAGCGCTTAACGTTTACATTTTACTGTTTTCTCCTCTGTTTATATTTCTTTTGTTCATTTACTTCATATTTTCTACTTCATACATATGTTATAATATTATTGTTCTTTTCGACTTTAAACTGTTATACGCAACTTTATTACTGTTTTTCTCTCCACTTTAATTGTTCTTTTTCCACTTTAATTGTTCTTTCTCCACTTAAATTGTTCTTTCTCGTCTTAAATTTTTCAGAATAGAGGTATATATTATTTTACTACCGCGTACTGCCGGTTATGTAACGCGAAATTTATCAACGATTTTCGATCAAACGAATCACTTCCGAACTTTTTTCAGCACGCCATTGGATTCAGCGATACTTTCTGTATAGGTATGTCTAATTTCATAGTTTCAGGATGTCTTAATCAAATAGAATAATTTTTCAGAATAGAGGTATACTAGGGGTACAAACGTAAATTAATTAACCGATTTGGGTGCCACGACACTCTCACCGGGGTGCCACCAGTTTAAAAAATTATTTCAACGTTAAATTGCTCAGAACTTCCTCTTTGTTATAGGCTAATGATAATAATAATAATAATTTTTACTGACGTTTCGTGGATGTACCGCGGGCGCGCCCTAGGTGCGTAACTTCGATAACCACGTGACAGACAAAAAACGAGTGGTTAGGGATAGGGATTGGGATTGGCATAGTGTTTGTGATAATAATAATAAAGTAATAATGATTATTATAAAAATAATTGGTTGTGAAGCGACGAGTTTTATAATCGAAAAGTGCGGCAAAATGTCTTATTATATTAAAACGAGTCGCGAAGCGACGAGTTTTGTGAAAGTGGGGGGAGAAGCCCGGCCTAGCCGGGCTCAGGTCCCTAGTTTAACATATTTTTATTAAAAACACAAAAAATGCGTTATTTTCCGAAAACATAATCTGATAAAAAATTCCTGTTGTACTATTCCGGTTCACACAAAAGTGCATTACTTAGATTTTTTTCAGATTTTTAGTTTAAACTACAGGGTGTGGGACAAAAAACTTTTTTTGCACAATTTTGGCAAAAATCGCGTCAAAATAATTTATTTTGCAAAAATAAAATTTTGACCGTTAATCCACGTACTAAGGGCTTTCATTTGATACCCTACTCAGAATTTTAAAAAAATATATTTTTTTTTTTTCGATGTGCACGTATTTGTTTATATTTTCAGGGGGATATGTTTTTTAGATGTTTTAGTATTTTTCATATGTGCGGGTCAAAGAGTTGTATAAGCATGCCAAATTTCAACTCCCTAGGTTTAGCCGTTTACAATTTTTACCGAACAGACAGACAGACAGACAGACAGACAGACAGACAGACAGACAGACGACAAAATGACGGTATAAGGGTTTTTTGGTTATACCTACAAAATCCTAAAAATACCGAATTGTTATCGCAAACCGGCTGTTGTTTATGACATGCAGGTGTGTGTTATCGCTTGTGTTCTGTTTACCGTTCAAGGTCGCAGGCAGGCGGGAAACTGTTCACGATTCAAACGTTTACGTTGCGTGTTTAATTTATCTTATGCTTTCTTTAATTCTTTGTACACTTCACTTCATTATTATTGTTTTACTTTAGCGCTTAACGTTTACACTTTACTGTTTTCTCATCTGTTTATATTTCTTTTGTTCATTTACTTCATATTTTCCACTTCTTACATAGATATGTTATAATATTATTGTTCTTTTCGACTTTAAACTGTTATACGCAACTTTATTACTGTTTTTCTCTCCACTTTAATTGTTCTTTTTCTACTTTAATTGTTCTTTCTCCACTTTTATTACTTTCACTCAGTGGCGGATTAAGCCTTCACCGGGCGGGGGGACGGGTTCGTTGGACCCTTGAAAATTACGGGCCCAAGACAATTGTCTTTTTAGGGTTTTGTAGGTATGACCAAAAAACCCTTATACCGTCATTTTGTCGTCTGTCTGTCTGTTCGGTAAAAATTGTAGCCAAACGGCTAAACCTAGAGAGTTGAAATTTGGCATGCTTATACAACTCTTTGACCCGCACGTAGGAAAAATACTAAAACATCATAAAAAAACATACCCCCCTAAAAATATAAACAAATATGTGCTCATCGAAAACAAAAATATTTTTTTTTAATTCTGAGTAGGGTATCAAATGAAAGCCCTTAGTACGTGGATTAACGATCAAATTTTTATTTTGGCAAAATAAATTATTTTGATGCGATTTTTGCCAAAAATGTGCAAAAAAAATTTTGTCCCACACCCTTTAACCCAGATGGTTTAAACTAAAAATCTAAAAAAATTCTAAGTAATGTATATTGGTGTGAACCGAAATAGTACAACAGGAATTTTTGATCAGTTTATGTTTTTGGAAAATAACGTATTTTTTGTGGTTTTTGGTTCACAAAGTACAAAAGTTATACCAATGTAAGACACTCACATGCATGGCGTGCGATGGCGACATGCGTTAGGGCACTCTTAAACAGGCTGGAAAACGAAGGGTTTCGAGTTCGAGTACGGACGGAGTGAATTTTATTTTTTCTGTTTTTTTTTTGCATTTTTATTATGTTGAAATTATTTTGTCAAAATTCTAGTTATATTTTGACAAATGTTGTATTTAATTTTTAAGAGCGTAAATTTATTAACCAGTCTTATTATATGATTAACAGACGATAAATTATTTTAAAAATATCGTTCATTTTGCCGTGATTACTACAAAGTAAAATTTGTCCTACACACTCAGCATACCGCCTTCACTTATTATATACCTGCGAAACCCTGAAATGTGTGAATATTCACACTTCACATCAATTTTTTGTCTTTGCGAAAGTCCGCCACTGCTTTCACTCCACTTTTTACTCACTGTTTCTCACGTAACTTCCACTTTACTTACAACTCTCAGAGGCGGATTTAAGGGCGGGCGCACCGGGCGGGCGCACCGGGCGCGCGCCCTGGGCCTTGACTTCTGAAGGGCCCCGCAAAACCCCATCTTTCCACTAATGACACCAAGTTTTGTTTCATATGTATAATATTAATTACTTACAAGTTTACAATCGGCGGTAAAACCTAGTAGTATGTTTATATTCGCTTATTTATTTAAAAATATGGTTAACATGTATTTTCCCTGTCTCTCTCTTTTTTAAGGGGCCCAATATTGTCTCGTGCGCCCGGGGCCTCAACCAGCCTTAATCCACCTCTGACAGCTCTTCACCTTCATTGTCTCACTTTCAACTTTACACTACTTTCGCAACAGCCATCAACATGTGCAGCCGCAATTGCACTTCGTTTTGTTTCTTCGCGATATTAACAACTTTTATTTCACACTCTTTTTTAAAAAAATCTTTCTCAAACACGCGACACCATCCCCGGTGATAGAATGCCCCATAAGTTGTGGCATTCTATGGTGGGGTTTGATTATTCGGTTTTTATTATTAATTAAATTTATTGAAGATAGAATTAATAGTACAAAAGTATGATAATATAATATGTGTGCGATTGCGACTACTGGCTACGGCTGTTGGCTTCAGACTGACTCGTTGAATGTGAAAATAAGCTCCCGCACCCCCATAAAGAATGTGTTCAGATTTTTTCAGTTGAGTCATATTTATATGTCAAATTGATCAAAATAAAAAGTGAAAAGCAAAAAGAATAAATTTCCATAAGAAAATATACTTGTTGAAAAATAATTTTTTATTATTATTTATTAGAAAAATAACAGGGAAAAAATATATACTTAATGATTCTTTTTCTGCCCAAAAACAATAAATAATACAATAATACAAATAATACAATCATACAATAATACAAAAATATATGTAATACACAAGGTTATTATGTAACACACGTAATAGTTGCGAACCGAGTTTGTGGTGTGTGTACCACACCGCAATACACTCTACTGTAGAGTGTAGTGTTCAGTTATTTTGAATGACTTCTTACACTTATAAAACCCTGAAATGTGTGAAAATTCACACTTCACATAATTATTATTATTTTTTTTTTTTAAGTCATCGCATTTATTTTCACCTGTCTAATAAAATAAAATGAAAAAATGAAGAATGATATAGACCAATGAATTGACTTGGGGCGCCGCGGAAAAAAATTAATACATTAAGGGCGCCGGGAACCGAAAAAGTTTGTGAACCACTGATTTAACACACAAAATACATTTTCTTAGAGGTTAAGATTCCTAAAAAAATCCGGAACTCTAAAAATAAAAATTGTTCAATTGTGGAAACTAGATGCGCTCAAAATTCTGATGACGTCACAGGTCAAAATGAAGATTCGAGTGTTAAAAAAATCTAGACTATTTAAAATTTAAATAAACTAGTTTTTTATATAAATTTTATAAATTTCTATAAATCGTCTCGCACCCTTGGGGGTGCCGGTACCCTCGGTTGGGAACCACTGGTCTAGACTATTAGTAAATAAAAGATAATAATAATGGATGTAAAATATATTCAAAAGCTTCTTGATTTTGATGCGATTCAGGACTGTGCACGGGGCCTCAAAGAAAATAAGAATTATAGTGTATTATTTATTTATTTATTTATTAATTTCTTAAATTATTTATTTATTAATTTATTTTTTTATTTATTTCATTTGTTACATTTGTTACATTTATTACATTTAGCACATTTATTACATTTTTACATTTATTACACTGATTACATTTATTTATTTATTACATTCATTTATTAAGGAATGCTGTGATTACAGTATAAACTGGGTTTCGTGATTTTTGAAAACACCAAACACCAGATTATAATACAGCAGAATCGTCCAACAGAATCAATTAAATAAATAATGAGTGTTTTATGATCAAACTTCTATTACAAAATTTGGATATCTAAAAATATATTTGAAAAATTAAACAATCTAAATAAGTCGTTAGAAGGGAACCATATAAATACGATTAATAAAAATGATAAAATCATAGGATTAAAACTTAAAAATTGATGTGAAGTGTGAATTTTCACACATTCCAGGGTTTCGCAGGTATATAGTAAGTGAATGATGATTATTTGGGATGCCAAAACAAATTTTATGTGAAAATATTTGTTTTGTTAATTTTAATTCGAATGCCTAATAGGTACCATTATTTAGGTTTCTAAATATGTGCAGTATTTTTTTTATATAGCAAGGTTAACTAAGATTTTGAAAATTGCGCCTATGGCTTCCATTGGTTGTCATAAGCTCCGTCCCTCTGATTTCGTGTACATTGAAACATAGAATTAAATTATAATTTCAATAATTTCCACTGGTTATTAAATTTACGCTTTTAAAAATTTAATGCATCATTGGTCAAAATATAATTGAAAAAATAATTTAAACAAAATAAAAAAGCAAAAAAAATTTTTTTGGTCGTTTTGTGTTTCACACTCTTATAATTCTCATAATCATATCACGTCATAAAATTTTCACAATAAAAGGCGCTTATTGTATATCGGTTTAATATTAATTTATAACTTATATATTCTAATTAGAATTTCAATTATTTTGTTGTGTTTTGAACAGTTTATGTACACTGGTTATTGTGTGTAATCTCTATACTGTACTTTTTTTGTAATTATTACTAAGGGAGAATAAATTTTTGTGTTTTATAGTTGACAGTATATTTAATTTTGTTACACGTTTCTAAGATGGAAACTTTATTTATTTGTAGTGTATTTCGGTGGTATAGGCCAGTGTTTCTCAACCAAAAACGCACCGCGGACCAGTATAATATATAATTTTCTAAAGCGGACCACTAATTGAGAAGTGACATTACCGGTGGCGGCGCTTCCAACAGGTTAATTTAAGCACAGTACATTTTTATTTTATGAAAATTCGAGTAAATATTTGCGAAATTTTCTAATTTTTAAGCGCTGCACATGTATCGAGGTGTATAACAGAAGGTGGGCATCAAATTACAGTATTTAAAGTAATTTCAGTAGATTTATTGAAGTGTAATTTGTAGTTCAGCAGGTGTTAAATTTTATGTGGTGTACATCTGAGTGTCGGTCATCTGAATTTACAATATATGGATTCTGTTTGTAAACAAGTGCATTATGTTCATTGCCTCATAAAATAAAATTAGTTTTAGTTGGACAGAAGCAGCTAACAGTTAGATATGCAACTTGCAGGTGCAAACGTATTAGTGCAGTTTTGTTTTTCTGCTACAAATGTATAGAACAAACTCGTATAGTATCAGTTACTTTTTAACTCAAAATATATTCCCATGCCTTCCTCCTATCCATAATCAAATCTTTTCCCAATCTGGACTTAATATTAACTTTCCCTCCATTTTTCTTAAGAAAAGTAAAAAACTAAGATACCTATCTTTGTCCTGTCTTGAATGGCAGCCAAAAACACTACAATTTGTTCTACGTTTATAGTTTTCCACAACTTCTATCGACATTCTAAAAAAAAATTCAACACTAGAACATATGTAATAAGTTCAAACAGTACTATAATAATAATAATAATAATAATAAGTTTATTGACTTAATTACATATTATATCATGTTTTAGGTCAGTCATACAGGATTATAGTTACAAATAATATCAGAATTGATACATAAGAAATTCTTCTGTGGAGTAAAATGCAATTTCAGCAAAGAATTTTTTTATTGTAGATTTAAAATTGATGTAATCTAAATTCTTTATATTGCTTGGAAGTTTATTTATAAATTTAATTCCGAAATAGTTCTCACAATTTCTTGATTTACTCAGTCTTAAAAAATTCGGATATATGTTGGAATTATTTCTTGTGTGATAGTTATGAACACTACTGTAAGTGGGAAGATTGCTTATTTGTTTTTTGTGCATATGTAGCAGAGAGTTATAAATATATAAAGATGGTAGCGTCATAATATTAAGTATTTTAAATTGGTGTCGACAGTCTGTTCTGTAAGGAGTCGAAGTCAGAACTCTAATGGCTCGCCTTTGTAGAGCGAATATTCTGTCAGCAGCTGGAGAATGTCCCCATGCTAAGAGTGCGTAGGATATGTGAGAGTGAAATAATGCATAATACGCCACCATTAGAACATCCCTGGTTACAGACTGTACTAAGTTTCGGAATAGGAATATAACTGAGCACAGTCTGCTTGATAAGCAGGTTACATGCTGATGCCAAGTTAGGTTGGGATCAACATGCAAACCTAGGAATTTTACGTGGTCCTGGTTAGCGAAATCATTTCTGCGTAGTGTTATTAATATTTGTTGGGTCTTATCTAGGTTTAGTGATAGTTTATTGGTATCAAACCAGTATTTAGCTTTATCTAACGTAGATACACTGCGTGACAGGGCGTTAGTCAGGGAGCGTGATTTGAAAACCAACGTTGTGTCGTCGGCATAGAGTATACTGGTTTGATCCGTATAAGTCGGGAAGTCGTTGATATATATGAGGAACAGTAAGGGACCAAGAATGGAACCCTGTGGGACCCCTATATTAACGGTCAGGAAATCTGATTTATGGTCTTTAGCTAACACTTGCTGTTTCCTTTCCCGTAGGTAGGATTCCACTAGTTTGCAACTGCGATCATCAAAGCCATAATATGCAAGTTTTTTTAATAGAATCTGGTGAGATACACAGTCGAAAGCTTTCGTTAGGTCTAAAAAAGTTGACAAACAAAACTCATCAGATTCGATACCGTTTGATATTTCATCAAGAAAAGATAGAATGGCGCAAGTAGTAGACCTGTTGGATCTGAATCCGTACTGTCTGTCGTGGAATAGGCTATTATTTTCAAAATAGGAGAAAATTTGTTTGGACAGGATTTTTTCAAAAATTTTTGAGAACACGGGTAATAAGGATATGGGCCGATAATTTCCCGGATCATTATTATCACCTTTTTTATGGATAGGGGTAATAGTGGCTATTTTTAGTGCATCAGGGAATTTATTGGAGGAAATACCGCAATTAATGATTTTTGTTAAGGGTCTAATAATAGTGTCCTTTACCGATTTTAGTATCTGGGTATTAATTCCAAGATAATCTTTTGCTTTGCTATTATTAAGACCATCAATTGCATCCCTGACCGCTATGCAGGACACACGGGTAAAGGAAAAGATTACTAGAGCGCATAGTACATTATTTGACCACCAAACTGCGTATTCGAGCGTGTCAGTTCTCAATAATAATTGTTGGTTCATTTTTTGAAAGAAAACAAATATATTTAATGTGCTACTAAATACATTTATATTATTTGTAGAAAATCACAGAAAGTTTACAGAAAATAAACACAATATATATTATTCACATAAAAAATGTGCATAAATAATAAAAAAACAACTGCAAAAAACACATATAAAATCTTTCGCGGACCACTAAAATTTTTCTGGGGACCACCTGTTGAGAAACACTGGTATAGGCAGTTCTAAACTTGTATTTAACATATTACAGAAGCGTCGATTTAAATTTCGACATAAATTTTACTAATACTTGGACCCCAAAACTTCGCCCCTTCCCAGCGAAAATTTTGTCATAAATTTATCCTGACAACAAATTATGAAATAACCCTAGCAACCTCGGTCTTTGAATAAACAATAAACGTGTAGTTTGCGTATAAACGTTTGGAACAGCCGTTTCTTAAGGATGGTTTCCAATTGACGTAGACGTAGAACGTACAAATAAAACGTATAACGTAGATTTTGTTGCTTTGGTTTCCAATAAACTTAGAATATCGTGTCAAAACTATTTAAGTTAACCTCTTTGTAAAAGAAGTTTCTTAAAAAGTGTCGAATAACATGTATTCGTAACGTCAAATAATATGGACGACGATTTAGCAATGCTAGCAATTTTTATTGTTACTGTTATGCTAATTAGTAGTTTATGTTAAAATATTAAAAGCAATGTTATATCACGATAGTTTAGACCAATTTTGCAATCATTGCCGTTGGTGTCAGCCGCCCTTATGCAAACATACATAAGACCGGTTTTTCTAGAATCGAACTAAATGTCGCTAGTGCGCAAACTTTCATAAGATCGCTTTCTACTAGTAGGGTTCTATAGCATCGACCCAAAATTCGGCCCATTTGTTGCGTCGCCCGTGTGCACTGCACACGCTGCGGTCCTGTGCGCCGAAAAGTTTCCACAATTAGTTTATCTATTTATATAATAGATTAAACAATGTATTATATATTCATTATTAAACACAATAATCTAACCATAGTAATTTTTTATTTCCCTTATTTCAATTACGTGAACCAAACAAATGTTGACTAGTTGAAATGTTTTGTCATCTTCTATCATTTTTTTTTTTTTTTTTTTTATTGGCCGATTTAAAAACCTAGACGTGAAATACAAAAATACGAATATTCTACGTGAACGTTTCTCCATATACGTCTAAATTGAACTCTATTGAAGCGCCATTTTGTAAGTACGCAAGCGCGGAACGTTCCGTTCCGATTCTGAACTGTGTTGAAACAAACCTATAAAAACATTACTCATAAAGATGTCTTCAATAATTATTAATATTAACACCTATTTGGGTTAATGTTCCGTATAAGTCCACCAGGCATAACTCGTCAGACAGAACGAGTATGCTAGTTGGAATGAGATTTGGACTTGACGAAGCGCCGCCCCTTTCTTTCAAAATATAACATTTACGATTCTGAAATCTAAATAAGTACTTGATAGTTATACGTTTTGAAATCCAAGCAATTATTTAATAAGTGTTTGTTAACATTTAGCTCGTATTAAGGTTTTTAAAGAAAAACTTGAATAACGAAATTTCAATATTTATACGCTTAAAGTCATATTTAAATAGTTTGAATGAGATTTATAGTATACATATGTTGAAAAACACTAACTTTATTAAAAGAGAGTTCATTCATACATACCAAATTATGTAAATGTATTAAAAATGTATAAAGCATTTATATATCTTCACTATATGCAAACAAACAATGATAAAACTAGTAGGCAAATCCAGAGCCGTGAAAATCGCCACAGAATACCTTTTTATATAAAATTATCCACCCTTTTTATAACTCTTTGAAGTTGTACGCGATAAAATTTAGCTATCACATTTTGGGTTTAAATTTGGGAAAAAATGGATAGCATTTAGATCACATTGCAATTATATAAATCAGGGGTCTGGGAACTTTTTGGGACATTTACATTCAGACACAATCAGACCCTCATTCATACACCACCTTAACACCTCTTTCATATCCTTACTCTCCATATTACTTAAAAAATTGAAATAATTATCAGCCATTTTCCAAGTTTCAGGAACTAACTATGTAAATAACACCTGTGTACACACCTTCCTCCCTTGATTCTAAATTGCACAAAAGTTGTGTCTGATTACACCGAGCACATATGCAAGAATTATTACTATTGGTTCCCCACTCTTACATATATTCTATTCTAAACATACAGCCTAGTTCTAATTTGACGCGGTGGACTTATACGGAACATTAACCCCTATTTGTGTTATTAAAATAAGAAATTGTAGGTATGTCTTAATTTTTTACGAAGATAGTATTTTTTTATTGCGACGTGTCTTTATTTCGGCGCTTTGGGCGACATCTACTAACAAATTTGGCGATTATAGAATAGCTTAACCTGGCAACCCTGCATGCAAGTGTGCGTTATCGCTTGTTGTCTGTTTGCCGTTCAAGGTTGCAGGCAGGCGGGAAACTGTTCACGATTCAAACGTTTACGTTGCGTTTTTAATTTATCTTATGCTTTCTTTAATTCTTTGTACACTTCACTTCTTTATTATTGTTTCACTTTAGCTCTTAACGTTTACATTTTACTGTTTTCTCCTCTGTTTATATTTCTTTTGTTCATTTACTTCATATTTTCTACTTCATACATATGTTATAATATTATTGTTCTTTTCGACTTTAAACTGTTATACGCAACTTTATTACTGTTTTTCTCTCCACTTTAATTGTTCTTTTTCCACTTTAATTGTTCTTTCTCCACTTAAATTGTTCTTTCTCGTCTTAAATTTTTCAGAATAGAGGTATATATTATTTTACTACCGCGTACTGCCGGTTATGTAACGCGAAATTTATCAACGATTTTCGATCAAACGAATCACTTCCGAACTTTTTTCAGCACGCCATTGGATTCAGCGATACTTTCTGTATAGGTATGTCTAATTTCATAGTTTCAGGATGTCTTAATCAAATAGAATAATTTTTCAGAATAGAGATATACTAGGGGTACAAACGTAAATTAATTAACCGATTTGGGTGCCACGACACTCTCACCGGGGTGCCACCAGTTTAAAAAATTATTTCAACGTTAAATTGCTCAGAACTTCCTCTTTGTTATAGGCTAATGATAATAATAATAATAATTTTTACTGACGTTTCGTGGATGTACCGCGGGCGCGCCCTAGGTGCGTAACTTCGATAACCACGTGACAGACAAAAAACGAGTGGTTAGGGATAGGGATTGGGATTGGCATAGTGTTTGTGATAATAATAATAAAGTAATAATGATTATTATAAAAATAATTGGTTGTGAAGCGACGAGTTTTATAATCGAAAAGTGCGGCAAAATGTCTTATTATATTAAAACGAGTCGCGAAGCGACGAGTTTTGTGAAAGTGGGGGGAGAAGCCCGGGATAGCCGGGCTCAGGTCCCTAGTTTAACATATTTTTATTAAAAACACAAAAAATGCGTTATTTTCCGAAAACATAATCTGATAAAAAATTCCTGTTGTACTATTCCGGTTCACACAAAAGTGCATTACTTAGATTTTTTTCAGATTTTTAGTTTAAACTACAGGGTGTGGGACAAAAAACTTTTTTTGCACAATTTTGGCAAAAATCGCGTCAAAATAATTTATTTTGCAAAAATAAAATTTTGACCGTTAATCCACGTACTAAGGGCTTTCATTTGATACCCTACTCAGAATTTTAAAAAAATATATATTTTTTTTTTTCGATGTGCACGTATTTGTTTATATTTTCAGGGGGATATGTTTTTTAGATGTTTTAGTATTTTTCATATGTGCGGGTCAAAGAGTTGTATAAGCATGCCAAATTTCAACTCCCTAGGTTTAGCCGTTTACAATTTTTACCGAACAGACAGACAGACAGACAGACAGACAGACAGACAGACAGACAGACGACAAAATGACGGTATAAGGGTTTTTTGGTTATACCTACAAAATCCTAAAAATACCGAATTGTTATCGCAAACCGGCTGTTGTTTATGACATGCAGGTGTGTGTTATCGCTTGTGTTCTGTTTACCGTTCAAGGTCGCAGGCAGGCGGGAAACTGTTCACGATTCAAACGTTTACGTTGCGTGTTTAATTTATCTTATGCTTTCTTTAATTCTTTGTACACTTCACTTCATTATTATTGTTTTACTTTAGCGCTTAACGTTTACACTTTACTGTTTTCTCATCTGTTTATATTTCTTTTGTTCATTTACTTCATATTTTCCACTTCTTACATAGATATGTTATAATATTATTGTTCTTTTCGACTTTAAACTGTTATACGCAACTTTATTACTGTTTTTCTCTCCACTTTAATTGTTCTTTTTCTACTTTAATTGTTCTTTCTCCACTTTTATTACTTTCACTCAGTGGCGGATTAAGCCTTCACCGGGCGGGGGGACGGGTTCGTTGGACCCTTGAAAATTACGGGCCCAAGACAATTGTCTTTTTAGGGTTTTGTAGGTATGACCAAAAAACCCTTATACCGTCATTTTGTCGTCTGTCTGTCTGTTCGGTAAAAATTGTAGCCAAACGGCTAAACCTAGAGAGTTGAAATTTGGCATGCTTATACAACTCTTTGACCCGCACGTAGGAAAAATACTAAAACATCTAAAAAACATACCCCCCTAAAAATATAAACAAATATGTGCTCATCGAAAACAAAAATATTTTTTTTTAATTCTGAGTAGGGTATCAAATGAAAGCCCTTAGTACGTGGATTAACGATCAAATTTTTATTTTGGCAAAATAAATTATTTTGATGCGATTTTTGCCAAAAATGTGCAAAAAAAATTTTGTCCCACACCCTTTAACCCAGATGGTTTAAACTAAAAATCTAAAAAAATTCTAAGTAATGTATATTGGTGTGAACCGAAATAGTACAACAGGAATTTTTGATCAGTTTATGTTTTTGGAAAATAACGTATTTTTTGTGGTTTTTGGTTCACAAAGTACAAAAGTTATACCAATGTAAGACACTCACATGCATGGCGTGCGATGGCGACATGCGTTAGGGCACTCTTAAACAGGCTGGAAAACGAAGGGTTTCGAGTTCGAGTACGGACGGAGTGAATTTTATTTTTTCTGTTTTTTTTTTGCATTTTTATTATGTTGAAATTATTTTGTCAAAATTCTAGTTATATTTTGACAAATGTTGTATTTAATTTTTAAGAGCGTAAATTTATTAACCAGTCTTATTATATGATTAACAGACGATAAATTATTTTAAAAATATCGTTCATTTTGCCGTGATTACTACAAAGTAAAATTTGTCCTACACACTCAGCATACCGCCTTCACTTATTATATACCTGCGAAACCCTGAAATGTGTGAATATTCACACTTCACATCAATTTTTTGTCTTTGCGAAAGTCCGCCACTGCTTTCACTCCACTTTTTACTCACTGTTTCTCACGTAACTTCCACTTTACTTACAACTCTCAGAGGCGGATTTAAGGGCGGGCGCACCGGGCGGGCGCACCGGGCGCGCGCCCTGGGCCTTGACTTCTGAAGGGCCCCGCAAAACCCCATCTTTCCACTAATGACACCAAGTTTTGTTTCATATGTATAATATTAATTACTTACAAGTTTACAATCGGCGGTAAAACCTAGTAGTATGTTTATATTCGCTTATTTATTTAAAAATATGGTTAACATGTATTTTCCCTGTCTCTCTCTTTTTTAAGGGGCCCAATATTGTCTCGTGCGCCCGGGGCCTCAACCAGCCTTAATCCACCTCTGACAGCTCTTCACCTTCATTGTCTCACTTTCAACTTTACACTACTTTCGCAACAGCCATCAACATGTGCAGCCGCAATTGCACTTCGTTTTGTTTCTTCGCGATATTAACAACTTTTATTTCACACTCTTTTTTAAAAAAATCTTTCTCAAACACGCGACACCATCCCCGGTGATAGAATGCCCCATAAGTTGTGGCATTCTATGGTGGGGTTTGATTATTCGGTTTTTATTATTAATTAAATTTATTGAAGATAGAATTAATAGTACAAAAGTATGATAATATAATATGTGTGCGATTGCGACTACTGGCTACGGCTGTTGGCTTCAGACTGACTCGTTGAATGTGAAAATAAGCTCCCGCACCCCCATAAAGAATGTGTTCAGATTTTTTCAGTTGAGTCATATTTATATGTCAAATTGATCAAAATAAAAAGTGAAAAGCAAAAAGAATAAATTTCCATAAGAAAATATACTTGTTGAAAAATAATTTTTTATTATTATTTATTAGAAAAATAACAGGGAAAAAATATATACTTAATGATTCTTTTTCTGCCCAAAAACAATAAATAATACAATAATACAAATAATACAATCATACAATAATACAAAAATATATGTAATACACAAGGTTATTATGTAACACACGTAATAGTTGCGAACCGAGTTTGTGGTGTGTGTACCACACCGCAATACACTCTACTGTAGAGTGTAGTGTTCAGTTATTTTGAATGACTTCTTACACTTATAAAACCCTGAAATGTGTGAAAATTCACACTTCACATAATTATTATTATTTTTTTTTTTTAAGTCATCGCATTTATTTTCACCTGTCTAATAAAATAAAATGAAAAAATGAAGAATGATATAGACCAATGAATTGACTTGGGGCGCCGCGGAAAAAAATTAATACATTAAGGGCGCCGGGAACCGAAAAAGTTTGTGAACCACTGATTTAACACACAAAATACATTTTCTTAGAGGTTAAGATTCCTAAAAAAATCCGGAACTCTAAAAATAAAAATTGTTCAATTGTGGAAACTAGATGCGCTCAAAATTCTGATGACGTCACAGGTCAAAATGAAGATTCGAGTGTTAAAAAAATCTAGACTATTTAAAATTTAAATAAACTAGTTTTTTATATAAATTTTATAAATTTCTATAAATCGTCTCGCACCCTTGGGGGTGCCGGTACCCTCGGTTGGGAACCACTGGTCTAGACTATTAGTAAATAAAAGATAATAATAATGGATGTAAAATATATTCAAAAGCTTCTTGATTTTGATGCGATTCAGGACTGTGCACGGGGCCTCAAAGAAAATAAGAATTATAGTGTATTATTTATTTATTTATTTATTAATTTCTTAAATTATTTATTTATTAATTTATTTTTTTATTTATTTCATTTGTTACATTTGTTACATTTATTACATTTAGCACATTTATTACATTTTTACATTTATTACACTGATTACATTTATTTATTTATTACATTCATTTATTAAGGAATGCTGTGATTACAGTATAAACTGGGTTTCGTGATTTTTGAAAACACCAAACACCAGATTATAATACAGCAGAATCGTCCAACAGAATCAATTAAATAAATAATGAGTGTTTTATGATCAAACTTCTATTACAAAATTTGGATATCTAAAAATATATTTGAAAAATTAAACAATCTAAATAAGTCGTTAGAAGGGAACCATATAAATACGATTAATAAAAATGATAAAATCATAGGATTAAAACTTAAAAATTGATGTGAAGTGTGAATTTTCACACATTCCAGGGTTTCGCAGGTATATAGTAAGTGAATGATGATTATTTGGGATGCCAAAACAAATTTTATGTGAAAATATTTGTTTTGTTAATTTTAATTCGAATGCCTAATAGGTACCATTATTTAGGTTTCTAAATATGTGCAGTATTTTTTTTATATAGCAAGGTTAACTAAGATTTTGAAAATTGCGCCTATGGCTTCCATTGGTTGTCATAAGCTCCGTCCCTCTGATTTCGTGTACATTGAAACATAGAATTAAATTATAATTTCAATAATTTCCACTGGTTATTAAATTTACGCTTTTAAAAATTTAATGCATCATTGGTCAAAATATAATTGAAAAAATAATTTAAACAAAATAAAAAAGCAAAAAAAATTTTTTTGGGCGTTTTGTGTTTCACACTCTTATAATTCTCATAATCATATCACGTCATAAAATTTTCACAATAAAAGGCGCTTATTGTATATCGGTTTAATATTAATTTATAACTTATATATTCTAATTAGAATTTCAATTATTTTGTTGTGTTTTGAACAGTTTATGTACACTGGTTATTGTGTGTAATCTCTATACTGTACTTTTTTTGTAATTATTACTAAGGGAGAATAAATTTTTGTGTTTTATAGTTGACAGTATATTTAATTTTGTTACACGTTTCTAAGATGGAAACTTTATTTATTTGTAGTGTATTTCGGTGGTATAGGCCAGTGTTTCTCAACCAAAAACGCACCGCGGACCAGTATAATATATAATTTTCTAAAGCGGACCACTAATTGAGAAGTGACATTACCGGTGGCGGCGCTTCCAACAGGTTAATTTAAGCACAGTACATTTTTATTTTATGAAAATTCGAGTAAATATTTGCGAAATTTTCTAATTTTTAAGCGCTGCACATGTATCGAGGTGTATAACAGAAGGTGGGCATCAAATTACAGTATTTAAAGTAATTTCAGTAGATTTATTGAAGTGTAATTTGTAGTTCAGCAGGTGTTAAATTTTATGTGGTGTACATCTGAGTGTCGGTCATCTGAATTTACAATATATGGATTCTGTTTGTAAACAAGTGCATTATGTTCATTGCCTCATAAAATAAAATTAGTTTTAGTTGGACAGAAGCAGCTAACAGTTAGATATGCAACTTGCAGGTGCAAACGTATTAGTGCAGTTTTGTTTTTCTGCTACAAATGTATAGAACAAACTCGTATAGTATCAGTTACTTTTTAACTCAAAATATATTCCCATGCCTTCCTCCTATCCATAATCAAATCTTTTCCCAATCTGGACTTAATATTAACTTTCCCTCCATTTTTCTTAAGAAAAGTAAAAAACTAAGATACCTATCTTTGTCCTGTCTTGAATGGCAGCCAAAAACACTACAATTTGTTCTACGTTTATAGTTTTCCACAACTTCTATCGACATTCTAAAAAAAAATTCAACACTAGAACATATGTAATAAGTTCAAACAGTACTATAATAATAATAATAATAATAATAAGTTTATTGACTTAATTACATATTATATCATGTTTTAGGTCAGTCATACAGGATTATAGTTACAAATAATATCAGAATTGATACATAAGAAATTCTTCTGTGGAGTAAAATGCAATTTCAGCAAAGAATTTTTTTATTGTAGATTTAAAATTGATGTAATCTAAATTCTTTATATTGCTTGGAAGTTTATTTATAAATTTAATTCCGAAATAGTTCTCACAATTTCTTGATTTACTCAGTCTTAAAAAATTCGGATATATGTTGGAATTATTTCTTGTGTGATAGTTATGAACACTACTGTAAGTGGGAAGATTGCTTATTTGTTTTTTGTGCATATGTAGCAGAGAGTTATAAATATATAAAGATGGTAGCGTCATAATATTAAGTATTTTAAATTGGTGTCGACAGTCTGTTCTGTAAGGAGTCGAAGTCAGAACTCTAATGGCTCGCCTTTGTAGAGCGAATATTCTGTCAGCAGCTGGAGAATGTCCCCATGCTAAGAGTGCGTAGGATATGTGAGAGTGAAATAATGCATAATACGCCACCATTAGAACATCCCTGGTTACAGACTGTACTAAGTTTCGGAATAGGAATATAACTGAGCACAGTCTGCTTGATAAGCAGGTTACATGCTGATGCCAAGTTAGGTTGGGATCAACATGCAAACCTAGGAATTTTACGTGGTCCTGGTTAGCGAAATCATTTCTGCGTAGTGTTATTAATATTTGTTGGGTCTTATCTAGGTTTAGTGATAGTTTATTGGTATCAAACCAGTATTTAGCTTTATCTAACGTAGATACACTGCGTGACAGGGCGTTAGTCAGGGAGCGTGATTTGAAAACCAACGTTGTGTCGTCGGCATAGAGTATACTGGTTTGATCCGTATAAGTCGGGAAGTCGTTGATATATATGAGGAACAGTAAGGGACCAAGAATGGAACCCTGTGGGACCCCTATATTAACGGTCAGGAAATCTGATTTATGGTCTTTAGCTAACACTTGCTGTTTCCTTTCCCGTAGGTAGGATTCCACTAGTTTGCAACTGCGATCATCAAAGCCATAATATGCAAGTTTTTTTAATAGAATCTGGTGAGATACACAGTCGAAAGCTTTCGTTAGGTCTAAAAAAGTTGACAAACAAAACTCATCAGATTCGATACCGTTTGATATTTCATCAAGAAAAGATAGAATGGCGCAAGTAGTAGACCTGTTGGATCTGAATCCGTACTGTCTGTCGTGGAATAGGCTATTATTTTCAAAATAGGAGAAAATTTGTTTGGACAGGATTTTTTCAAAAATTTTTGAGAACACGGGTAATAAGGATATGGGCCGATAATTTCCCGGATCATTATTATCACCTTTTTTATGGATAGGGGTAATAGTGGCTATTTTTAGTGCATCAGGGAATTTATTGGAGGAAATACCGCAATTAATGATTTTTGTTAAGGGTCTAATAATAGTGTCCTTTACCGATTTTAGTATCTGGGTATTAATTCCAAGATAATCTTTTGCTTTGCTATTATTAAGACCATCAATTGCATCCCTGACCGCTATGCAGGACACACGGGTAAAGGAAAAGATTACTAGAGCGCATAGTACATTATTTGACCACCAAACTGCGTATTCGAGCGTGTCAGTTCTCAATAATAATTGTTGGTTCATTTTTTGAAAGAAAACAAATATATTTAATGTGCTACTAAATACATTTATATTATTTGTAGAAAATCACAGAAAGTTTACAGAAAATAAACACAATATATATTATTCACATAAAAAATGTGCATAAATAATAAAAAAACAACTGCAAAAAACACATATAAAATCTTTCGCGGACCACTAAAATTTTTCTGGGGACCACCTGTTGAGAAACACTGGTATAGGCAGTTCTAAACTTGTATTTAACATATTACAGAAGCGTCGATTTAAATTTCGACATAAATTTTACTAATACTTGGACCCCAAAACTTCGCCCCTTCCCAGCGAAAATTTTGTCATAAATTTATCCTGACAACAAATTATGAAATAACCCTAGCAACCTCGGTCTTTGAATAAACAATAAACGTGTAGTTTGCGTATAAACGTTTGGAACAGCCGTTTCTTAAGGATGGTTTCCAATTGACGTAGACGTAGAACGTACAAATAAAACGTATAACGTAGATTTTGTTGCTTTGGTTTCCAATAAACTTAGAATATCGTGTCAAAACTATTTAAGTTAACCTCTTTGTAAAAGAAGTTTCTTAAAAAGTGTCGAATAACATGTATTCGTAACGTCAAATAATATGGACGACGATTTAGCAATGCTAGCAATTTTTATTGTTACTGTTATGCTAATTAGTAGTTTATGTTAAAATATTAAAAGCAATGTTATATCACGATAGTTTAGACCAATTTTGCAATCATTGCCGTTGGTGTCAGCCGCCCTTATGCAAACATACATAAGACCGGTTTTTCTAGAATCGAACTAAATGTCGCTAGTGCGCAAACTTTCATAAGATCGCTTTCTACTAGTAGGGTTCTATAGCATCGACCCAAAATTCGGCCCATTTGTTGCGTCGCCCGTGTGCACTGCACACGCTGCGGTCCTGTGCGCCGAAAAGTTTCCACAATTAGTTTATCTATTTATATAATAGATTAAACAATGTATTATATATTCATTATTAAACACAATAATCTAACCATAGTAATTTTTTATTTCCCTTATTTCAATACCGTGAACCAAACAAATGTTGACTAGTTGAAATGTTTTGTCATCTTCTATCATTTTTTTTTTTTTTTTTTTTATTGGCCGATTTAAAAACCTAGACGTGAAATACAAAAATACGAATATTCTACGTGAACGTTTCTCCATATACGTCTAAATTGAACTCTATTGAAGCGCCATTTTGTAAGTACGCAAGCGCGGAACGTTCCGTTCCGATTCTGAACTGTGTTGAAACAAACCTATAAAAACATTACTCATAAAGATGTCTTCAATAATTATTAATATTAACACCTATTTGGGTTAATGTTCCGTATAAGTCCACCAGGCATAACTCGTCAGACAGAACGAGTATGCTAGTTGGAATGAGATTTGGACTTGACGAAGCGCCGCCCCTTTCTTTCAAAATATAACATTTACGATTCTGAAATCTAAATAAGTACTTGATAGTTATACGTTTTGAAATCCAAGCAATTATTTAATAAGTGTTTGTTAACATTTAGCTCGTATTAAGGTTTTTAAAGAAAAACTTGAATAACGAAATTTCAATATTTATACGCTTAAAGTCATATTTAAATAGTTTGAATGAGATTTATAGTATACATATGTTGAAAAACACTAACTTTATTAAAAGAGAGTTCATTCATACATACCAAATTATGTAAATGTATTAAAAATGTATAAAGCATTTATATATCTTCACTATATGCAAACAAACAATGATAAAACTAGTAGGCAAATCCAGAGCCGTGAAAATCGCCACAGAATACCTTTTTATATAAAATTATCCACCCTTTTTATAACTCTTTGAAGTTGTACGCGATAAAATTTAGCTATCACATTTTGGGTTTAAATTTGGGAAAAAATGGATAGCATTTAGATCACATTGCAATTATATAAATCAGGGGTCTGGGAACTTTTTGGGACATTTACATTCAGACACAATCAGACCCTCATTCATACACCACCTTAACACCTCTTTCATATCCTTACTCTCCATATTACTTAAAAAATTGAAATAATTATCAGCCATTTTCCAAGTTTCAGGAACTAACTATGTAAATAACACCTGTGTACACACCTTCCTCCCTTGATTCTAAATTGCACAAAAGTTGTGTCTGATTACACCGAGCACATATGCAAGAATTATTACTATTGGTTCCCCACTCTTACATATATTCTATTCTAAACATACAGCCTAGTTCTAATTTGACGCGGTGGACTTATACGGAACATTAACCCCTATTTGTGTTATTAAAATAAGAAATTGTAGGTATGTCTTAATTTTTTACGAAGATAGTATTTTTTTATTGCGACGTGTCTTTATTTCGGCGCTTTGGGCGACATCTACTAACAAATTTGGCGATTATAGAATAGCTTAACCTGGCAACCCTGCATGCAAGTGTGCGTTATCGCTTGTTGTCTGTTTGCCGTTCAAGGTTGCAGGCAGGCGGGAAACTGTTCACGATTCAAACGTTTACGTTGCGTTTTTAATTTATCTTATGCTTTCTTTAATTCTTTGTACACTTCACTTCTTTATTATTGTTTCACTTTAGCTCTTAACGTTTACATTTTACTGTTTTCTCCTCTGTTTATATTTCTTTTGTTCATTTACTTCATATTTTCTACTTCATACATATGTTATAATATTATTGTTCTTTTCGACTTTAAACTGTTATACGCAACTTTATTACTGTTTTTCTCTCCACTTTAATTGTTCTTTTTCCACTTTAATTGTTCTTTCTCCACTTAAATTGTTCTTTCTCGTCTTAAATTTTTCAGAATAGAGGTATATATTATTTTACTACCGCGTACTGCCGGTTATGTAACGCGAAATTTATCAACGATTTTCGATCAAACGAATCACTTCCGAACTTTTTTCAGCACGCCATTGGATTCAGCGATACTTTCTGTATAGGTATGTCTAATTTCATAGTTTCAGGATGTCTTAATCAAATAGAATAATTTTTCAGAATAGAGATATACTAGGGGTACAAACGTAAATTAATTAACCGATTTGGGTGCCACGACACTCTCACCGGGGTGCCACCAGTTTAAAAAATTATTTCAACGTTAAATTGCTCAGAACTTCCTCTTTGTTATAGGCTAATGATAATAATAATAATAATTTTTACTGACGTTTCGTGGATGTACCGCGGGCGCGCCCTAGGTGCGTAACTTCGATAACCACGTGACAGACAAAAAACGAGTGGTTAGGGATAGGGATTGGGATTGGCATAGTGTTTGTGATAATAATAATAAAGTAATAATGATTATTATAAAAATAATTGGTTGTGAAGCGACGAGTTTTATAATCGAAAAGTGCGGCAAAATGTCTTATTATATTAAAACGAGTCGCGAAGCGACGAGTTTTGTGAAAGTGGGGGGAGAAGCCCGGCATAGCCGGGCTCAGGTCCCTAGTTTAACATATTTTTATTAAAAACACAAAAAATGCGTTATTTTCCGAAAACATAATCTGATAAAAAATTCCTGTTGTACTATTCCGGTTCACACAAAAGTGCATTACTTAGATTTTTTTCAGATTTTTAGTTTAAACTACAGGGTGTGGGACAAAAAACTTTTTTTGCACAATTTTGGCAAAAATCGCGTCAAAATAATTTATTTTGCAAAAATAAAATTTTGACCGTTAATCCACGTACTAAGGGCTTTCATTTGATACCCTACTCAGAATTTTAAAAAAATATATTTTTTTTTTTTTCGATGTGCACGTATTTGTTTATATTTTCAGGGGGATATGTTTTTTAGATGTTTTAGTATTTTTCATATGTGCGGGTCAAAGAGTTGTATAAGCATGCCAAATTTCAACTCCCTAGGTTTAGCCGTTTACAATTTTTACCGAACAGACAGACAGACAGACAGACAGACAGACAGACAGACAGACAGACGACAAAATGACGGTATAAGGGTTTTTTGGTTATACCTACAAAATCCTAAAAATACCGAATTGTTATCGCAAACCGGCTGTTGTTTATGACATGCAGGTGTGTGTTATCGCTTGTGTTCTGTTTACCGTTCAAGGTCGCAGGCAGGCGGGAAACTGTTCACGATTCAAACGTTTACGTTGCGTGTTTAATTTATCTTATGCTTTCTTTAATTCTTTGTACACTTCACTTCATTATTATTGTTTTACTTTAGCGCTTAACGTTTACACTTTACTGTTTTCTCATCTGTTTATATTTCTTTTGTTCATTTACTTCATATTTTCCACTTCTTACATAGATATGTTATAATATTATTGTTCTTTTCGACTTTAAACTGTTATACGCAACTTTATTACTGTTTTTCTCTCCACTTTAATTGTTCTTTTTCTACTTTAATTGTTCTTTCTCCACTTTTATTACTTTCACTCAGTGGCGGATTAAGCCTTCACCGGGCGGGGGGACGGGTTCGTTGGACCCTTGAAAATTACGGGCCCAAGACAATTGTCTTTTTAGGGTTTTGTAGGTATGACCAAAAAACCCTTATACCGTCATTTTGTCGTCTGTCTGTCTGTTCGGTAAAAATTGTAGCCAAACGGCTAAACCTAGAGAGTTGAAATTTGGCATGCTTATACAACTCTTTGACCCGCACGTAGGAAAAATACTAAAACATCTAAAAAACATACCCCCCTAAAAATATAAACAAATATGTGCTCATCGAAAACAAAAATATTTTTTTTTAATTCTGAGTAGGGTATCAAATGAAAGCCCTTAGTACGTGGATTAACGATCAAATTTTTATTTTGGCAAAATAAATTATTTTGATGCGATTTTTGCCAAAAATGTGCAAAAAAAATTTTGTCCCACACCCTTTAACCCAGATGGTTTAAACTAAAAATCTAAAAAAATTCTAAGTAATGTATATTGGTGTGAACCGAAATAGTACAACAGGAATTTTTGATCAGTTTATGTTTTTGGAAAATAACGTATTTTTTGTGGTTTTTGGTTCACAAAGTACAAAAGTTATACCAATGTAAGACACTCACATGCATGGCGTGCGATGGCGACATGCGTTAGGGCACTCTTAAACAGGCTGGAAAACGAAGGGTTTCGAGTTCGAGTACGGACGGAGTGAATTTTATTTTTTCTGTTTTTTTTTTGCATTTTTATTATGTTGAAATTATTTTGTCAAAATTCTAGTTATATTTTGACAAATGTTGTATTTAATTTTTAAGAGCGTAAATTTATTAACCAGTCTTATTATATGATTAACAGACGATAAATTATTTTAAAAATATCGTTCATTTTGCCGTGATTACTACAAAGTAAAATTTGTCCTACACACTCAGCATACCGCCTTCACTTATTATATACCTGCGAAACCCTGAAATGTGTGAATATTCACACTTCACATCAATTTTTTGTCTTTGCGAAAGTCCGCCACTGCTTTCACTCCACTTTTTACTCACTGTTTCTCACGTAACTTCCACTTTACTTACAACTCTCAGAGGCGGATTTAAGGGCGGGCGCACCGGGCGCGCGCCCTGGGCCTTGACTTCTGAAGGGCCCCGCAAAACCCCATCTTTCCACTAATGACACCAAGTTTTGTTTCATATGTATAATATTAATTACTTACAAGTTTACAATCGGCGGTAAAACCTAGTAGTATGTTTATATTCGCTTATTTATTTAAAAATATGGTTAACATGTATTTTCCCTGTCTCTCTCTTTTTTAAGGGGCCCAATATTGTCTCGTGCGCCCGGGGCCTCAACCAGCCTTAATCCACCTCTGACAGCTCTTCACCTTCATTGTCTCACTTTCAACTTTACACTACTTTCGCAACAGCCATCAACATGTGCAGCCGCAATTGCACTTCGTTTTGTTTCTTCGCGATATTAACAACTTTTATTTCACACTCTTTTTTAAAAAAATCTTTCTCAAACACGCGACACCATCCCCGGTGATAGAATGCCCCATAAGTTGTGGCATTCTATGGTGGGGTTTGATTATTCGGTTTTTATTATTAATTAAATTTATTGAAGATAGAATTAATAGTACAAAAGTATGATAATATAATATGTGTGCGATTGCGACTACTGGCTACGGCTGTTGGCTTCAGACTGACTCGTTGAATGTGAAAATAAGCTCCCGCACCCCCATAAAGAATGTGTTCAGATTTTTTCAGTTGAGTCATATTTATATGTCAAATTGATCAAAATAAAAAGTGAAAAGCAAAAAGAATAAATTTCCATAAGAAAATATACTTGTTGAAAAATAATTTTTTATTATTATTTATTAGAAAAATAACAGGGAAAAAATATATACTTAATGATTCTTTTTCTGCCCAAAAACAATAAATAATACAATAATACAAATAATACAATCATACAATAATACAAAAATATATGTAATACACAAGGTTATTATGTAACACACGTAATAGTTGCGAACCGAGTTTGTGGTGTGTGTACCACACCGCAATACACTCTACTGTAGAGTGTAGTGTTCAGTTATTTTGAATGACTTCTTACACTTATAAAACCCTGAAATGTGTGAAAATTCACACTTCACATAATTATTATTATTTTTTTTTTTTAAGTCATCGCATTTATTTTCACCTGTCTAATAAAATAAAATGAAAAAATGAAGAATGATATAGACCAATGAATTGACTTGGGGCGCCGCGGAAAAAAATTAATACATTAAGGGCGCCGGGAACCGAAAAAGTTTGTGAACCACTGATTTAACACACAAAATACATTTTCTTGGAGGTTAAGATTCCTAAAAAAATCCGGAACTCTAAAAATAAAAATTGTTCAATTGTGGAAACTAGATGCGCTCAAAATTCTGATGACGTCACAGGTCAAAATGAAGATTCGAGTGTTAAAAAAATCTAGACTATTTAAAATTTAAATAAACTAGTTTTTTATATAAATTTTATAAATTTCTATAAATCGTCTCGCACCCTTGGGGGTGCCGGTACCCTCGGTTGGGAACCACTGGTCTAGACTATTAGTAAATAAAAGATAATAATAATGGATGTAAAATATATTCAAAAGCTTCTTGATTTTGATGCGATTCAGGACTGTGCACGGGGCCTCAAAGAAAATAAGAATTATAGTGTATTATTTATTTATTTATTTATTAATTTCTTAAATTATTTATTTATTAATTTATTTTTTTATTTATTTCATTTGTTACATTTGTTACATTTATTACATTTAGCACATTTATTACATTTTTACATTTATTACACTGATTACATTTATTTATTTATTACATTCATTTATTAAGGAATGCTGTGATTACAGTATAAACTGGGTTTCGTGATTTTTGAAAACACCAAACACCAGATTATAATACAACAGAATCGTCCAACAGAATCAATTAAATAAATAATGAGTGTTTTATGATCAAACTTCTATTACAAAATTTGGATATCTAAAAATATATTTGAAAAATTAAACAATCTAAATAAGTCGTTAGAAGGGAACCATATAAATACGATTAATAAAAATGATAAAATCATAGGATTAAAACTTAAAAATTGATGTGAAGTGTGAATTTTCACACATTCCAGGGTTTCGCAGGTATATAGTAAGTGAATGATGATTATTTGGGATGCCAAAACAAATTTTATGTGAAAATATTTGTTTTGTTAATTTTAATTCGAATGCCTAATAGGTACCATTATTTAGGTTTCTAAATATGTGCAGTATTTTTTTTATATAGCAAGGTTAACTAAGATTTTGAAAATTGCGCCTATGGCTTCCATTGGTTGTCATAAGCTCCGTCCCTCTGATTTCGTGTACATTGAAACATAGAATTAAATTATAATTTCAATAATTTCCACTGGTTATTAAATTTACGCTTTTAAAAATTTAATGCATCATTGGTCAAAATATAATTGAAAAAATAATTTAAACAAAATAAAAAAGCAAAAAAAATTTTTTTGGGCGTTTTGTGTTTCACACTCTTATAATTCTCATAATCATATCACGTCATAAAATTTTCACAATAAAAGGCGCTTATTGTATATCGGTTTAATATTAATTTATAACTTATATATTCTAATTAGAATTTCAATTATTTTGTTGTGTTTTGAACAGTTTATGTACACTGGTTATTGTGTGTAATCTCTATACTGTACTTTTTTTGTAATTATTACTAAGGGAGAATAAATTTTTGTGTTTTATAGTTGACAGTATATTTAATTTTGTTACACGTTTCTAAGATGGAAACTTTATTTATTTGTAGTGTATTTCGGTGGTATAGGCCAGTGTTTCTCAACCAAAAACGCACCGCGGACCAGTATAATATATAATTTTCTAAAGCGGACCACTAATTGAGAAGTGACATTACCGGTGGCGGCGCTTCCAACAGGTTAATTTAAGCACAGTACATTTTTATTTTATGAAAATTCGAGTAAATATTTGCGAAATTTTCTAATTTTTAAGCGCTGCACATGTATCGAGGTGTATAACAGAAGGTGGGCATCAAATTACAGTATTTAAAGTAATTTCAGTAGATTTATTGAAGTGTAATTTGTAGTTCAGCAGGTGTTAAATTTTATGTGGTGTACATCTGAGTGTCGGTCATCTGAATTTACAATATATGGATTCTGTTTGTAAACAAGTGCATTATGTTCATTGCCTCATAAAATAAAATTAGTTTTAGTTGGACAGAAGCAGCTAACAGTTAGATATGCAACTTGCAGGTGCAAACGTATTAGTGCAGTTTTGTTTTTCTGCTACAAATGTATAGAACAAACTCGTATAGTATCAGTTACTTTTTAACTCAAAATATATTCCCATGCCTTCCTCCTATCCATAATCAAATCTTTTCCCAATCTGGACTTAATATTAACTTTCCCTCCATTTTTCTTAAGAAAAGTAAAAAACTAAGATACCTATCTTTGTCCTGTCTTGAATGGCAGCCAAAAACACTACAATTTGTTCTACGTTTATAGTTTTCCACAACTTCTATCGACATTCTAAAAAAAAATTCAACACTAGAACATATGTAATAAGTTCAAACAGTACTATAATAATAATAATAATAATAATAAGTTTATTGACTTAATTACATATTATATCATGTTTTAGGTCAGTCATACAGGATTATAGTTACAAATAATATCAGAATTGATACATAAGAAATTCTTCTGTGGAGTAAAATGCAATTTCAGCAAAGAATTTTTTTATTGTAGATTTAAAATTGATGTAATCTAAATTCTTTATATTGCTTGGAAGTTTATTCATAAATTTAATTCCGAAATAGTTCTCACAATTTCTTGATTTACTCAGTCTTAAAAAATTCGGATATATGTTGGAATTATTTCTTGTGTGATAGTTATGAACACTACTGTAAGTGGGAAGATTGCTTATTTGTTTTTTGTGCATATGTAGCAGAGAGTTATAAATATATAAAGATGGTAGCGTCATAATATTAAGTATTTTAAATTGGTGTCGACAGTCTGTTCTGTAAGGAGTCGAAGTCAGAACTCTAATGGCTCGCCTTTGTAGAGCGAATATTCTGTCAGCAGCTGGAGAATGTCCCCATGCTAAGAGTGCGTAGGATATGTGAGAGTGAAATAATGCATAATACGCCACCATTAGAACATCCCTGGTTACAGACTGTACTAAGTTTCGGAATAGGAATATAACTGAGCACAGTCTGCTTGATAAGCAGGTTACATGCTGATGCCAAGTTAGGTTGGGATCAACATGCAAACCTAGGAATTTTACGTGGTCCTGGTTAGCGAAATCATTTCTGCGTAGTGTTATTAATATTTGTTGGGTCTTATCTAGGTTTAGTGATAGTTTATTGGTATCAAACCAGTATTTAGCTTTATCTAACGTAGATACACTGCGTGACAGGGCGTTAGTCAGGGAGCGTGATTTGAAAACCAACGTTGTGTCGTCGGCATAGAGTATACTGGTTTGATCCGTATAAGTCGGGAAGTCGTTGATATATATGAGGAACAGTAAGGGACCAAGAATGGAACCCTGTGGGACCCCTATATTAACGGTCAGGAAATCTGATTTATGGTCTTTAGCTAACACTTGCTGTTTCCTTTCCCGTAGGTAGGATTCCACTAGTTTGCAACTGCGATCATCAAAGCCATAATATGCAAGTTTTTTTAATAGAATCTGGTGAGATACACAGTCGAAAGCTTTCGTTAGGTCTAAAAAAGTTGACAAACAAAACTCATCAGATTCGATACCGTTTGATATTTCATCAAGAAAAGATAGAATGGCGCAAGTAGTAGACCTGTTGGATCTGAATCCGTACTGTCTGTCGTGGAATAGGCTATTATTTTCAAAATAGGAGAAAATTTGTTTGGACAGGATTTTTTCAAAAATTTTTGAGAACACGGGTAATAAGGATATGGGCCGATAATTTCCCGGATCATTATTATCACCTTTTTTATGGATAGGGGTAATAGTGGCTATTTTTAGTGCATCAGGGAATTTATTGGAGGAAATACCGCAATTAATGATTTTTGTTAAGGGTCTAATAATAGTGTCCTTTACCGATTTTAGTATCTGGGTATTAATTCCAAGATAATCTTTTGCTTTGCTATTATTAAGACCATCAATTGCATCCCTGACCGCTATGCAGGACACACGGGTAAAGGAAAAGATTACTAGAGCGCATAGTACATTATTTGACCACCAAACTGCGTATTCGAGCGTGTCAGTTCTCAATAATAATTGTTGGTTCATTTTTTGAAAGAAAACAAATATATTTAATGTGCTACTAAATACATTTATTTTATTTGTAGAAAATCACAGAAAGTTTACAGAAAATAAACACAATATATATTATTCACATAAAAAATGTGCATAAATAATAAAAAAACAACTGCAAAAAACACATATAAAATCTTTCGCGGACCACTAAAATTTTTCTGGGGACCACCTGTTGAGAAACACTGGTATAGGCAGTTCTAAACTTGTATTTAACATATTACAGAAGCGTCGATTTAAATTTCGACATAAATTTTACTAATACTTGGACCCCAAAACTTCGCCCCTTCCCAGCGAAAATTTTGTCATAAATTTATCCTGACAACAAATTATGAAATAACCCTAGCAACCTCGGTCTTTGAATAAACAATAAACGTGTAGTTTGCGTATAAACGTTTGGAACAGCCGTTTCTTAAGGATGGTTTCCAATTGACGTAGACGTAGAACGTACAAATAAAACGTATAACGTAGATTTTGTTGCTTTGGTTTCCAATAAACTTAGAATATCGTGTCAAAACTATTTAAGTTAACCTCTTTGTAAAAGAAGTTTCTTAAAAAGTGTCGAATAACATGTATTCGTAACGTCAAATAATATGGACGACGATTTAGCAATGCTAGCAATTTTTATTGTTACTGTTATGCTAATTAGTAGTTTATGTTAAAATATTAAAAGCAATGTTATATCACGATAGTTTAGACCAATTTTGCAATCATTGCCGTTGGTGTCAGCCGCCCTTATGCAAACATACATAAGACCGGTTTTTCTAGAATCGAACTAAATGTCGCTAGTGCGCAAACTTTCATAAGATCGCTTTCTACTAGTAGGGTTCTATAGCATCGACCCAAAATTCGGCCCATTTGTTGCGTCGCCCGTGTGCACTGCACACGCTGCGGTCCTGTGCGCCGAAAAGTTTCCACAATTAGTTTATCTATTTATATAATAGATTAAACAATGTATTATATATTCATTATTAAACACAATAATCTAACCATAGTAATTTTTTATTTCCCTTATTTCAATACCGTGAACCAAACAAATGTTGACTAGTTGAAATGTTTTGTCATCTTCTATCATTTTTTTTTTTTTTTTTTTTATTGGCCGATTTAAAAACCTAGACGTGAAATACAAAAATACGAATATTCTACGTGAACGTTTCTCCATATACGTCTAAATTGAACTCTATTGAAGCGCCATTTTGTAAGTACGCAAGCGCGGAACGTTCCGTTCCGATTCTGAACTGTGTTGAAACAAACCTATAAAAACATTACTCATAAAGATGTCTTCAATAATTATTAATATTAACACCTATTTGGGTTAATGTTCCGTATAAGTCCACCAGGCATAACTCGTCAGACAGAACGAGTATGCTAGTTGGAATGAGATTTGGACTTGACGAAGCGCCGCCCCTTTCTTTCAAAATATAACATTTACGATTCTGAAATCTAAATAAGTACTTGATAGTTATACGTTTTGAAATCCAAGCAATTATTTAATAAGTGTTTGTTAACATTTAGCTCGTATTAAGGTTTTTAAAGAAAAACTTGAATAACGAAATTTCAATATTTATACGCTTAAAGTCATATTTAAATAGTTTGAATGAGATTTATAGTATACATATGTTGAAAAACACTAACTTTATTAAAAGAGAGTTCATTCATACATACCAAATTATGTAAATGTATTAAAAATGTATAAAGCATTTATATATCTTCACTATATGCAAACAAACAATGATAAAACTAGTAGGCAAATCCAGAGCCGTGAAAATCGCCACAGAATACCTTTTTATATAAAATTATCCACCCTTTTTATAACTCTTTGAAGTTGTACGCGATAAAATTTAGCTATCACATTTTGGGTTTAAATTTGGGAAAAAATGGATAGCATTTAGATCACATTGCAATTATATAAATCAGGGGTCTGGGAACTTTTTGGGACATTTACATTCAGACACAATCAGACCCTCATTCATACACCACCTTAACACCTCTTTCATATCCTTACTCTCCATATTACTTAAAAAATTGAAATAATTATCAGCCATTTTCCAAGTTTCAGGAACTAACTATGTAAATAACACCTGTGTACACACCTTCCTCCCTTGATTCTAAATTGCACAAAAGTTGTGTCTGATTACACCGAGCACATATGCAAGAATTATTACTATTGGTTCCCCACTCTTACATATATTCTATTCTAAACATACAGCCTAGTTCTAATTTGACGCGGTGGACTTATACGGAACATTAACCCCTATTTGTGTTATTAAAATAAGAAATTGTAGGTATGTCTTAATTTTTTACGAAGATAGTATTTTTTTATTGCGACGTGTCTTTATTTCGGCGCTTTGGGCGACATCTACTAACAAATTTGGCGATTATAGAATAGCTTAACCTGGCAACCCTGCATGCAAGTGTGCGTTATCGCTTGTTGTCTGTTTGCCGTTCAAGGTTGCAGGCAGGCGGGAAACTGTTCACGATTCAAACGTTTACGTTGCGTTTTTAATTTATCTTATGCTTTCTTTAATTCTTTGTACACTTCACTTCTTTATTATTGTTTCACTTTAGCGCTTAACGTTTACATTTTACTGTTTTCTCCTCTGTTTATATTTCTTTTGTTCATTTACTTCATATTTTCTACTTCATACATATGTTATAATATTATTGTTCTTTTCGACTTTAAACTGTTATACGCAACTTTATTACTGTTTTTCTCTCCACTTTAATTGTTCTTTTTCCACTTTAATTGTTCTTTCTCCACTTAAATTGTTCTTTCTCGTCTTAAATTTTTCAGAATAGAGGTATATATTATTTTACTACCGCGTACTGCCGGTTATGTAACGCGAAATTTATCAACGATTTTCGATCAAACGAATCACTTCCGAACTTTTTTCAGCACGCCATTGGATTCAGCGATACTTTCTGTATAGGTATGTCTAATTTCATAGTTTCAGGATGTCTTAATCAAATAGAATAATTTTTCAGAATAGAGGTATACTAGGGGTACAAACGTAAATTAATTAACCGATTTGGGTGCCACGACACTCTCACCGGGGTGCCACCAGTTTAAAAAATTATTTCAACGTTAAATTGCTCAGAACTTCCTCTTTGTTATAGGCTAATGATAATAATAATAATAATTTTTACTGACGTTTCGTGGATGTACCGCGGGCGCGCCCTAGGTGCGTAACTTCGATAACCACGTGACAGACAAAAAACGAGTGGTTAGGGATAGGGATTGGGATTGGCATAGTGTTTGTGATAATAATAATAAAGTAATAATGATTATTATAAAAATAATTGGTTGTGAAGCGACGAGTTTTATAATCGAAAAGTGCGGCAAAATGTCTTATTATATTAAAACGAGTCGCGAAGCGACGAGTTTTGTGAAAGTGGGGGGAGAAGCCCGGCATAGCCGGGCTCAGGTCCCTAGTTTAACATATTTTTATTAAAAACACAAAAAATGCGTTATTTTCCGAAAACATAATCTGATAAAAAATTCCTGTTGTACTATTCCGGTTCACACAAAAGTGCATTACTTAGATTTTTTTCAGATTTTTAGTTTAAACTACAGGGTGTGGGACAAAAAACTTTTTTTGCACAATTTTGGCAAAAATCGCGTCAAAATAATTTATTTTGCAAAAATAAAATTTTGACCGTTAATCCACGTACTAAGGGCTTTCATTTGATACCCTACTCAGAATTTTAAAAAAATATATTTTTTTTTTTTTCGATGTGCACGTATTTGTTTATATTTTCAGGGGGATATGTTTTTTAGATGTTTTAGTATTTTTCATATGTGCGGGTCAAAGAGTTGTATAAGCATGCCAAATTTCAACTCCCTAGGTTTAGCCGTTTACAATTTTTACCGAACAGACAGACAGACAGACAGACAGACAGACAGACAGACAGACAGACGACAAAATGACGGTATAAGGGTTTTTTGGTTATACCTACAAAATCCTAAAAATACCGAATTGTTATCGCAAACCGGCTGTTGTTTATGACATGCAGGTGTGTGTTATCGCTTGTGTTCTGTTTACCGTTCAAGGTCGCAGGCAGGCGGGAAACTGTTCACGATTCAAACGTTTACGTTGCGTGTTTAATTTATCTTATGCTTTCTTTAATTCTTTGTACACTTCACTTCATTATTATTGTTTTACTTTAGCGCTTAACGTTTACACTTTACTGTTTTCTCATCTGTTTATATTTCTTTTGTTCATTTACTTCATATTTTCCACTTCTTACATAGATATGTTATAATATTATTGTTCTTTTCGACTTTAAACTGTTATACGCAACTTTATTACTGTTTTTCTCTCCACTTTAATTGTTCTTTTTCTACTTTAATTGTTCTTTCTCCACTTTTATTACTTTCACTCAGTGGCGGATTAAGCCTTCACCGGGCGGGGGGACGGGTTCGTTGGACCCTTGAAAATTACGGGCCCAAGACAATTGTCTTTTTAGGGTTTTGTAGGTATGACCAAAAAACCCTTATACCGTCATTTTGTCGTCTGTCTGTCTGTTCGGTAAAAATTGTAGCCAAACGGCTAAACCTAGAGAGTTGAAATTTGGCATGCTTATACAACTCTTTGACCCGCACGTAGGAAAAATACTAAAACATCTAAAAAACATACCCCCCTAAAAATATAAACAAATATGTGCTCATCGAAAACAAAAATATTTTTTTTTAATTCTGAGTAGGGTATCAAATGAAAGCCCTTAGTACGTGGATTAACGATCAAATTTTTATTTTGGCAAAATAAATTATTTTGATGCGATTTTTGCCAAAAATGTGCAAAAAAAATTTTGTCCCACACCCTTTAACCCAGATGGTTTAAACTAAAAATCTAAAAAAATTCTAAGTAATGTATATTGGTGTGAACCGAAATAGTACAACAGGAATTTTTGATCAGTTTATGTTTTTGGAAAATAACGTATTTTTTGTGGTTTTTGGTTCACAAAGTACAAAAGTTATACCAATGTAAGACACTCACATGCATGGCGTGCGATGGCGACATGCGTTAGGGCACTCTTAAACAGGCTGGAAAACGAAGGGTTTCGAGTTCGAGTACGGACGGAGTGAATTTTATTTTTTCTGTTTTTTTTTTGCATTTTTATTATGTTGAAATTATTTTGTCAAAATTCTAGTTATATTTTGACAAATGTTGTATTTAATTTTTAAGAGCGTAAATTTATTAACCAGTCTTATTATATGATTAACAGACGATAAATTATTTTAAAAATATCGTTCATTTTGCCGTGATTACTACAAAGTAAAATTTGTCCTACACACTCAGCATACCGCCTTCACTTATTATATACCTGCGAAACCCTGAAATGTGTGAATATTCACACTTCACATCAATTTTTTGTCTTTGCGAAAGTCCGCCACTGCTTTCACTCCACTTTTTACTCACTGTTTCTCACGTAACTTCCACTTTACTTACAACTCTCAGAGGCGGATTTAAGGGCGGGCGCACCGGGCGCGCGCCCTGGGCCTTGACTTCTGAAGGGCCCCGCAAAACCCCATCTTTCCACTAATGACACCAAGTTTTGTTTCATATGTATAATATTAATTACTTACAAGTTTACAATCGGCGGTAAAACCTAGTAGTATGTTTATATTCGCTTATTTATTTAAAAATATGGTTAACATGTATTTTCCCTGTCTCTCTCTTTTTTAAGGGGCCCAATATTGTCTCGTGCGCCCGGGGCCTCAACCAGCCTTAATCCACCTCTGACAGCTCTTCACCTTCATTGTCTCACTTTCAACTTTACACTACTTTCGCAACAGCCATCAACATGTGCAGCCGCAATTGCACTTCGTTTTGTTTCTTCGCGATATTAACAACTTTTATTTCACACTCTTTTTTAAAAAAATCTTTCTCAAACACGCGACACCATCCCCGGTGATAGAATGCCCCATAAGTTGTGGCATTCTATGGTGGGGTTTGATTATTCGGTTTTTATTATTAATTAAATTTATTGAAGATAGAATTAATAGTACAAAAGTATGATAATATAATATGTGTGCGATTGCGACTACTGGCTACGGCTGTTGGCTTCAGACTGACTCGTTGAATGTGAAAATAAGCTCCCGCACCCCCATAAAGAATGTGTTCAGATTTTTTCAGTTGAGTCATATTTATATGTCAAATTGATCAAAATAAAAAGTGAAAAGCAAAAAGAATAAATTTCCATAAGAAAATATACTTGTTGAAAAATAATTTTTTATTATTATTTATTAGAAAAATAACAGGGAAAAAATATATACTTAATGATTCTTTTTCTGCCCAAAAACAATAAATAATACAATAATACAAATAATACAATCATACAATAATACAAAAATATATGTAATACACAAGGTTATTATGTAACACACGTAATAGTTGCGAACCGAGTTTGTGGTGTGTGTACCACACCGCAATACACTCTACTGTAGAGTGTAGTGTTCAGTTATTTTGAATGACTTCTTACACTTATAAAACCCTGAAATGTGTGAAAATTCACACTTCACATAATTATTATTATTTTTTTTTTTTTAAGTCATCGCATTTATTTTCACCTGTCTAATAAAATAAAATGAAAAAATGAAGAATGATATAGACCAATGAATTGACTTGGGGCGCCGCGGAAAAAAATTAATACATTAAGGGCGCCGGGAACCGAAAAAGTTTGTGAACCACTGATTTAACACACAAAATACATTTTCTTGGAGGTTAAGATTCCTAAAAAAATCCGGAACTCTAAAAATAAAAATTGTTCAATTGTGGAAACTAGATGCGCTCAAAATTCTGATGACGTCACAGGTCAAAATGAAGATTCGAGTGTTAAAAAAATCTAGACTATTTAAAATTTAAATAAACTAGTTTTTTATATAAATTTTATAAATTTCTATAAATCGTCTCGCACCCTTGGGGGTGCCGGTACCCTCGGTTGGGAACCACTGGTCTAGACTATTAGTAAATAAAAGATAATAATAATGGATGTAAAATATATTCAAAAGCTTCTTGATTTTGATGCGATTCAGGACTGTGCACGGGGCCTCAAAGAAAATAAGAATTATAGTGTATTATTTATTTATTTATTTATTAATTTCTTAAATTATTTATTTATTAATTTATTTTTTTATTTATTTCATTTGTTACATTTGTTACATTTATTACATTTAGCACATTTATTACATTTTTACATTTATTACACTGATTACATTTATTTATTTATTACATTCATTTATTAAGGAATGCTGTGATTACAGTATAAACTGGGTTTCGTGATTTTTGAAAACACCAAACACCAGATTATAATACAGCAGAATCGTCCAACAGAATCAATTAAATAAATAATGAGTGTTTTATGATCAAACTTCTATTACAAAATTTGGATATCTAAAAATATATTTGAAAAATTAAACAATCTAAATAAGTCGTTAGAAGGGAACCATATAAATACGATTAATAAAAATGATAAAATCATAGGATTAAAACTTAAAAATTGATGTGAAGTGTGAATTTTCACACATTCCAGGGTTTCGCAGGTATATAGTAAGCAGGGGCGCACACAAGGGGGGGGTCCAAGGGGTCCGGACCCCCCCCGTACTGTGAGAAGTGAGGAGTTTTTTTTTTGCTCTTCACCTAAAACTTAGAAGTGAGGACCTTTTTTTTTTTTGCTCTTCACTTAAAATTTAGAAAGGAGGACTTTTTTTGCTCTTCACTTGAAATTGAAATTTTGCCCTGTGTTTATAAAAATTTTGTATAATTGGACCCCCCCCAAGCCAAAAATCTGTGTGCGCCCCTGATAGTAAGTGAATGATGATTATTTGGGATGCCAAAACAAATTTTATGTGAAAATATTTGTTTTGTTAATTTTAATTCGAATGCCTAATAGGTACCATTATTTAGGTTTCTAAATATGTGCAGTATTTTTTTTATATAGCAAGGTTAACTAAGATTTTGAAAATTGCGCCTATGGCTTCCATTGGTTGTCATAAGCTCCGTCCCTCTGATTTCGTGTACATTGAAACATAGAATTAAATTATAATTTCAATAATTTCCACTGGTTATTAAATTTACGCTTTTAAAAATTTAATGCATCATTGGTCAAAATATAATTGAAAAAATAATTTAAACAAAATAAAAAAGCAAAAAAAATTTTTTTGGGCGTTTTGTGTTTCACACTCTTATAATTCTCATAATCATATCACGTCATAAAATTTTCACAATAAAAGGCGCTTATTGTATATCGGTTTAATATTAATTTATAACTTATATATTCTAATTAGAATTTCAATTATTTTGTTGTGTTTTGAACAGTTTATGTACACTGGTTATTGTGTGTAATCTCTATACTGTACTTTTTTTGTAATTATTACTAAGGGAGAATAAATTTTTGTGTTTTATAGTTGACAGTATATTTAATTTTGTTACACGTTTCTAAGATGGAAACTTTATTTATTTGTAGTGTATTTCGGTGGTATAGGCCAGTGTTTCTCAACCAAAAACGCACCGCGGACCAGTATAATATATAATTTTCTAAAGCGGACCACTAATTGAGAAGTGACATTACCGGTGGCGGCGCTTCCAACAGGTTAATTTAAGCACAGTACATTTTTATTTTATGAAAATTCGAGTAAATATTTGCGAAATTTTCTAATTTTTAAGCGCTGCACATGTATCGAGGTGTATAACAGAAGGTGGGCATCAAATTACAGTATTTAAAGTAATTTCAGTAGATTTATTGAAGTGTAATTTGTAGTTCAGCAGGTGTTAAATTTTATGTGGTGTACATCTGAGTGTCGGTCATCTGAATTTACAATATATGGATTCTGTTTGTAAACAAGTGCATTATGTTCATTGCCTCATAAAATAAAATTAGTTTTAGTTGGACAGAAGCAGCTAACAGTTAGATATGCAACTTGCAGGTGCAAACGTATTAGTGCAGTTTTGTTTTTCTGCTACAAATGTATAGAACAAACTCGTATAGTATCAGTTACTTTTTAACTCAAAATATATTCCCATGCCTTCCTCCTATCCATAATCAAATCTTTTCCCAATCTGGACTTAATATTAACTTTCCCTCCATTTTTCTTAAGAAAAGTAAAAAACTAAGATACCTATCTTTGTCCTGTCTTGAATGGCAGCCAAAAACACTACAATTTGTTCTACGTTTATAGTTTTCCACAACTTCTATCGACATTCTAAAAAAAAATTCAACACTAGAACATATGTAATAAGTTCAAACAGTACTATAATAATAATAATAATAATAATAAGTTTATTGACTTAATTACATATTATATCATGTTTTAGGTCAGTCATACAGGATTATAGTTACAAATAATATCAGAATTGATACATAAGAAATTCTTCTGTGGAGTAAAATGCAATTTCAGCAAAGAATTTTTTTATTGTAGATTTAAAATTGATGTAATCTAAATTCTTTATATTGCTTGGAAGTTTATTCATAAATTTAATTCCGAAATAGTTCTCACAATTTCTTGATTTACTCAGTCTTAAAAAATTCGGATATATGTTGGAATTATTTCTTGTGTGATAGTTATGAACACTACTGTAAGTGGGAAGATTGCTTATTTGTTTTTTGTGCATATGTAGCAGAGAGTTATAAATATATAAAGATGGTAGCGTCATAATATTAAGTATTTTAAATTGGTGTCGACAGTCTGTTCTGTAAGGAGTCGAAGTCAGAACTCTAATGGCTCGCCTTTGTAGAGCGAATATTCTGTCAGCAGCTGGAGAATGTCCCCATGCTAAGAGTGCGTAGGATATGTGAGAGTGAAATAATGCATAATACGCCACCATTAGAACATCCCTGGTTACAGACTGTACTAAGTTTCGGAATAGGAATATAACTGAGCACAGTCTGCTTGATAAGCAGGTTACATGCTGATGCCAAGTTAGGTTGGGATCAACATGCAAACCTAGGAATTTTACGTGGTCCTGGTTAGCGAAATCATTTCTGCGTAGTGTTATTAATATTTGTTGGGTCTTATCTAGGTTTAGTGATAGTTTATTGGTATCAAACCAGTATTTAGCTTTATCTAACGTAGATACACTGCGTGACAGGGCGTTAGTCAGGGAGCGTGATTTGAAAACCAACGTTGTGTCGTCGGCATAGAGTATACTGGTTTGATCCGTATAAGTCGGGAAGTCGTTGATATATATGAGGAACAGTAAGGGACCAAGAATGGAACCCTGTGGGACCCCTATATTAACGGTCAGGAAATCTGATTTATGGTCTTTAGCTAACACTTGCTGTTTCCTTTCCCGTAGGTAGGATTCCACTAGTTTGCAACTGCGATCATCAAAGCCATAATATGCAAGTTTTTTTAATAGAATCTGGTGAGATACACAGTCGAAAGCTTTCGTTAGGTCTAAAAAAGTTGACAAACAAAACTCATCAGATTCGATACCGTTTGATATTTCATCAAGAAAAGATAGAATGGCGCAAGTAGTAGACCTGTTGGATCTGAATCCGTACTGTCTGTCGTGGAATAGGCTATTATTTTCAAAATAGGAGAAAATTTGTTTGGACAGGATTTTTTCAAAAATTTTTGAGAACACGGGTAATAAGGATATGGGCCGATAATTTCCCGGATCATTATTATCACCTTTTTTATGGATAGGGGTAATAGTGGCTATTTTTAGTGCATCAGGGAATTTATTGGAGGAAATACCGCAATTAATGATTTTTGTTAAGGGTCTAATAATAGTGTCCTTTACCGATTTTAGTATCTGGGTATTAATTCCAAGATAATCTTTTGCTTTGCTATTATTAAGACCATCAATTGCATCCCTGACCGCTATGCAGGACACACGGGTAAAGGAAAAGATTACTAGAGCGCATAGTACATTATTTGACCACCAAACTGCGTATTCGAGCGTGTCAGTTCTCAATAATAATTGTTGGTTCATTTTTTGAAAGAAAACAAATATATTTAATGTGCTACTAAATACATTTATATTATTTGTAGAAAATCACAGAAAGTTTACAGAAAATAAACACAATATATATTATTCACATAAAAAATGTGCATAAATAATAAAAAAACAACTGCAAAAAACACATATAAAATCTTTCGCGGACCACTAAAATTTTTCTGGGGACCACCTGTTGAGAAACACTGGTATAGGCAGTTCTAAACTTGTATTTAACATATTACAGAAGCGTCGATTTAAATTTCGACATAAATTTTACTAATACTTGGACCCCAAAACTTCGCCCCTTCCCAGCGAAAATTTTGTCATAAATTTATCCTGACAACAAATTATGAAATAACCCTAGCAACCTCGGTCTTTGAATAAACAATAAACGTGTAGTTTGCGTATAAACGTTTGGAACAGCCGTTTCTTAAGGATGGTTTCCAATTGACGTAGACGTAGAACGTACAAATAAAACGTATAACGTAGATTTTGTTGCTTTGGTTTCCAATAAACTTAGAATATCGTGTCAAAACTATTTAAGTTAACCTCTTTGTAAAAGAAGTTTCTTAAAAAGTGTCGAATAACATGTATTCGTAACGTCAAATAATATGGACGACGATTTAGCAATGCTAGCAATTTTTATTGTTACTGTTATGCTAATTAGTAGTTTATGTTAAAATATTAAAAGCAATGTTATATCACGATAGTTTAGACCAATTTTGCAATCATTGCCGTTGGTGTCAGCCGCCCTTATGCAAACATACATAAGACCGGTTTTTCTAGAATCGAACTAAATGTCGCTAGTGCGCAAACTTTCATAAGATCGCTTTCTACTAGTAGGGTTCTATAGCATCGACCCAAAATTCGGCCCATTTGTTGCGTCGCCCGTGTGCACTGCACACGCTGCGGTCCTGTGCGCCGAAAAGTTTCCACAATTAGTTTATCTATTTATATAATAGATTAAACAATGTATTATATATTCATTATTAAACACAATAATCTAACCATAGTAATTTTTTATTTCCCTTATTTCAATACCGTGAACCAAACAAATGTTGACTAGTTGAAATGTTTTGTCATCTTCTATCATTTTTTTTTTTTTTTTTTATTGGCCGATTTAAAAACCTAGACGTGAAATACAAAAATACGAATATTCTACGTGAACGTTTCTCCATATACGTCTAAATTGAACTCTATTGAAGCGCCATTTTGTAAGTACGCAAGCGCGGAACGTTCCGTTCCGATTCTGAACTGGGTTAATGTTCCGTATAAGTCCACCAGGCATAACTCGTCAGACAGAACGAGTATGCTAGTTGGAATGAGATTTGGACTTGACGAAGCGCCGCCCCTTTCTTTCAAAATATAACATTTACGATTCTGAAATCTAAATAAGTACTTGATAGTTATACGTTTTGAAATCCAAGCAATTATTTAATAAGTGTTTGTTAACATTTAGCTCGTATTAAGGTTTTTAAAGAAAAACTTGAATAACGAAATTTCAATATTTATACGCTTAAAGTCATATTTAAATAGTTTGAATGAGATTTATAGTATACATATGTTGAAAAACACTAACTTTATTAAAAGAGAGTTCATTCATACATACCAAATTATGTAAATGTATTAAAAATGTATAAAGCATTTATATATCTTCACTATATGCAAACAAACAATGATAAAACTAGTAGGCAAATCCAGAGCCGTGAAAATCGCCACAGAATACCTTTTTATATAAAATTATCCACCCTTTTTATAACTCTTTGAAGTTGTACGCGATAAAATTTAGCTATCACATTTTGGGTTTAAATTTGGGAAAAAATGGATAGCATTTAGATCACATTGCAATTATATAAATCAGGGGTCTGGGAACTTTTTGGGACATTTACATTCAGACACAATCAGACCCTCATTCATACACCACCTTAACACCTCTTTCATATCCTTACTCTCCATATTACTTAAAAAATTGAAATAATTATCAGCCATTTTCCAAGTTTCAGGAACTAACTATGTAAATAACACCTGTGTACACACCTTCCTCCCTTGATTCTAAATTGCACAAAAGTTGTGTCTGATTACACCGAGCACATATGCAAGAATTATTACTATTGGTTCCCCACTCTTACATATATTCTATTCTAAACATACAGCCTAGTTCTAATTTGACGCGGTGGACTTATACGGAACATTAACCCCTATTTGTGTTATTAAAATAAGAAATTGTAGGTATGTCTTAATTTTTTACGAAGATAGTATTTTTTTATTGCGACGTGTCTTTATTTCGGCGCTTTGGGCGACATCTACTAACAAATTTGGCGATTATAGAATAGCTTAACCTGGCAACCCTGCATGCAAGTGTGCGTTATCGCTTGTTGTCTGTTTGCCGTTCAAGGTTGCAGGCAGGCGGGAAACTGTTCACGATTCAAACGTTTACGTTGCGTTTTTAATTTATCTTATGCTTTCTTTAATTCTTTGTACACTTCACTTCTTTATTATTGTTTCACTTTAGCTCTTAACGTTTACATTTTACTGTTTTCTCCTCTGTTTATATTTCTTTTGTTCATTTACTTCATATTTTCTACTTCATACATATGTTATAATATTATTGTTCTTTTCGACTTTAAACTGTTATACGCAACTTTATTACTGTTTTTCTCTCCACTTTAATTGTTCTTTTTCCACTTTAATTGTTCTTTCTCCACTTAAATTGTTCTTTCTCGTCTTAAATTTTTCAGAATAGAGGTATATATTATTTTACTACCGCGTACTGCCGGTTATGTAACGCGAAATTTATCAACGATTTTCGATCAAACGAATCACTTCCGAACTTTTTTCAGCACGCCATTGGATTCAGCGATACTTTCTGTATAGGTATGTCTAATTTCATAGTTTCAGGATGTCTTAATCAAATAGAATAATTTTTCAGAATAGAGGTATACTAGGGGTACAAACGTAAATTAATTAACCGATTTGGGTGCCACGACACTCTCACCGGGGTGCCACCAGTTTAAAAAATTATTTCAACGTTAAATTGCTCAGAACTTCCTCTTTGTTATAGGCTAATGATAATAATAATAATAATTTTTACTGACGTTTCGTGGATGTACCGCGGGCGCGCCCTAGGTGCGTAACTTCGATAACCACGTGACAGACAAAAAACGAGTGGTTAGGGATAGGGATTGGGATTGGCATAGTGTTTGTGATAATAATAATAAAGTAATAATGATTATTATAAAAATAATTGGTTGTGAAGCGACGAGTTTTATAATCGAAAAGTGCGGCAAAATGTCTTATTATATTAAAACGAGTCGCGAAGCGACGAGTTTTGTGAAAGTGGGGGGAGAAGCCCGGCATAGCCGGGCTCAGGTCCCTAGTTTAACATATTTTTATTAAAAACACAAAAAATGCGTTATTTTCCGAAAACATAATCTGATAAAAAATTCCTGTTGTACTATTCCGGTTCACACAAAAGTGCATTACTTAGATTTTTTTCAGATTTTTAGTTTAAACTACAGGGTGTGGGACAAAAAACTTTTTTTGCACAATTTTGGCAAAAATCGCGTCAAAATAATTTATTTTGCAAAAATAAAATTTTGACCGTTAATCCACGTACTAAGGGCTTTCATTTGATACCCTACTCAGAATTTTAAAAAAATATATATTTTTTTTTTTTTCGATGTGCACGTATTTGTTTATATTTTCAGGGGGATATGTTTTTTAGATGTTTTAGTATTTTTCATATGTGCGGGTCAAAGAGTTGTATAAGCATGCCAAATTTCAACTCCCTAGGTTTAGCCGTTTACAATTTTTACCGAACAGACAGACAGACAGACAGACAGACAGACAGACAGACAGACGACAAAATGACGGTATAAGGGTTTTTTGGTTATACCTACAAAATCCTAAAAATACCGAATTGTTATCGCAAACCGGCTGTTGTTTATGACATGCAGGTGTGTGTTATCGCTTGTGTTCTGTTTACCGTTCAAGGTCGCAGGCAGGCGGGAAACTGTTCACGATTCAAACGTTTACGTTGCGTGTTTAATTTATCTTATGCTTTCTTTAATTCTTTGTACACTTCACTTCATTATTATTGTTTTACTTTAGCGCTTAACGTTTACACTTTACTGTTTTCTCATCTGTTTATATTTCTTTTGTTCATTTACTTCATATTTTCCACTTCTTACATAGATATGTTATAATATTATTGTTCTTTTCGACTTTAAACTGTTATACGCAACTTTATTACTGTTTTTCTCTCCACTTTAATTGTTCTTTTTCTACTTTAATTGTTCTTTCTCCACTTTTATTACTTTCACTCAGTGGCGGATTAAGCCTTCACCGGGCGGGGGGACGGGTTCGTTGGACCCTTGAAAATTACGGGCCCAAGACAATTGTCTTTTTAGGGTTTTGTAGGTATGACCAAAAAACCCTTATACCGTCATTTTGTCGTCTGTCTGTCTGTTCGGTAAAAATTGTAGCCAAACGGCTAAACCTAGAGAGTTGAAATTTGGCATGCTTATACAACTCTTTGACCCGCACGTAGGAAAAATACTAAAACATCTAAAAAACATACCCCCCTAAAAATATAAACAAATATGTGCTCATCGAAAACAAAAATATTTTTTTTTAATTCTGAGTAGGGTATCAAATGAAAGCCCTTAGTACGTGGATTAACGATCAAATTTTTATTTTGGCAAAATAAATTATTTTGATGCGATTTTTGCCAAAAATGTGCAAAAAAAATTTTGTCCCACACCCTTTAACCCAGATGGTTTAAACTAAAAATCTAAAAAAATTCTAAGTAATGTATATTGGTGTGAACCGAAATAGTACAACAGGAATTTTTGATCAGTTTATGTTTTTGGAAAATAACGTATTTTTTGTGGTTTTTGGTTCACAAAGTACAAAAGTTATACCAATGTAAGACACTCACATGCATGGCGTGCGATGGCGACATGCGTTAGGGCACTCTTAAACAGGCTGGAAAACGAAGGGTTTCGAGTTCGAGTACGGACGGAGTGAATTTTATTTTTTCTGTTTTTTTTTTTGCATTTTTATTATGTTGAAATTATTTTGTCAAAATTCTAGTTATATTTTGACAAATGTTGTATTTAATTTTTAAGAGCGTAAATTTATTAACCAGTCTTATTATATGATTAACAGACGATAAATTATTTTAAAAATATCGTTCATTTTGCCGTGATTACTACAAAGTAAAATTTGTCCTACACACTCAGCATACCGCCTTCACTTATTATATACCTGCGAAACCCTGAAATGTGTGAATATTCACACTTCACATCAATTTTTTGTCTTTGCGAAAGTCCGCCACTGCTTTCACTCCACTTTTTACTCACTGTTTCTCACGTAACTTCCACTTTACTTACAACTCTCAGAGGCGGATTTAAGGGCGGGCGCACCGGGCGCGCGCCCTGGGCCTTGACTTCTGAAGGGCCCCGCAAAACCCCATCTTTCCACTAATGACACCAAGTTTTGTTTCATATGTATAATATTAATTACTTACAAGTTTACAATCGGCGGTAAAACCTAGTAGTATGTTTATATTCGCTTATTTATTTAAAAATATGGTTAACATGTATTTTCCCTGTCTCTCTCTTTTTTAAGGGGCCCAATATTGTCTCGTGCGCCCGGGGCCTCAACCAGCCTTAATCCACCTCTGACAGCTCTTCACCTTCATTGTCTCACTTTCAACTTTACACTACTTTCGCAACAGCCATCAACATGTGCAGCCGCAATTGCACTTCGTTTTGTTTCTTCGCGATATTAACAACTTTTATTTCACACTCTTTTTTAAAAAAATCTTTCTCAAACACGCGACACCATCCCCGGTGATAGAATGCCCCATAAGTTGTGGCATTCTATGGTGGGGTTTGATTATTCGGTTTTTATTATTAATTAAATTTATTGAAGATAGAATTAATAGTACAAAAGTATGATAATATAATATGTGTGCGATTGCGACTACTGGCTACGGCTGTTGGCTTCAGACTGACTCGTTGAATGTGAAAATAAGCTCCCGCACCCCCATAAAGAATGTGTTCAGATTTTTTCAGTTGAGTCATATTTATATGTCAAATTGATCAAAATAAAAAGTGAAAAGCAAAAAGAATAAATTTCCATAAGAAAATATACTTGTTGAAAAATAATTTTTTATTATTATTTATTAGAAAAATAACAGGGAAAAAATATATACTTAATGATTCTTTTTCTGCCCAAAAACAATAAATAATACAATAATACAAATAATACAATCATACAATAATACAAAAATATATGTAATACACAAGGTTATTATGTAACACACGTAATAGTTGCGAACCGAGTTTGTGGTGTGTATACCACACCGCAATACATTCTACTGTAGAGTGTAGTGTTCAGTTATTTTGAATGACTTCTTACACTTATAAAACCCTGAAATGTGTGAAAATTCACACTTTACATAATTATTATTTTTTTTTTTTTTAAGTCATCGCATTTATTTTCACCTGTCTAATAAAATAAAATGAAAAAATGAAGAATGATATAGACCAATGAATTGACTTGGGGCGCCGCGGAAAAAAATTAATACATTAAGGGCGCCGGGAACCGAAAAAGTTTGTGAACCACTGATTTAACACATAAAATACATTTTCTTGGAGGTTAAGATTCCTAAAAAAATCCGGAACTCTAAAAATAAAAATTGTTCAATTGTGGAAACTAGATGCGCTCAAAATTCTGATGACGTCACAGGTCAAAATGAAGATTCGAGTGTTAAAAAAATCTAGACTATTTAAAATTTAAATAAACTAGTTTTTTATATAAATTTCTATAAATCGTCTCGCACCCCTGGGGGTGCCGGTACCCTCGGTTGGGAACCACTGGTCTAGACTATTAGTAAATGAAAGATAATAATAATGGATGTAAAATATATTCAAAAGCTTCTTGATTTTGATGCGATTCAGGACTGTGCACGGGGCCTCAAAGAAAATAAGAATTATAGTGTATTATTTATTTATTTATTTATTAATTTCTTAAATTATTTATTTATTAATTTATTTTTTTATTTATTTCATTTGTTACATTTGTTACATTTATTACATTTAGCACATTTATTACATTTTTACATTTATTACATTGATTACATTTATTTATTTATTACATTCATTTATTAAGGAATGCTGTGATTACAGTATAAACTGGGTTTCGTGATTTTTGAAAACACCAAACACCAGATTATAATACAACAGAATCGTCCAACAGAATCAATTAAATAAATAATGAGTGTTTTATGATCAAACTTCTATTACAAAATTTGGATATCTAAAAATATATTTGAAAAATTAAACAATCTAAATAAGTCGTTAGAAGGGAACCATATAAATACGATTAATAAAAATGATAAAATCATAGGATTAAAACTTAAAAATTGATGTGAAGTGTGAATTTTCACACATTCCAGGGTTTCGCAGGTATATAGTAAGTGAATGATGATTATTTGGGATGCCAAAACAAATTTTATGTGAAAATATTTGTTTTGTTAATTTTAATTCGAATGCCTAATAGGTACCATTATTTAGGTTTCTAAATATGTGCAGTATTTTTTTTATATAGCAAGGTTAACTAAGATTTTGAAAATTGCGCCTATGGCTTCCATTGGTTGTCATAAGCTCCGTCCCTCTGATTTCGTGTACATTGAAACATAGAATTAAATTATAATTTCAATAATTTCCACTGGTTATTAAATTTACGCTTTTAAAAATTTAATGCATCATTGGTCAAAATATAATTGAAAAAATAATTTAAACAAAATAAAAAAGCAAAAAAAATTTTTTTGGGCGTTTTGTGTTTCACACTCTTATAATTCTCATAATCATATCACGTCATAAAATTTTCACAATAAAAGGCGCTTATTGTATATCGGTTTAATATTAATTTATAACTTATATATTCTAATTAGAATTTCAATTATTTTGTTGTGTTTTGAACAGTTTATGTACACTGGTTATTGTGTGTAATCTCTATACTGTACTTTTTTTGTAATTATTACTAAGGGAGAATAAATTTTTGTGTTTTATAGTTGACAGTATATTTAATTTTGTTACACGTTTCTAAGATGGAAACTTTATTTATTTGTAGTGTATTTCGGTGGTATAGGCCAGTGTTTCTCAACCAAAAACGCACCGCGGACCAGTATAATATATAATTTTCTAAAGCGGACCACTAATTGAGAAGTGACATTACCGGTGGCGGCGCTTCCAACAGGTTAATTTAAGCACAGTACATTTTTATTTTATGAAAATTCGAGTAAATATTTGCGAAATTTTCTAATTTTTAAGCGCTGCACATGTATCGAGGTGTATAACAGAAGGTGGGCATCAAATTACAGTATTTAAAGTAATTTCAGTAGATTTATTGAAGTGTAATTTGTAGTTCAGCAGGTGTTAAATTTTATGTGGTGTACATCTGAGTGTCGGTCATCTGAATTTACAATATATGGATTCTGTTTGTAAACAAGTGCATTATGTTCATTGCCTCATAAAATAAAATTAGTTTTAGTTGGACAGAAGCAGCTAACAGTTAGATATGCAACTTGCAGGTGCAAACGTATTAGTGCAGTTTTGTTTTTCTGCTACAAATGTAATGAACAAACTCGTATAGTATCAGTTACTTTTTAACTCAAAATATATTCCCATGCCTTCCTCCTATCCATAATCAAATCTTTTCCCAATCTGGACTTAATATTAACTTTCCCTCCATTTTTCTTAAGAAAAGTAAAAAACTAAGATACCTATCTTTGTCCTGTCTTGAATGGCAGCCAAAAACACTACAATTTGTTCTACGTTTATAGTTTTTCACAACTTCTATCGACATTCTAAAAAAAAATTCAACACTAGAACATATGTAATAAGTTCAAACAGTACTAGAGCGCATAGTACATTATTTGACCACCAAACTGCGTATTCGAGCGTGTCAGTTCTCAATAATAATTGTTGGTTCATTTTTTGAAAGAAAACAAATATATTTAATGTGCTACTAAATACATTTATTTTATTTGTAGAAAATCACAGAAAGTTTACAGAAAATAAACACAATATATATTATTCACATAAAAAATGTGCATAAATAATAAAAAAACAACTGCAAAAAACACATATAAAATCTTTCGCGGACCACTAAAATTTTTCTGGGGACCACCTGTTGAGAAACACTGGTATAGGCAGTTCTAAACTTGTATTTAACATATTACAGAAGCGTCGATTTAAATTTCGACATAAATTTTACTAATACTTGGACCCCAAAACTTCGCCCCTTCCCAGCGAAAATTTTGTCATAAATTTATCCTGACAACAAATTATGAAATAACCCTAGCAACCTCGGTCTTTGAATAAACAATAAACGTGTAGTTTGCGTATAAACGTTTGGAACAGCCGTTTCTTAAGGATGGTTTCCAATTGACGTAGACGTAGAACGTACAAATAAAACGTATAACGTAGATTTTGTTGCTTTGGTTTCCAATAAACTTAGAATATCGTGTCAAAACTATTTAAGTTAACCTCTTTGTAAAAGAAGTTTCTTAAAAAGTGTCGAATAACATGTATTCGTAACGTCAAATAATATGGACGACGATTTAGCAATGCTAGCAATTTTTATTGTTACTGTTATGCTAATTAGTAGTTTATGTTAAAATATTAAAAGCAATGTTATATCACGATAGTTTAGACCAATTTTGCAATCATTGCCGTTGGTGTCAGCCGCCCTTATGCAAACATACATAAGACCGGTTTTTCTAGAATCGAACTAAATGTCGCTAGTGCGCAAACTTTCATAAGATCGCTTTCTACTAGTAGGGTTCTATAGCATCGACCCAAAATTCGGCCCATTTGTTGCGTCGCCCGTGTGCACTGCACACGCTGCGGTCCTGTGCGCCGAAAAGTTTCCACAATTCGTTTATCTATTTATATAATAGATTAAACAATGTATTATATATTCATTATTAAACACAATAATCTAACCATAGTAATTTTTTATTTCCCTTATTTCAATACCGTGAACCAAACAAATGTTGACTAGTTGAAATGTTTTGTCATCTTCTATCATTTTTTTTTTTTTTTTTTATTGGCCGATTTAAAAACCTAGACGTGAAATACAAAAATACGAATATTCTACGTGAACGTTTCTCCATATACGTCTAAATTGAACTCTATTGAAGCGCCATTTTGTAAGTACGCAAGCGCGGAACGTTCCGTTCCGATTCTGAACTGTGTTGAAACAAACCTATAAAAACATTACTCATAAAGATGTCTTCAATAATTATTAATATTAACACCTATTTGGGTTAATGTTCCGTATAAGTCCACCAGGCATAACTCGTCAGACAGAACGAGTATGCTAGTTGGAATGAGATTTGGACTTGACGAAGCGCCGCCCCTTTCTTTCAAAATATAACATTTACGATTCTGAAATCTAAATAAGTACTTGATAGTTATACGTTTTGAAATCCAAGCAATTATTTAATAAGTGTTTGTTAACATTTAGCTCGTATTAAGGTTTTTAAAGAAAAACTTGAATAACGAAATTTCAATATTTATACGCTTAAAGTCATATTTAAATAGTTTGAATGAGATTTATAGTATACATATGTTGAAAAACACTAACTTTATTAAAAGAGAGTTCATTCATACATACCAAATTATGTAAATGTATTAAAAATGTATAAAGCATTTATATATCTTCACTATATGCAAACAAACAATGATAAAACTAGTAGGCAAATCCAGAGCCGTGAAAATCGCCACAGAATACCTTTTTATATAAAATTATCCACCCTTTTTATAACTCTTTGAAGTTGTACGCGATAAAATTTAGCTATCACATTTTGGGTTTAAATTTGGGAAAAAATGGATAGCATTTAGATCACATTGCAATTATATAAATCAGGGGTCTGGGAACTTTTTGGGACATTTACATTCAGACACAATCAGACCCTCATTCATACACCACCTTAACACCTCTTTCATATCCTTACTCTCCATATTACTTAAAAAATTGAAATAATTATCAGCCATTTTCCAAGTTTCAGGAACTAACTATGTAAATAACACCTGTGTACACACCTTCCTCCCTTGATTCTAAATTGCACAAAAGTTGTGTCTGATTACACCGAGCACATATGCAAGAATTATTACTATTGGTTCCCCACTCTTACATATATTCTATTCTAAACATACAGCCTAGTTCTAATTTGACGCGGTGGACTTATACGGAACATTAACCCCTATTTGTGTTATTAAAATAAGAAATTGTAGGTATGTCTTAATTTTTTACGAAGATAGTATTTTTTTATTGCGACGTGTCTTTATTTCGGCGCTTTGGGCGACATCTACTAACAAATTTGGCGATTATAGAATAGCTTAACCTGGCAACCCTGCATGCAAGTGTGCGTTATCGCTTGTTGTCTGTTTGCCGTTCAAGGTTGCAGGCAGGCGGGAAACTGTTCACGATTCAAACGTTTACGTTGCGTTTTTAATTTATCTTATGCTTTCTTTAATTCTTTGTACACTTCACTTCTTTATTATTGTTTCACTTTAGCGCTTAACGTTTACATTTTACTGTTTTCTCCTCTGTTTATATTTCTTTTGTTCATTTACTTCATATTTTCTACTTCATACATATGTTATAATATTATTGTTCTTTTCGACTTTAAACTGTTATACGCAACTTTATTACTGTTTTTCTCTCCACTTTAATTGTTCTTTTTCTACTTTAATTGTTCTTTCTCCACTTTTATTACTTTCACTCAGTGGCGGATTAAGACTGGCCCAAGACATTTTTGATTTACGGGCCCTCAACCTAGAAGCGTTCAAAGGGGAAGGGGACGGGTTCGTTGGACCCTTGAAAATTACGGGCCCAAGACAATTGTCTTTTTAGGGTTTTGTAGGTATGACCAAAAAACCCTTATACCGTCATTTTGTCGTCTGTCTGTCTGTCTGTTCGGTAAAAATTGTAGCCAAACGGCTAAACCTAGAGAGTTGAAATTTGGCATGCTTATACAACTCTTTGACCCGCACATAGGAAAAATACTAAAACATCTAAAAAACATACCCCCCTAAAAATATAAACAAATATGTGCTCATCGAAAACAAAAATATTTTTTTTTAATTCTGAGTAGGGTATCAAATGAAAGCCCTTAGTACGTGGATTAACGATCAAATTTTTATTTTGGCAAAATAAATTATTTTGATGCGATTTTTGCCAAAAATGTGCAAAAAAAATTTTGTCCCACACCCTTTAACCCAGATGGTTTAAACTAAAAATCTAAAAAAATTCTAAGTAATGTATATTGGTGTGAACCGACATAGTACAACAGGAATTTTTGATCAGATTATGTTTTTGGAAAATAACGTATTTTTTGTGGTTTTTGCGTTTTTAATTTATCTTATGCTTTCTTTAATTCTTTGTACACTTCACTTCTTTATTATTGTTTCACTTTAGCGCTTAACGTTTACATTTTACTGTTTTCTCCTCTGTTTACATTTCTTTTGTTCATTTACTTCATATTTTCTACTTCATACATATGTTATAATATTATTGTTCTTTTCGACTTTAAACTGTTATACGCAACTTTATTACTGTTTTTCTCTCCACTTTAATTGTTCTTTTTCCACTTTAATTGTTCTTTCTCCACTTAAATTGTTCTTTCTCGTCTTAAATTTTTCAGAATAGAGGTATATATTATTTTACTACCGCGTACTGCCGGTTATGTAACGCGAAATTTATCAACGATTTTCGATCAAACGAATCACTTCCGAACTTTTTTCAGCACGCCATTGGATTCAGCGATACTTTCTGTATAGGTATGTCTAATTTCATAGTTTCAGGATGTCTTAATCAAATAGAATAATTTTTCAGAATAGAGGTATACTAGGGGTACAAACGTAAATTAATTAACCGATTTGGGTGCCACGACACTCTCACCGGGGTGCCACCAGTTTAAAAAATTATTTCAACGTTAAATTGCTCAGAACTTCCTCTTTGTTATAGGCTAATGATAATAATAATAATAATTTTTACTGACGTTTCGTGGATGTACCGCGGGCGCGCCCTAGGTGCGTAACTTCGATAACCACGTGACAGACAAAAAACGAGTGGTTAGGGATAGGGATTGGGATTGGCATAGTGTTTGTGATAATAATAATAAAGTAATAATGATTATTATAAAAATAATTGGTTGTGAAGCGACGAGTTTTATAATCGAAAAGTGCGGCAAAATGTCTTATTATATTAAAACGAGTCGCGAAGCGACGAGTTTTGTGAACGTGGGGGGAGAAGCCCGGCATAGCCGGGCTCAGGCCCCTAGTTTAACATATTTTTATTAAAAACACAAAAAATGCGTTATTTTCCGAAAACATAATCTGATCAAAAATTCCTGTTGTACTATTCCGGTTCACACAAAAGTGCATTACTTAGAATTTTTTCAGATTTTTAGTTTAAACTACAGGGTGTGGGACAAAAAACTTTTTTTGCACAATTTTGGCAAAAATCGCGTCAAAATAATTTATTTTGCAAAAATAAAATTTTGACCGTTAATCCACGTACTAAGGGCTTTCATTAGATACCCTACTCAGAATTTTAAAAAATATATATATTTTTTTTTTTTCGATGTGCACGTATTTGTTTATATTTTCAGGGGGTTATGTTTTTTAGATGTTTTAGTATTTTTCATATGTGCGGGTCAAAGAGTTGTATAAGCATGCCAAATTTCAACTCCCTAGGTTTAGCCGTTTACAATTTTTACCGAACAGACAGACAGACAGACAGACAGACAGACAGACAGACAGACAGACAGACGACAAAATGACGGTATAAGGGTTTTTTGGTCATACCTACAAAATCCTAAAAATACCGAATTGTTATCGCAAACCGGCTGTTGTTTATGACATGCAGGTGTGTGTTATCGCTTGTGTTCTGTTTACCGTACAAGGTCGCAGGCAGGCGGGAAACTGATCACGATTCAAACGTTTACGTTGCGTGTTTAATTTATCTTATGCTTTCTTTAATTCTTTGTACACTTCACTTCATTATTATTGTTTTACTTTAGCGCTTAACGTTTACACTTTACTGTTTTCTCATCTGTTTATATTTCTTTTGTTCATTTACTTCATATTTTCCACTTCTTACATAGATATGTTATAATATTATTGTTCTTTTCGACTTTAAACTGTTATACGCAACTTTATTACTGTTTTTCTCTCCACTTTAATTGTTCTTTTTCTACTTTAATTGTTCTTTCTCCACTTTTATTACTTTCACTCAGTGGCGGATTAAGCCTTCGCCGGGCCCAAGACATTTTTGATTTACGGGCCCTCAACCTAGAAGCGTTCAAAGGGGAAGGGGACGGGTTCGTTGGACCCTTGAAAATTACGGGCCCAAGACAATTGTCTTTTTAGGGTTTTGTAGGTATGACCAAAAAACCCTTATACCGTCATTTTGTCGTCTGTCTGTCTGTCTGTCTGTCTGTTCGGTAAAAATTGTAGCCAAACGGCTAAACCTAGAGAGTTGAAATTTGGCATGCTTATACAACTCTTTGACCCGCACATAGGAAAAATACTAAAACATCTAAAAAACATACCCCCCTAAAAATATAAACAAATATGTGCTCATCGAAAACAAAAATATTTTTTTTTAATTCTGAGTAGGGTATCAAATGAAAGCCCTTAGTACGTGGATGAACGATCAAATTTTTATTTTGGCAAAATAAATTATTTTGATGCGATTTTTGCCAAAAAAGTGCAAAAAAAAATTTGTCCCACACCCTTTAACCCAGATGGTTTAAACTAAAAATCTAAAAAAATTCTAAGTAATGTATATTGGTGTGAACCGAAATAGTACAACAGGAATTTTTGATCAGATTATGTTTTTGGAAAATAACGTATTTTTTGTGGTTTTTGGTTCACAAAGTACAAAAGTTATACCAATGTAAGACACTCACATGCATGGCGTGCGATGGCGACATGCGTTAGGGCACTCTTAAACAGGCTGGAAAACGAAGGGTTTCGAGTTCGAGTACGGACGGAGTGAATTTTATTTTTTCTGTTTTTTTTTTTGCATTTTTATTAGGTTGAAATTATTTTGTCAAAATTCTAGTTATATTTTGACAAATGTTGTATTTAATTTTTAAGAGCGTAAATTTATTAAACAGTCTTATTATATGATTAACAGACGATAAATTATTTTAAAAATATCGTTCATTTTGCCGTGATTACTACAAAGTAAAATTTGTCCTACACACTCAGCATACCGCCTTCACTTATTATATACCTGCGAAACCCTGAAATGTGTGAATATTCACACTTCACATCAATTTTTTGTCTTTGCGAAAGTCCGCCACTGCTTTCACTCCACTTTTTACTCACTGTTTCTCACGTAACTTCCACTTTACTTACAACTCTCAGAGGCGGATTTAAGGGCGGGCGCACCGGGCGCGCGCCCTGGGCCTTGACTTCTGAAGGGCCCCGCAAAACCCCATCTTTCCACTAATGACACCAAGTTTTGTTTCATATGTATAATATTAATTACTTACAAGTTTACAATCGGCGGTAAAACCTAGTAGTATGTTTATATTCGCTTATTTATTTAAAAATATGGTTAACATGTATTTTCCCTGTCTCTCTCTTTTTTAAGGGGCCCAATATTGTCTCGTGCGCCCGGGGCCTCAACCAGCCTTAATCCACCTCTGACAGCTCTTCACCTTCATTGTCTCACTTTCAACTTTACACTACTTTCGCAACAGCCATCAACATGTGCAGCCGCAATTGCACTTCGTTTTGTTTCTTCGCGATATTAACAACTTTTATTTCACACTCTTTTTTAAAAAAATCTTTCTCAAACACGCGACACCATCCCCGGTGATAGAATGCCCCATAAGTTGTGGCATTCTATGGTGGGGTTTGATTATTCGGTTTTTATTATTAATTAAATTTATTGAAGATAGAATTAATAGTACAAAAGTATGATAATATAATATGTGTGCGATTGCGACTACTGGCTACGGCTGTTGGCTTCAGACTGACTCGTTGAATGTGAAAATAAGCTCCCGCACCCCCATAAAGAATGTGTTCAGATTTTTTCAGTTGAGTCATATTTATATGTCAAATTGATCAAAATAAAAAGTGAAAAGCAAAAAGAATAAATTTCCATAAGAAAATATACTTGTTGAAAAATAATTTTTTATTATTATTTATTAGAAAAATAACAGGGAAAAAATATATACTTAATGATTCTTTTTCTGCCCAAAAACAATAAATAATACAATAATACAAATAATACAATCATACAATAATACAAAAATATATGTAATACACAAGGTTATTATGTAACACACGTAATAGTTGCGAACCGAGTTTGTGGTGTGTATACCACACCGCAATACATTCTACTGTAGAGTGTAGTGTTCAGTTATTTTGAATGACTTCTTACACTTATAAAACCCTGAAATGTGTGAAAATTCACACTTTACATAATTATTATTTTTTTTTTTTTTAAGTCATCGCATTTATTTTCACCTGTCTAATAAAATAAAATGAAAAAATGAAGAATGATATAGACCAATGAATTGACTTAGGGCGCCGCGGAAAAAAATTAATACATTAAGGGCGCCGGGAACCGAAAAAGTTTGTGAACCACTGATTTAACACACAAAATACATTTTCTTGGAGGTTAAGATTCCTAAAAAAATCCGGAACTCTAAAAATAAAAATTGTTCAATTGTGGAAACTAGATGCGCTCAAAATTCTGATGACGTCACAGGTCAAAATGAAGATTCGAGTGTTAAAAAAATCTAGACTATTTAAAATTTAAATAAACTAGTTTTTTATATAAATTTTATAAATTTCTATAAATCGTCTCGCACCCCTGGGGGTGCCGGTACCCTCGGTTGGGAACCACTGGTCTAGACTATTAGTAAATGAAAGATAATAATAATGGATGTAAAATATATTCAAAAGCTTCTTGATTTTGATGCGATTCAGGACTGTGCACGGGGCCTCAAAGAAAATAAGAATTATAGTGTATTATTTATTTATTTATTTATTAATTTCTTAAATTATTTATTTATTAATTTATTTTTTTATTTATTTCATTTGTTACATTTGTTACATTTATTACATTTAGCACATTTATTACATTTTTACATTTATTACATTGATTACATTTATTTATTTATTACATTCATTTATTAAGGAATGCTGTGATTACAGTATAAACTGGGTTTCGTGATTTTTGAAAACACCAAACACCAGATTATAATACAACAGAATCGTCCAACAGAATCAATTAAATAAATAATGAGTGTTTTATGATCAAACTTCTATTACAAAATTTGGATATCTAAAAATATATTTGAAAAATTAAACAATCTAAATAAGTCGTTAGAAGGGAACCATATAAATGCGATTAATAAAAATGATAAAATCATAGGATTAAAACTTAAAATTTGATGTGAAGTGTGAATTTTCACACATTCCAGGGTTTCGCAGGTATATAGTAAGTGAATGATGATTATTTGGGATGCCAAAACAAATTTTATGTGAAAATATTTGTTTTGTTAATTTTAATTCGAATGCCTAATAGGTACCATTATTTAGGTTTCTAAATATGTGCAGTATTTTTTTTATATAGCAAGGTTAACTAAGATTTTGAAAATTGCGCCTATGGCTTCCATTGGTTGTCATAAGCTCCGTCCCTCTGATTTCGTGTACATTGAAACATAGAATTAAATTATAATTTCAATAATTTCCACTGGTTATTAAATTTACGCTTTTAAAAATTTAATGCATCATTGGTCAAAATATAATTGAAAAAATAATTTAAACAAAATAAAAAAGCAAAAAAAATTTTTTTGGGCGTTTTGTGTTTCACACTCTTATAATTCTCATAATCATATCACGTCATAAAATTTTCACAATAAAAGGCGCTTATTGTATATCGGTTTAATATTAATTTATAACTTATATATTCTAATTAGAATTTCAATTATTTTGTTGTGTTTTGAACAGTTTATGTACACTGGTTATTGTGTGTAATCTCTATACTGTACTTTTTTTGTAATTATTACTAAGGGAGAATAAATTTTTGTGTTTTATAGTTGACAGTATATTTAATTTTGTTACACGTTTCTAAGATGGAAACTTTATTTATTTGTAGTGTATTTCGGTGGTATAGGCCAGTGTTTCTCAACCAAAAACGCACCGCGGACCAGTATAATATATAATTTTCTAAAGCGGACCACTAATTGAGAAGTGACATTACCGGTGGCGGCGCTTCCAACAGGTTAATTTAAGCACAGTACATTTTTATTTTATGAAAATTCGAGTAAATATTTGCGAAATTTTCTAATTTTTAAGCGCTGCACATGTATCGAGGTGTATAACAGAAGGTGGGCATCAAATTACAGTATTTAAAGTAATTTCAGTAGATTTATTGAAGTGTAATTTGTAGTTCAGCAGGTGTTAAATTTTATGTGGTGTACATCTGAGTGTCGGTCATCTGAATTTACAATATATGGATTCTGTTTGTAAACAAGTGCATTATGTTCATTGCCTCATAAAATAAAATTAGTTTTAGTTGGACAGAAGCAGCTAACAGTTAGATATGCAACTTGCAGGTGCAAACGTATTAGTGCAGTTTTGTTTTTCTGCTACAAATGTAATGAACAAACTCGTATAGTATCAGTTACTTTTTAACTCAAAATATATTCCCATGCCTTCCTCCTATCCATAATCAAATCTTTTCCCAATCTGGACTTAATATTAACTTTCCCTCCATTTTTCTTAAGAAAAGTAAAAAACTAAGATACCTATCTTTGTCCTGTCTTGAATGGCAGCCAAAAACACTACAATTTGTTCTACGTTTATAGTTTTTCACAACTTCTATCGACATTCTAAAAAAAAATTCAACACTAGAACATATGTAATAAGTTCAAACAGTACTAGAGCGCATAGTACATTATTTGACCACCAAACTGCGTATTCGAGCGTGTCAGTTCTCAATAATAATTGTTGGTTCATTTTTTGAAAGAAAACAAATATATTTAATGTGCTACTAAATACATTTATTTTATTTGTAGAAAATCACAGAAAGTTTACAGAAAATAAACACAATATATATTATTCACATAAAAAATGTGCATAAATAATAAAAAAACAACTGCAAAAAACACATATAAAATCTTTCGCGGACCACTAAAATTTTTCTGGGGACCACCTGTTGAGAAACACTGGTATAGGCAGTTCTAAACTTGTATTTAACATATTACAGAAGCGTCGATTTAAATTTCGACATAAATTTTACTAATACTTGGACCCCAAAACTTCGCCCCTTCCCAGCGAAAATTTTGTCATAAATTTATCCTGACAACAAATTATGAAATAACCCTAGCAACCTCGGTCTTTGAATAAACAATAAACGTGTAGTTTGCGTATAAACGTTTGGAACAGCCGTTTCTTAAGGATGGTTTCCAATTGACGTAGACGTAGAACGTACAAATAAAACGTATAACGTAGATTTTGTTGCTTTGGTTTCCAATAAACTTAGAATATCGTGTCAAAACTATTTAAGTTAACCTCTTTGTAAAAGAAGTTTCTTAAAAAGTGTCGAATAACATGTATTCGTAACGTCAAATAATATGGACGACGATTTAGCAATGCTAGCAATTTTTATTGTTACTGTTATGCTAATTAGTAGTTTATGTTAAAATATTAAAAGCAATGTTATATCACGATAGTTTAGACCAATTTTGCAATCATTGCCGTTGGTGTCAGCCGCCCTTATGCAAACATACATAAGACCGGTTTTTCTAGAATCGAACTAAATGTCGCTAGTGCGCAAACTTTCATAAGATCGCTTTCTACTAGTAGGGTTCTATAGCATCGACCCAAAATTCGGCCCATTTGTTGCGTCGCCCGTGTGCACTGCACACGCTGCGGTCCTGTGCGCCGAAAAGTTTCCACAATTAGTTTATCTATTTATATAATAGATTAAACAATGTATTATATATTCATTATTAAACACAATAATCTAACCATAGTAATTTTTTATTTCCCTTATTTCAATACCGTGAACCAAACAAATGTTGACTAGTTGAAATGTTTTGTCATCTTCTATCATTTTTTTTTTTTTTTTTTTTATTGGCCGATTTAAAAACCTAGACGTGAAATACAAAAATACGAATATTCTACGTGAACGTTTCTCCATATACGTCTAAATTGAACTCTATTGAAGCGCCATTTTGTAAGTACGCAAGCGCGGAACGTTCCGTTCCGATTCTGAACTGTGTTGAAACAAACCTATAAAAACATTACTCATAAAGATGTCTTCAATAATTATTAATATTAACACCTATTTGGGTTAATGTTCCGTATAAGTCCACCAGGCATAACTCGTCAGACAGAACGAGTATGCTAGTTGGAATGAGATTTGGACTTGACGAAGCGCCGCCCCTTTCTTTCAAAATATAACATTTACGATTCTGAAATCTAAATAAGTACTTGATAGTTATACGTTTTGAAATCCAAGCAATTATTTAATAAGTGTTTGTTAACATTTAGCTCGTATTAAGGTTTTTAAAGAAAAACTTGAATAACGAAATTTCAATATTTATACGCTTAAAGTCATATTTAAATAGTTTGAATGAGATTTATAGTATACATATGTTGAAAAACACTAACTTTATTAAAAGAGAGTTCATTCATACATACCAAATTATGTAAATGTATTAAAAATGTATAAAGCATTTATATATCTTCACTATATGCAAACAAACAATGATAAAACTAGTAGGCAAATCCAGAGCCGTGAAAATCGCCACAGAATACCTTTTTATATAAAATTATCCACCCTTTTTATAACTCTTTGAAGTTGTACGCGATAAAATTTAGCTATCACATTTTGGGTTTAAATTTGGGAAAAAATGGATAGCATTTAGATCACATTGCAATTATATAAATCAGGGGTCTGGGAACTTTTTGGGACATTTACATTCAGACACAATCAGACCCTCATTCATACACCACCTTAACACCTCTTTCATATCCTTACTCTCCATATTACTTAAAAAATTGAAATAATTATCAGCCATTTTCCAAGTTTCAGGAACTAACTATGTAAATAACACCTGTGTACACACCTTCCTCCCTTGATTCTAAATTGCACAAAAGTTGTGTCTGATTACACCGAGCACATATGCAAGAATTATTACTATTGGTTCCCCACTCTTACATATATTCTATTCTAAACATACAGCCTAGTTCTAATTTGACGCGGTGGACTTATACGGAACATTAACCCCTATTTGTGTTATTAAAATAAGAAATTGTAGGTATGTCTTAATTTTTTACGAAGATAGTATTTTTTTATTGCGACGTGTCTTTATTTCGGCGCTTTGGGCGACATCTACTAACAAATTTGGCGATTATAGAATAGCTTAACCTGGCAACCCTGCATGCAAGTGTGCGTTATCGCTTGTTGTCTGTTTGCCGTTCAAGGTTGCAGGCAGGCGGGAAACTGTTCACGATTCAAACGTTTACGTTGCGTTTTTAATTTATCTTATGCTTTCTTTAATTCTTTGTACACTTCACTTCTTTATTATTGTTTCACTTTAGCTCTTAACGTTTACATTTTACTGTTTTCTCCTCTGTTTATATTTCTTTTGTTCATTTACTTCATATTTTCTACTTCATACATATGTTATAATATTATTGTTCTTTTCGACTTTAAACTGTTATACGCAACTTTATTACTGTTTTTCTCTCCACTTTAATTGTTCTTTTTCCACTTTAATTGTTCTTTCTCCACTTAAATTGTTCTTTCTCGTCTTAAATTTTTCAGAATAGAGGTATATATTATTTTACTACCGCGTACTGCCGGTTATGTAACGCGAAATTTATCAACGATTTTCGATCAAACGAATCACTTCCGAACTTTTTTCAGCACGCCATTGGATTCAGCGATACTTTCTGTATAGGTATGTCTAATTTCATAGTTTCAGGATGTCTTAATCAAATAGAATAATTTTTCAGAATAGAGGTATACTAGGGGTACAAACGTAAATTAATTAACCGATTTGGGTGCCACGACACTCTCACCGGGGTGCCACCAGTTTAAAAAATTATTTCAACGTTAAATTGCTCAGAACTTCCTCTTTGTTATAGGCTAATGATAATAATAATAATAATTTTTACTGACGTTTCGTGGATGTACCGCGGGCGCGCCCTAGGTGCGTAACTTCGATAACCACGTGACAGACAAAAAACGAGTGGTTAGGGATAGGGATTGGGATTGGCATAGTGTTTGTGATAATAATAATAAAGTAATAATGATTATTATAAAAATAATTGGTTGTGAAGCGACGAGTTTTATAATCGAAAAGTGCGGCAAAATGTCTTATTATATTAAAACGAGTCGCGAAGCGACGAGTTTTGTGAAAGTGGGGGGAGAAGCCCGGCATAGCCGGGCTCAGGTCCCTAGTTTAACATATTTTTATTAAAAACACAAAAAATGCGTTATTTTCCGAAAACATAATCTGATAAAAAATTCCTGTTGTACTATTCCGGTTCACACAAAAGTGCATTACTTAGATTTTTTTCAGATTTTTAGTTTAAACTACAGGGTGTGGGACAAAAAACTTTTTTTGCACAATTTTGGCAAAAATCGCGTCAAAATAATTTATTTTGCAAAAATAAAATTTTGACCGTTAATCCACGTACTAAGGGCTTTCATTTGATACCCTACTCAGAATTTTAAAAAAATATATATTTTTTTTTTTTTCGATGTGCACGTATTTGTTTATATTTTCAGGGGGATATGTTTTTTAGATGTTTTAGTATTTTTCATATGTGCGGGTCAAAGAGTTGTATAAGCATGCCAAATTTCAACTCCCTAGGTTTAGCCGTTTACAATTTTTACCGAACAGACAGACAGACAGACAGACAGACAGACAGACAGACAGACGACAAAATGACGGTATAAGGGTTTTTTGGTTATACCTACAAAATCCTAAAAATACCGAATTGTTATCGCAAACCGGCTGTTGTTTATGACATGCAGGTGTGTGTTATCGCTTGTGTTCTGTTTACCGTTCAAGGTCGCAGGCAGGCGGGAAACTGTTCACGATTCAAACGTTTACGTTGCGTGTTTAATTTATCTTATGCTTTCTTTAATTCTTTGTACACTTCACTTCATTATTATTGTTTTACTTTAGCGCTTAACGTTTACACTTTACTGTTTTCTCATCTGTTTATATTTCTTTTGTTCATTTACTTCATATTTTCCACTTCTTACATAGATATGTTATAATATTATTGTTCTTTTCGACTTTAAACTGTTATACGCAACTTTATTACTGTTTTTCTCTCCACTTTAATTGTTCTTTTTCTACTTTAATTGTTCTTTCTCCACTTTTATTACTTTCACTCAGTGGCGGATTAAGCCTTCACCGGGCGGGGGGACGGGTTCGTTGGACCCTTGAAAATTACGGGCCCAAGACAATTGTCTTTTTAGGGTTTTGTAGGTATGACCAAAAAACCCTTATACCGTCATTTTGTCGTCTGTCTGTCTGTTCGGTAAAAATTGTAGCCAAACGGCTAAACCTAGAGAGTTGAAATTTGGCATGCTTATACAACTCTTTGACCCGCACGTAGGAAAAATACTAAAACATCTAAAAAACATACCCCCCTAAAAATATAAACAAATATGTGCTCATCGAAAACAAAAATATTTTTTTTTAATTCTGAGTAGGGTATCAAATGAAAGCCCTTAGTACGTGGATTAACGATCAAATTTTTATTTTGGCAAAATAAATTATTTTGATGCGATTTTTGCCAAAAATGTGCAAAAAAAATTTTGTCCCACACCCTTTAACCCAGATGGTTTAAACTAAAAATCTAAAAAAATTCTAAGTAATGTATATTGGTGTGAACCGAAATAGTACAACAGGAATTTTTGATCAGTTTATGTTTTTGGAAAATAACGTATTTTTTGTGGTTTTTGGTTCACAAAGTACAAAAGTTATACCAATGTAAGACACTCACATGCATGGCGTGCGATGGCGACATGCGTTAGGGCACTCTTAAACAGGCTGGAAAACGAAGGGTTTCGAGTTCGAGTACGGACGGAGTGAATTTTATTTTTTCTGTTTTTTTTTTTGCATTTTTATTATGTTGAAATTATTTTGTCAAAATTCTAGTTATATTTTGACAAATGTTGTATTTAATTTTTAAGAGCGTAAATTTATTAACCAGTCTTATTATATGATTAACAGACGATAAATTATTTTAAAAATATCGTTCATTTTGCCGTGATTACTACAAAGTAAAATTTGTCCTACACACTCAGCATACCGCCTTCACTTATTATATACCTGCGAAACCCTGAAATGTGTGAATATTCACACTTCACATCAATTTTTTGTCTTTGCGAAAGTCCGCCACTGCTTTCACTCCACTTTTTACTCACTGTTTCTCACGTAACTTCCACTTTACTTACAACTCTCAGAGGCGGATTTAAGGGCGGGCGCACCGGGCGCGCGCCCTGGGCCTTGACTTCTGAAGGGCCCCGCAAAACCCCATCTTTCCACTAATGACACCAAGTTTTGTTTCATATGTATAATATTAATTACTTACAAGTTTACAATCGGCGGTAAAACCTAGTAGTATGTTTATATTCGCTTATTTATTTAAAAATATGGTTAACATGTATTTTCCCTGTCTCTCTCTTTTTTAAGGGGCCCAATATTGTCTCGTGCGCCCGGGGCCTCAACCAGCCTTAATCCACCTCTGACAGCTCTTCACCTTCATTGTCTCACTTTCAACTTTACACTACTTTCGCAACAGCCATCAACATGTGCAGCCGCAATTGCACTTCGTTTTGTTTCTTCGCGATATTAACAACTTTTATTTCACACTCTTTTTTAAAAAAATCTTTCTCAAACACGCGACACCATCCCCGGTGATAGAATGCCCCATAAGTTGTGGCATTCTATGGTGGGGTTTGATTATTCGGTTTTTATTATTAATTAAATTTATTGAAGATAGAATTAATAGTACAAAAGTATGATAATATAATATGTGTGCGATTGCGACTACTGGCTACGGCTGTTGGCTTCAGACTGACTCGTTGAATGTGAAAATAAGCTCCCGCACCCCCATAAAGAATGTGTTCAGATTTTTTCAGTTGAGTCATATTTATATGTCAAATTGATCAAAATAAAAAGTGAAAAGCAAAAAGAATAAATTTCCATAAGAAAATATACTTGTTGAAAAATAATTTTTTATTATTATTTATTAGAAAAATAACAGGGAAAAAATATATACTTAATGATTCTTTTTCTGCCCAAAAACAATAAATAATACAATAATACAAATAATACAATCATACAATAATACAAAAATATATGTAATACACAAGGTTATTATGTAACACACGTAATAGTTGCGAACCGAGTTTGTGGTGTGTATACCACACCGCAATACATTCTACTGTAGAGTGTAGTGTTCAGTTATTTTGAATGACTTCTTACACTTATAAAACCCTGAAATGTGTGAAAATTCACACTTTACATAATTATTATTTTTTTTTTTTTTAAGTCATCGCATTTATTTTCACCTGTCTAATAAAATAAAATGAAAAAATGAAGAATGATATAGACCAATGAATTGACTTGGGGCGCCGCGGAAAAAAATTAATACATTAAGGGCGCCGGGAACCGAAAAAGTTTGTGAACCACTGATTTAACACATAAAATACATTTTCTTGGAGGTTAAGATTCCTAAAAAAATCCGGAACTCTAAAAATAAAAATTGTTCAATTGTGGAAACTAGATGCGCTCAAAATTCTGATGACGTCACAGGTCAAAATGAAGATTCGAGTGTTAAAAAAATCTAGACTATTTAAAATTTAAATAAACTAGTTTTTTATATAAATTTCTATAAATCGTCTCGCACCCCTGGGGGTGCCGGTACCCTCGGTTGGGAACCACTGGTCTAGACTATTAGTAAATGAAAGATAATAATAATGGATGTAAAATATATTCAAAAGCTTCTTGATTTTGATGCGATTCAGGACTGTGCACGGGGCCTCAAAGAAAATAAGAATTATAGTGTATTATTTATTTATTTATTTATTAATTTCTTAAATTATTTATTTATTAATTTATTTTTTTATTTATTTCATTTGTTACATTTGTTACATTTATTACATTTAGCACATTTATTACATTTTTACATTTATTACATTGATTACATTTATTTATTTATTACATTCATTTATTAAGGAATGCTGTGATTACAGTATAAACTGGGTTTCGTGATTTTTGAAAACACCAAACACCAGATTATAATACAACAGAATCGTCCAACAGAATCAATTAAATAAATAATGAGTGTTTTATGATCAAACTTCTATTACAAAATTTGGATATCTAAAAATATATTTGAAAAATTAAACAATCTAAATAAGTCGTTAGAAGGGAACCATATAAATACGATTAATAAAAATGATAAAATCATAGGATTAAAACTTAAAAATTGATGTGAAGTGTGAATTTTCACACATTCCAGGGTTTCGCAGGTATATAGTAAGTGAATGATGATTATTTGGGATGCCAAAACAAATTTTATGTGAAAATATTTGTTTTGTTAATTTTAATTCGAATGCCTAATAGGTACCATTATTTAGGTTTCTAAATATGTGCAGTATTTTTTTTATATAGCAAGGTTAACTAAGATTTTGAAAATTGCGCCTATGGCTTCCATTGGTTGTCATAAGCTCCGTCCCTCTGATTTCGTGTACATTGAAACATAGAATTAAATTATAATTTCAATAATTTCCACTGGTTATTAAATTTACGCTTTTAAAAATTTAATGCATCATTGGTCAAAATATAATTGAAAAAATAATTTAAACAAAATAAAAAAGCAAAAAAAATTTTTTTGGGCGTTTTGTGTTTCACACTCTTATAATTCTCATAATCATATCACGTCATAAAATTTTCACAATAAAAGGCGCTTATTGTATATCGGTTTAATATTAATTTATAACTTATATATTCTAATTAGAATTTCAATTATTTTGTTGTGTTTTGAACAGTTTATGTACACTGGTTATTGTGTGTAATCTCTATACTGTACTTTTTTTGTAATTATTACTAAGGGAGAATAAATTTTTGTGTTTTATAGTTGACAGTATATTTAATTTTGTTACACGTTTCTAAGATGGAAACTTTATTTATTTGTAGTGTATTTCGGTGGTATAGGCCAGTGTTTCTCAACCAAAAACGCACCGCGGACCAGTATAATATATAATTTTCTAAAGCGGACCACTAATTGAGAAGTGACATTACCGGTGGCGGCGCTTCCAACAGGTTAATTTAAGCACAGTACATTTTTATTTTATGAAAATTCGAGTAAATATTTGCGAAATTTTCTAATTTTTAAGCGCTGCACATGTATCGAGGTGTATAACAGAAGGTGGGCATCAAATTACAGTATTTAAAGTAATTTCAGTAGATTTATTGAAGTGTAATTTGTAGTTCAGCAGGTGTTAAATTTTATGTGGTGTACATCTGAGTGTCGGTCATCTGAATTTACAATATATGGATTCTGTTTGTAAACAAGTGCATTATGTTCATTGCCTCATAAAATAAAATTAGTTTTAGTTGGACAGAAGCAGCTAACAGTTAGATATGCAACTTGCAGGTGCAAACGTATTAGTGCAGTTTTGTTTTTCTGCTACAAATGTAATGAACAAACTCGTATAGTATCAGTTACTTTTTAACTCAAAATATATTCCCATGCCTTCCTCCTATCCATAATCAAATCTTTTCCCAATCTGGACTTAATATTAACTTTCCCTCCATTTTTCTTAAGAAAAGTAAAAAACTAAGATACCTATCTTTGTCCTGTCTTGAATGGCAGCCAAAAACACTACAATTTGTTCTACGTTTATAGTTTTTCACAACTTCTATCGACATTCTAAAAAAAAATTCAACACTAGAACATATGTAATAAGTTCAAACAGTACTAGAGCGCATAGTACATTATTTGACCACCAAACTGCGTATTCGAGCGTGTCAGTTCTCAATAATAATTGTTGGTTCATTTTTTGAAAGAAAACAAATATATTTAATGTGCTACTAAATACATTTATTTTATTTGTAGAAAATCACAGAAAGTTTACAGAAAATAAACACAATATATATTATTCACATAAAAAATGTGCATAAATAATAAAAAAACAACTGCAAAAAACACATATAAAATCTTTCGCGGACCACTAAAATTTTTCTGGGGACCACCTGTTGAGAAACACTGGTATAGGCAGTTCTAAACTTGTATTTAACATATTACAGAAGCGTCGATTTAAATTTCGACATAAATTTTACTAATACTTGGACCCCAAAACTTCGCCCCTTCCCAGCGAAAATTTTGTCATAAATTTATCCTGACAACAAATTATGAAATAACCCTAGCAACCTCGGTCTTTGAATAAACAATAAACGTGTAGTTTGCGTATAAACGTTTGGAACAGCCGTTTCTTAAGGATGGTTTCCAATTGACGTAGACGTAGAACGTACAAATAAAACGTATAACGTAGATTTTGTTGCTTTGGTTTCCAATAAACTTAGAATATCGTGTCAAAACTATTTAAGTTAACCTCTTTGTAAAAGAAGTTTCTTAAAAAGTGTCGAATAACATGTATTCGTAACGTCAAATAATATGGACGACGATTTAGCAATGCTAGCAATTTTTATTGTTACTGTTATGCTAATTAGTAGTTTATGTTAAAATATTAAAAGCAATGTTATATCACGATAGTTTAGACCAATTTTGCAATCATTGCCGTTGGTGTCAGCCGCCCTTATGCAAACATACATAAGACCGGTTTTTCTAGAATCGAACTAAATGTCGCTAGTGCGCAAACTTTCATAAGATCGCTTTCTACTAGTAGGGTTCTATAGCATCGACCCAAAATTCGGCCCATTTGTTGCGTCGCCCGTGTGCACTGCACACGCTGCGGTCCTGTGCGCCGAAAAGTTTCCACAATTCGTTTATCTATTTATATAATAGATTAAACAATGTATTATATATTCATTATTAAACACAATAATCTAACCATAGTAATTTTTTATTTCCCTTATTTCAATACCGTGAACCAAACAAATGTTGACTAGTTGAAATGTTTTGTCATCTTCTATCATTTTTTTTTTTTTTTTTTATTGGCCGATTTAAAAACCTAGACGTGAAATACAAAAATACGAATATTCTACGTGAACGTTTCTCCATATACGTCTAAATTGAACTCTATTGAAGCGCCATTTTGTAAGTACGCAAGCGCGGAACGTTCCGTTCCGATTCTGAACTGTGTTGAAACAAACCTATAAAAACATTACTCATAAAGATGTCTTCAATAATTATTAATATTAACACCTATTTGGGTTAATGTTCCGTATAAGTCCACCAGGCATAACTCGTCAGACAGAACGAGTATGCTAGTTGGAATGAGATTTGGACTTGACGAAGCGCCGCCCCTTTCTTTCAAAATATAACATTTACGATTCTGAAATCTAAATAAGTACTTGATAGTTATACGTTTTGAAATCCAAGCAATTATTTAATAAGTGTTTGTTAACATTTAGCTCGTATTAAGGTTTTTAAAGAAAAACTTGAATAACGAAATTTCAATATTTATACGCTTAAAGTCATATTTAAATAGTTTGAATGAGATTTATAGTATACATATGTTGAAAAACACTAACTTTATTAAAAGAGAGTTCATTCATACATACCAAATTATGTAAATGTATTAAAAATGTATAAAGCATTTATATATCTTCACTATATGCAAACAAACAATGATAAAACTAGTAGGCAAATCCAGAGCCGTGAAAATCGCCACAGAATACCTTTTTATATAAAATTATCCACCCTTTTTATAACTCTTTGAAGTTGTACGCGATAAAATTTAGCTATCACATTTTGGGTTTAAATTTGGGAAAAAATGGATAGCATTTAGATCACATTGCAATTATATAAATCAGGGGTCTGGGAACTTTTTGGGACATTTACATTCAGACACAATCAGACCCTCATTCATACACCACCTTAACACCTCTTTCATATCCTTACTCTCCATATTACTTAAAAAATTGAAATAATTATCAGCCATTTTCCAAGTTTCAGGAACTAACTATGTAAATAACACCTGTGTACACACCTTCCTCCCTTGATTCTAAATTGCACAAAAGTTGTGTCTGATTACACCGAGCACATATGCAAGAATTATTACTATTGGTTCCCCACTCTTACATATATTCTATTCTAAACATACAGCCTAGTTCTAATTTGACGCGGTGGACTTATACGGAACATTAACCCCTATTTGTGTTATTAAAATAAGAAATTGTAGGTATGTCTTAATTTTTTACGAAGATAGTATTTTTTTATTGCGACGTGTCTTTATTTCGGCGCTTTGGGCGACATCTACTAACAAATTTGGCGATTATAGAATAGCTTAACCTGGCAACCCTGCATGCAAGTGTGCGTTATCGCTTGTTGTCTGTTTGCCGTTCAAGGTTGCAGGCAGGCGGGAAACTGTTCACGATTCAAACGTTTACGTTGCGTTTTTAATTTATCTTATGCTTTCTTTAATTCTTTGTACACTTCACTTCTTTATTATTGTTTCACTTTAGCGCTTAACGTTTACATTTTACTGTTTTCTCCTCTGTTTATATTTCTTTTGTTCATTTACTTCATATTTTCTACTTCATACATATGTTATAATATTATTGTTCTTTTCGACTTTAAACTGTTATACGCAACTTTATTACTGTTTTTCTCTCCACTTTAATTGTTCTTTTTCTACTTTAATTGTTCTTTCTCCACTTTTATTACTTTCACTCAGTGGCGGATTAAGACTGGCCCAAGACATTTTTGATTTACGGGCCCTCAACCTAGAAGCGTTCAAAGGGGAAGGGGACGGGTTCGTTGGACCCTTGAAAATTACGGGCCCAAGACAATTGTCTTTTTAGGGTTTTGTAGGTATGACCAAAAAACCCTTATACCGTCATTTTGTCGTCTGTCTGTCTGTCTGTTCGGTAAAAATTGTAGCCAAACGGCTAAACCTAGAGAGTTGAAATTTGGCATGCTTATACAACTCTTTGACCCGCACATAGGAAAAATACTAAAACATCTAAAAAACATACCCCCCTAAAAATATAAACAAATATGTGCTCATCGAAAACAAAAATATTTTTTTTTAATTCTGAGTAGGGTATCAAATGAAAGCCCTTAGTACGTGGATTAACGATCAAATTTTTATTTTGGCAAAATAAATTATTTTGATGCGATTTTTGCCAAAAATGTGCAAAAAAAATTTTGTCCCACACCCTTTAACCCAGATGGTTTAAACTAAAAATCTAAAAAAATTCTAAGTAATGTATATTGGTGTGAACCGACATAGTACAACAGGAATTTTTGATCAGATTATGTTTTTGGAAAATAACGTATTTTTTGTGGTTTTTGCGTTTTTAATTTATCTTATGCTTTCTTTAATTCTTTGTACACTTCACTTCTTTATTATTGTTTCACTTTAGCGCTTAACGTTTACATTTTACTGTTTTCTCCTCTGTTTACATTTCTTTTGTTCATTTACTTCATATTTTCTACTTCATACATATGTTATAATATTATTGTTCTTTTCGACTTTAAACTGTTATACGCAACTTTATTACTGTTTTTCTCTCCACTTTAATTGTTCTTTTTCCACTTTAATTGTTCTTTCTCCACTTAAATTGTTCTTTCTCGTCTTAAATTTTTCAGAATAGAGGTATATATTATTTTACTACCGCGTACTGCCGGTTATGTAACGCGAAATTTATCAACGATTTTCGATCAAACGAATCACTTCCGAACTTTTTTCAGCACGCCATTGGATTCAGCGATACTTTCTGTATAGGTATGTCTAATTTCATAGTTTCAGGATGTCTTAATCAAATAGAATAATTTTTCAGAATAGAGGTATACTAGGGGTACAAACGTAAATTAATTAACCGATTTGGGTGCCACGACACTCTCACCGGGGTGCCACCAGTTTAAAAAATTATTTCAACGTTAAATTGCTCAGAACTTCCTCTTTGTTATAGGCTAATGATAATAATAATAATAATTTTTACTGACGTTTCGTGGATGTACCGCGGGCGCGCCCTAGGTGCGTAACTTCGATAACCACGTGACAGACAAAAAACGAGTGGTTAGGGATAGGGATTGGGATTGGCATAGTGTTTGTGATAATAATAATAAAGTAATAATGATTATTATAAAAATAATTGGTTGTGAAGCGACGAGTTTTATAATCGAAAAGTGCGGCAAAATGTCTTATTATATTAAAACGAGTCGCGAAGCGACGAGTTTTGTGAACGTGGGGGGAGAAGCCCGGCATAGCCGGGCTCAGGCCCCTAGTTTAACATATTTTTATTAAAAACACAAAAAATGCGTTATTTTCCGAAAACATAATCTGATCAAAAATTCCTGTTGTACTATTCCGGTTCACACAAAAGTGCATTACTTAGAATTTTTTCAGATTTTTAGTTTAAACTACAGGGTGTGGGACAAAAAACTTTTTTTGCACAATTTTGGCAAAAATCGCGTCAAAATAATTTATTTTGCAAAAATAAAATTTTGACCGTTAATCCACGTACTAAGGGCTTTCATTAGATACCCTACTCAGAATTTTAAAAAATATATATATTTTTTTTTTTTCGATGTGCACGTATTTGTTTATATTTTCAGGGGGTTATGTTTTTTAGATGTTTTAGTATTTTTCATATGTGCGGGTCAAAGAGTTGTATAAGCATGCCAAATTTCAACTCCCTAGGTTTAGCCGTTTACAATTTTTACCGAACAGACAGACAGACAGACAGACAGACAGACAGACAGACAGACAGACAGACAGACAGACAGACGACAAAATGACGGTATAAGGGTTTTTTGGTCATACCTACAAAATCCTAAAAATACCGAATTGTTATCGCAAACCGGCTGTTGTTTATGACATGCAGGTGTGTGTTATCGCTTGTGTTCTGTTTACCGTACAAGGTCGCAGGCAGGCGGGAAACTGATCACGATTCAAACGTTTACGTTGCGTGTTTAATTTATCTTATGCTTTCTTTAATTCTTTGTACACTTCACTTCATTATTATTGTTTTACTTTAGCGCTTAACGTTTACACTTTACTGTTTTCTCCTCTGTTTATATTTCTTTTGTTCATTTACTTCATATTTTCCACTTCTTACATAGATATGTTATAATATTATTGTTCTTTTCGACTTTAAACTGTTATACGCAACTTTATTACTGTTTTTCTCTCCACTTTAATTGTTCTTTTTCTACTTTAATTGTTCTTTCTCCACTTTTATTACTTTCACTCAGTGGCGGATTAAGCCTTCGCCGGGCCCAAGACATTTTTGATTTACGGGCCCTCAACCTAGAAGCGTTCAAAGGGGAAGGGGACGGGTTCGTTGGACCCTTGAAAATTACGGGCCCAAGACAATTGTCTTTTTAGGGTTTTGTAGGTATGACCAAAAAACCCTTATACCGTCATTTTGTCGTCTGTCTGTCTGTCTGTCTGTCTGTTCGGTAAAAATTGTAGCCAAACGGCTAAACCTAGAGAGTTGAAATTTGGCATGCTTATACAACTCTTTGACCCGCACATAGGAAAAATACTAAAACATCTAAAAAACATACCCCCCTAAAAATATAAACAAATATGTGCTCATCGAAAACAAAAATATTTTTTTTTAATTCTGAGTAGGGTATCAAATGAAAGCCCTTAGTACGTGGATGAACGATCAAATTTTTATTTTGGCAAAATAAATTATTTTGATGCGATTTTTGCCAAAAAAGTGCAAAAAAAAATTTGTCCCACACCCTTTAACCCAGATGGTTTAAACTAAAAATCTAAAAAAATTCTAAGTAATGTATATTGGTGTGAACCGAAATAGTACAACAGGAATTTTTGATCAGATTATGTTTTTGGAAAATAACGTATTTTTTGTGGTTTTTGGTTCACAAAGTACAAAAGTTATACCAATGTAAGACACTCACATGCATGGCGTGCGATGGCGACATGCGTTAGGGCACTCTTAAACAGGCTGGAAAACGAAGGGTTTCGAGTTCGAGTACGGACGGAGTGAATTTTATTTTTTCTGTTTTTTTTTTTGCATTTTTATTAGGTTGAAATTATTTTGTCAAAATTCTAGTTATATTTTGACAAATGTTGTATTTAATTTTTAAGAGCGTAAATTTATTAACCAGTCTTATTATATGATTAACAGACGATAAATTATTTTAAAAATATCGTTCATTTTGCCGTGATTACTACAAAGTAAAATTTGTCCTACACACTCAGCATACCGCCTTCACTTATTATATACCTGCGAAACCCTGAAATGTGTGAATATTCACACTTCACATCAATTTTTTGTCTTTGCGAAAGTCCGCCACTGCTTTCACTCCACTTTTTACTCACTGTTTCTCACGTAACTTCCACTTTACTTACAACTCTCAGAGGCGGATTTAAGGGCGGGCGCACCGGGCGGGCGCACCGGGCGCGCGCCCTGGGCCTTGACTTCTGAAGGGCCCCGCAAAACCCCATCTTTCCACTAATGACACCAAGTTTTGTTTCATATGTATAATATTAATTACTTACAAGTTTACAATCGGCGGTAAAACCTAGTAGTATGTTTATATTCGCTTATTTATTTAAAAATATGGTTAACATGTATTTTCCCTGTCTCTCTCTTTTTTAAGGGGCCCAATATTGTCTCGTGCGCCCGGGGCCTCAACCAGCCTTAATCCACCTCTGACAGCTCTTCACCTTCATTGTCTCACTTTCAACTTTACACTACTTTCGCAACAGCCATCAACATGTGCAGCCGCAATTGCACTTCGTTTTGTTTCTTCGCGATATTAACAACTTTTATTTCACACTCTTTTTTAAAAAAATCTTTCTCAAACACGCGACACCATCCCCGGTGATAGAATGCCCCATAAGTTGTGGCATTCTATGGTGGGGTTTGATTATTCGGTTTTTATTATTAATTAAATTTATTGAAGATAGAATTAATAGTACAAAAGTATGATAATATAATATGTGTGCGATTGCGACTACTGGCTACGGCTGTTGGCTTCAGACTGACTCGTTGAATGTGAAAATAAGCTCCCGCACCCCCATAAAGAATGTGTTCAGATTTTTTCAGTTGAGTCATATTTATATGTCAAATTGATCAAAATAAAAAGTGAAAAGCAAAAAGAATAAATTTCCATAAGAAAATATACTTGTTGAAAAATAATTTTTTATTATTATTTATTAGAAAAATAACAGGGAAAAAATATATACTTAATGATTCTTTTTCTGCCCAAAAACAATAAATAATACAATAATACAAATAATACAATCATACAATAATACAAAAATATATGTAATACACAAGGTTATTATGTAACACACGTAATAGTTGCGAACCGAGTTTGTGGTGTGTATACCACACCGCAATACATTCTACTGTAGAGTGTAGTGTTCAGTTATTTTGAATGACTTCTTACACTTATAAAACCCTGAAATGTGTGAAAATTCACACTTTACATAATTATTATTTTTTTTTTTTTTAAGTCATCGCATTTATTTTCACCTGTCTAATAAAATAAAATGAAAAAATGAAGAATGATATAGACCAATGAATTGACTTGGGGCGCCGCGGAAAAAAATTAATACATTAAGGGCGCCGGGAACCGAAAAAGTTTGTGAACCACTGATTTAACACACAAAATACATTTTCTTGGAGGTTAAGATTCCTAAAAAAATCCGGAACTCTAAAAATAAAAATTGTTCAATTGTGGAAACTAGATGCGCTCAAAATTCTGATGACGTCACAGGTCAAAATGAAGATTCGAGTGTTAAAAAAATCTAGACTATTTAAAATTTAAATAAACTAGTTTTTTATATAAATTTTATAAATTTCTATAAATCGTCTCGCACCCCTGGGGGTGCCGGTACCCTCGGTTGGGAACCACTGGTCTAGACTATTAGTAAATGAAAGATAATAATAATGGATGTAAAATATATTCAAAAGCTTCTTGATTTTGATGCGATTCAGGACTGTGCACGGGGCCTCAAAGAAAATAAGAATTATAGTGTATTATTTATTTATTTATTTATTAATTTCTTAAATTATTTATTTATTAATTTATTTTTTTATTTATTTCATTTGTTACATTTGTTACATTTATTACATTTAGCACATTTATTACATTTTTACATTTATTACATTGATTACATTTATTTATTTATTACATTCATTTATTAAGGAATGCTGTGATTACAGTATAAACTGGGTTTCGTGATTTTTGAAAACACCAAACACCAGATTATAATACAACAGAATCGTCCAACAGAATCAATTAAATAAATAATGAGTGTTTTATGATCAAACTTCTATTACAAAATTTGGATATCTAAAAATATATTTGAAAAATTAAACAATCTAAATAAGTCGTTAGAAGGGAACCATATAAATGCGATTAATAAAAATGATAAAATCATAGGATTAAAACTTAAAATTTGATGTGAAGTGTGAATTTTCACACATTCCAGGGTTTCGCAGGTATATAGTAAGTGAATGATGATTATTTGGGATGCCAAAACAAATTTTATGTGAAAATATTTGTTTTGTTAATTTTAATTCGAATGCCTAATAGGTACCATTATTTAGGTTTCTAAATATGTGCAGTATTTTTTTTATATAGCAAGGTTAACTAAGATTTTGAAAATTGCGCCTATGGCTTCCATTGGTTGTCATAAGCTCCGTCCCTCTGATTTCGTGTACATTGAAACATAGAATTAAATTATAATTTCAATAATTTCCACTGGTTATTAAATTTACGCTTTTAAAAATTTAATGCATCATTGGTCAAAATATAATTGAAAAAATAATTTAAACAAAATAAAAAAGCAAAAAAAATTTTTTTGGCCGTTTTGTGTTTCACACTCTTATAATTCTCATAATCATATCACGTCATAAAATTTTCACAATAAAAGGCGCTTATTGTATATCGGTTTAATATTAATTTATAACTTATATATTCTAATTAGAATTTCAATTATTTTGTTGTGTTTTGAACAGTTTATGTACACTGGTTATTGTGTGTAATCTCTATACTGTACTTTTTTTGTAATTATTACTAAGGGAGAATAAATTTTTGTGTTTTATAGTTGACAGTATATTTAATTTTGTTACACGTTTCTAAGATGGAAACTTTATTTATTTGTAGTGTATTTCGGTGGTATAGGCCAGTGTTTCTCAACCAAAAACGCACCGCGGACCAGTATAATATATAATTTTCTAAAGCGGACCACTAATTGAGAAGTGACATTACCGGTGGCGGCGCTTCCAACAGGTTAATTTAAGCACAGTACATTTTTATTTTATGAAAATTCGAGTAAATATTTGCGAAATTTTCTAATTTTTAAGCGCTGCACATGTATCGAGGTGTATAACAGAAGGTGGGCATCAAATTACAGTATTTAAAGTAATTTCAGTAGATTTATTGAAGTGTAATTTGTAGTTCAGCAGGTGTTAAATTTTATGTGGTGTACATCTGAGTGTCGGTCATCTGAATTTACAATATATGGATTCTGTTTGTAAACAAGTGCATTATGTTCATTGCCTCATAAAATAAAATTAGTTTTAGTTGGACAGAAGCAGCTAACAGTTAGATATGCAACTTGCAGGTGCAAACGTATTAGTGCAGTTTTGTTTTTCTGCTACAAATGTAATGAACAAACTCGTATAGTATCAGTTACTTTTTAACTCAAAATATATTCCCATGCCTTCCTCCTATCCATAATCAAATCTTTTCCCAATCTGGACTTAATATTAACTTTCCCTCCATTTTTCTTAAGAAAAGTAAAAAACTAAGATACCTATCTTTGTCCTGTCTTGAATGGCAGCCAAAAACACTACAATTTGTTCTACGTTTATAGTTTTTCACAACTTCTATCGACATTCTAAAAAAAAATTCAACACTAGAACATATGTAATAAGTTCAAACAGTACTAGAGCGCATAGTACATTATTTGACCACCAAACTGCGTATTCGAGCGTGTCAGTTCTCAATAATAATTGTTGGTTCATTTTTTGAAAGAAAACAAATATATTTAATGTGCTACTAAATACATTTATTTTATTTGTAGAAAATCACAGAAAGTTTACAGAAAATAAACACAATATATATTATTCACATAAAAAATGTGCATAAATAATAAAAAAACAACTGCAAAAAACACATATAAAATCTTTCGCGGACCACTAAAATTTTTCTGGGGACCACCTGTTGAGAAACACTGGTATAGGCAGTTCTAAACTTGTATTTAACATATTACAGAAGCGTCGATTTAAATTTCGACATAAATTTTACTAATACTTGGACCCCAAAACTTCGCCCCTTCCCAGCGAAAATTTTGTCATAAATTTATCCTGACAACAAATTATGAAATAACCCTAGCAACCTCGGTCTTTGAATAAACAATAAACGTGTAGTTTGCGTATAAACGTTTGGAACAGCCGTTTCTTAAGGATGGTTTCCAATTGACGTAGACGTAGAACGTACAAATAAAACGTATAACGTAGATTTTGTTGCTTTGGTTTCCAATAAACTTAGAATATCGTGTCAAAACTATTTAAGTTAACCTCTTTGTAAAAGAAGTTTCTTAAAAAGTGTCGAATAACATGTATTCGTAACGTCAAATAATATGGACGACGATTTAGCAATGCTAGCAATTTTTATTGTTACTGTGTTGCTAATTAGTAGTTTATGTTAAAATATTAAAAGCAATGTTATATCACGATAGTTTAGACCAATTTTGCAATCATTGCCGTTGGTGTCAGCCGCCCTTATGCAAACATACATAAGACCGGTTTTTCTAGAATCGAACTAAATGTCGCTAGTGCGCAAACTTTCATAAGATCGCTTTCTACTAGTAGGGTTCTATAGCATCGACCCAAAATTCGGCCCATTTGTTGCGTCGCCCGTGTGCACTGCACACGCTGCGGTCCTGTGCGCCGAAAAGTTTCCACAATTCGTTTATCTATTTATATAATAGATTAAACAATGTATTATATATTCATTATTAAACACAATAATCTAACCATAGTAATTTTTTATTTCCCTTATTTCAATACCGTGAACCAAACAAATGTTGACTAGTTGAAATGTTTTGTCATCTTCTATCATTTTTTTTTTTTTTTTTTTATTGGCCGATTTAAAAACCTAGACGTGAAATACAAAAATACGAATATTCTACGTGAACGTTTCTCCATATACGTCTAAATTGAACTCTATTGAAGCGCCATTTTGTAAGTACGCAAGCGCGGAACGTTCCGTTCCGATTCTGAACTGTGTTGAAACAAACCTATAAAAACATTACTCATAAAGATGTCTTCAATAATTATTAATATTAACACCTATTTGGGTTAATGTTCCGTATAAGTCCACCAGGCATAACTCGTCAGACAGAACGAGTATGCTAGTTGGAATGAGATTTGGACTTGACGAAGCGCCGCCCCTTTCTTTCAAAATATAACATTTACGATTCTGAAATCTAAATAAGTACTTGATAGTTATACGTTTTGAAATCCAAGCAATTATTTAATAAGTGTTTGTTAACATTTAGCTCGTATTAAGGTTTTTAAAGAAAAACTTGAATAACGAAATTTCAATATTTATACGCTTAAAGTCATATTTAAATAGTTTGAATGAGATTTATAGTATACATATGTTGAAAAACACTAACTTTATTAAGAGGATCCTATACTCTTTGCGTTAGGGCATCTATCGTTCCCGCCTGCTCCCCCCAATTCAAGGAGGCGTGGACGATATCACTGACAGTACACTCAGAATCATAACACACATTACACACATATTTGTTATTTTTGTGTGTCAACGGTCTGAGATATCTTTCTCAAACCTCGTGCAACGTTCGAAAAAAAATTATGCGCTTTAAGATTGACAATACTTAATTAAAATTACGATATCTATTTGAAGAACATTTTAAAAAATCAATGCAACAAAAAACAGTTTTTAAAAAAAGAAAAAAATAAATAAGCGAATTAAAAAACTTACCAAGAGATTTATAGGTACATATACATTTAGTGTTTAAAACAGATTTTTTGGACTTTTAGCTTCCGCAAAAATGTCTATTAAATCTTCATACCTCATTAATCTTGCTCGATCGTTTTCAACACTAATTAATGTTAAGTCACAAAACCGCTGTTGTCCTATAGTACTACTTAGAAATTTTTTTATACTTTTTAACTTCGAAAATGTTATAGGAAATGTTAAAAAATAGTATAAAAGCTGTGCATTACATACCGTCGAAATTGGATAAAATCGTACTATAGTCTATTAAAAATATTTGGGCAAGTTCTCTTGTTCTGCAACATAATTGAATTTTGTCCAACAATGCTGATCTAAAACTTATTAATTTTTTTATTTTATTTTTCAAACTCTTTGCTTCGGATACTACATTTTTGTTATTAATTTTTAAAATAATTTCAGTCAGTTAACGATCTTAATATTTCAATATAATTAAATCTTAATGCAATTAACGAATCATACCTGGAGGACTTACCAAGGCGGACACAGTTTTTTAGGAGAACTATTAATCAGATTTACACTAGAACAGAAATCTGCAACCTTTTCACGTCGGGGCCGCATTTAATAACGAAATTTTACATTTTTTAGGTCGCGGGCCGCAATCAGTAACAACATTTTTTTGGCGGTTTCAATTCCTTTTTTAATTTCTCTATTTTAAGATCTTAAGTTTTTGTTTACGTCGGTTTACATAATTTATGTCGGAGTAAAAACCCCTAATGTCAGATGCCTAATCAGCTCGGTAATGTGTTGACTACGCTGGATATGAAAAGAAAATATTATATTTTCCTACTGGTGAGCCTACGGGGTTCAGCCGTAAGCTGAATAATGACATTTACACAATGACGCTAGATGATGTTTATTGGTCTTTGTCATAAACATAGATTGTTGGAGCAAAAGAAAGCGATTGTTAAATGTGCTCTGCAAGTACATTGTTATATTTAAGAAATTCAATACCATTTTTACATTGCTAGAGTGATGATTAGTTTCTAGCGACAATATTCAGATTTCAAATTTTGGGTATGTGCAGCTTTCAGATGGTTCTCCAAACTATGGCTCTACAAACGTTCCCCGGGCCGGTTTAATTTGCCAGTCGGCTACTACAAGATACTCTTCAAAACATGTCGTATTACATCCTTTGCCTTATTATTATTCGTGTTATTTTTTATAAACTATCAATTAAAACAGCCTTAAGGGGATCCTACACTGTACACGCAAAGAAATCACTGTATTTATATTTCAGATAAAGGTTAATTATTATTTATGTGCATATGGTCTCAATACCTCTAATCTGTTAATTGATTTAGTTGTCGTCTGTTTAAGCAGTTTCTGTCAATCGCCCCATATTTTGGCTGCGCCCGAGGCAAAAGCGCCCCTACGAAAGTTGCGGTTGGTGGCGCTGTATTCCGGACGGTGTCCCGAGTCAGAGCCGCTTGTTGGGATTTTGCCGTGGGCGCAGCAAAATATGGGGCGCAACTTTCGTGGGGGCGCTTTTGCCTCGGTCGCAGCCAAAGAATGGGGCGCCGCTTTCGTAGGATGTTTTCCCCGGGCGCGGCCAAAATATGGGGCGCTAGTTTTGGGAGGCACTTTGCCCCGGGCGCAGCCAAAATATGGGGCGCTAGTTTTGGGATGCACTTTGCCTCGGGCGCAGCCAAAATATGGGGCGCCACTTAACCCCTTCAAATATAAAAAAAAATATTTATTTAAAAAAACACTAAAAATGACTTAGTTCCAACCCTTTAATGATTTTTTTTTTTGATTTATTCAAAGGAATACTAAAATTAACTTAATCCACCCCTTAAAATACAAAATTTTAAATTTATTTTAAAAAACTAATATGTATATAATCCAACTCTAAAATACATTTTTTATTTATTTATTCAAAAGAACACTTAAATTTACTTAAGCCAACCCTTAAAAAACATTTTTTATTTATATAGTCAAAAGAGCACTAAATTTTACTTAATATAACTCTTAAAATACAATTTCTTTTTAATCAAATAATCACGAAAATTTTCTTAAGCCAACCCTTAAAATACAATTTTTTTATTTATTCTAATTCCCACCAAAATGTACTTAATCCAACTCTTAAAATAATCATTTTCAATTTTAAACAAAAGAAGACTCTAGCTCTTATAGTTATGGCCCAATTGTGTACGGCCCGAATTGTCCATCGCCCCAGTTGTTAATGGCCCCAGTTGTGAAAAGCCCCAATTGTGAACGGCCCGAATTGTCTTACTGCCCCAGTTGTCTGGTTACCATTCTGATCTTAAAAATTAGGATAAATTAATTAAGAAGATTTAAAAAGACCGGTAAATAAATTATAAATGATTTTTTCCCTCTAAAATATTTTAAAATCTTATGTTTATACTGAAATAATCTATGAAATAAATCTTCCGAAAGATAATAATGACCTTGGATAAGTTTTGTCACTTTTCTTACTTGACTGTACTTGAGGCGGAGATTTATAGATTCCTACTTCTGTCCGCTAGAGGCAGCATATTTTCAATTAAAAAAAATCATTTTGACTATTCGAATTTTGCAGTACTACTAACTAATATAAGTCACAGTTGTGTATGTATGTGCAATCGACACATTAAACTTTGCTTGCATTGTGTATTTTTTTCATTTTTTTTTTGTTTTTCTTTACTTTCAAATTGCTTACTTTGCAAGTGCAATTATTCATAAACAGGAAGGAATTTAAGAAAAAACAATCAACAGGATCAAAGATTTATATATTATCTTTACATATGTTTTTGTTAAATTTTGATCAGTTGATTAGCGTAGGTAAAATCCGACAAGTCCTAACATGTGTTTTACGTTCCGCGCGGACCGAGTATAGGATCCTCTTAAAAGAGAGTTCATTCATACATACCAAATTATGTAAATGTATTAAAAATGTATAAAGCATTTATATATCTTCACTATATGCAAACAAACAATGATAAAACTAGTAGGCAAATCCAGAGCCGTGAAAATCGCCACAGAATACCTTTTTATATAAAATTATCCACCCTTTTTATAACTCTTTGAAGTTGTACGCGATAAAATTTAGCTATCACATTTTGGGTTTAAATTTGGGAAAAAATGGATAGCATTTAGATCACATTGCAATTATATAAATCAGGGGTCTGGGAACTTTTTGGGACATTTACATTCAGACACAATCAGACCCTCATTCATACACCACCTTAACACCTCTTTCATATCCTTACTCTCCATATTACTTAAAAAATTGAAATAATTATCAGCCATTTTCCAAGTTTCAGGAACTAACTATGTAAATAACACCTGTGTACACACCTTCCTCCCTTGATTCTAAATTGCACAAAAGTTGTGTCTGATTACACCGAGCACATATGCAAGAATTATTACTATTGGTTCCCCACTCTTACATATATTCTATTCTAAACATACAGCCTAGTTCTAATTTGACGCGGTGGACTTATACGGAACATTAACCCCTATTTGTGTTATTAAAATAAGAAATTGTAGGTATGTCTTAATTTTTTACGAAGATAGTATTTTTTTATTGCGACGTGTCTTTATTTCGGCGCTTTGGGCGACATCTACTAACAAATTTGGCGATTATAGAATAGCTTAACCTGGCAACCCTGCATGCAAGTGTGCGTTATCGCTTGTTGTCTGTTTGCCGTTCAAGGTTGCAGGCAGGCGGGAAACTGTTCACGATTCAAACGTTTACGTTGCGTTTTTAATTTATCTTATGCTTTCTTTAATTCTTTGTACACTTCACTTCTTTATTATTGTTTCACTTTAGCGCTTAACGTTTACATTTTACTGTTTTCTCCTCTGTTTATATTTCTTTTGTTCATTTACTTCATATTTTCTACTTCATACATATGTTATAATATTATTGTTCTTTTCGACTTTAAACTGTTATACGCAACTTTATTACTGTTTTTCTCTCGACTTTAATTGTTCTTTTTCTACTTTAATTGTTCTTTCTCCACTTTTATTACTTTCACTCAGTGGCGGATTAAGACTTCGCCGGGCCCAAGACATTTTTGATTTACGGGCCCTCAACCTAGAAGCGTTCAAAGGGGAAGGGGACGGGTTCGTTGGACCCTTGAAAATTACGGGCCCAAGACAATTGTCTTTTTAGGGTTTTGTAGGTATGACCAAAAAACCCTTATACCGTCATTTTGTCGTCTGTCTGTCTGTCTGTTCGGTAAAAATTGTAGCCAAACGGCTAAACCTAGAGAGTTGAAATTTGGCATGCTTATACAACTCTTTGACCCGCACATAGGAAAAATACTAAAACATCTAAAAAACATACCCCCCTAAAAATATAAACAAATATGTGCTCATCGAAAACAAAAATATTTTTTTTTAATTCTGAGTAGGGTATCAAATGAAAGCCCTTAGTACGTGGATTAACGATCAAATTTTTATTTTGGCAAAATAAATTATTTTGATGCGATTTTTGCCAAAAATGTGCAAAAAAAATTTTGTCCCACACCCTTTAACCCAGATGGTTTAAACTAAAAATCTAAAAAAATTCTAAGTAATGTATATTGGTGTGAACCGACATAGTACAACAGGAATTTTTGATCAGATTATGTTTTTGGAAAATAACGTATTTTTTGTGGTTTTTGCGTTTTTAATTTATCTTATGCTTTCTTTAATTCTTTGTACACTTCACTTCTTTATTATTGTTTCACTTTAGCGCTTAACGTTTACATTTTACTGTTTTCTCCTCTGTTTACATTTCTTTTGTTCATTTACTTCATATTTTCTACTTCATACATATGTTATAATATTATTGTTCTTTTCGACTTTAAACTGTTATACGCAACTTTATTACTGTTTTTCTCTCCACTTTAATTGTTCTTTTTCCACTTTAATTGTTCTTTCTCCACTTAAATTGTTCTTTCTCGTCTTAAATTTTTCAGAATAGAGGTATATATTATTTTACTACCGCGTACTGCCGGTTATGTAACGCGAAATTTATCAACGATTTTCGATCAAACGAATCACTTCCGAACTTTTTTCAGCACGCCATTGGATTCAGCGATACTTTCTGTATAGGTATGTCTAATTTCATAGTTTCAGGATGTCTTAATCAAATAGAATAATTTTTCAGAATAGAGGTATACTAGGGGTACAAACGTAAATTAATTAACCGATTTGGGTGCCACGACACTCTCACCGGGGTGCCACCAGTTTAAAAAATTATTTCAACGTTAAATTGCTCAGAACTTCCTCTTTGTTATAGGCTAATGATAATAATAATAATAATTTTTACTGACGTTTCGTGGATGTACCGCGGGCGCGCCCTAGGTGCGTAACTTCGATAACCACGTGACAGACAAAAAACGAGTGGTTAGGGATAGGGATTGGGATTGGCATAGTGTTTGTGATAATAATAATAAAGTAATAATGATTATTATAAAAATAATTGGTTGTGAAGCGACGAGTTTTATAATCGAAAAGTGCGGCAAAATGTCTTATTATATTAAAACGAGTCGCGAAGCGACGAGTTTTGTGAACGTGGGGGGAGAAGCCCGGCATAGCCGGGCTCAGGCCCCTAGTTTAACATATTTTTATTAAAAACACAAAAAATGCGTTATTTTCCGAAAACATAATCTGATCAAAAATTCCTGTTGTACTATTCCGGTTCACACAAAAGTGCATTACTTAGAATTTTTTCAGATTTTTAGTTTAAACTACAGGGTGTGGGACAAAAAACTTTTTTTGCACAATTTTGGCAAAAATCGCGTCAAAATAATTTATTTTGCAAAAATAAAATTTTGACCGTTAATCCACGTACTAAGGGCTTTCATTAGATACCCTACTCAGAATTTTAAAAAATATATATATTTTTTTTTTTTCGATGTGCACGTATTTGTTTATATTTTCAGGGGGTTATGTTTTTTAGATGTTTTAGTATTTTTCATATGTGCGGGTCAAAGAGTTGTATAAGCATGCCAAATTTCAACTCCCTAGGTTTAGCCGTTTACAATTTTTACCGAACAGACAGACAGACAGACAGACAGACAGACAGACAGACAGACAGACAGACAGACAGACGACAAAATGACGGTATAAGGGTTTTTTGGTCATACCTACAAAATCCTAAAAATACCGAATTGTTATCGCAAACCGGCTGTTGTTTATGACATGCAGGTGTGTGTTATCGCTTGTGTTCTGTTTACCGTACAAGGTCGCAGGCAGGCGGGAAACTGATCACGATTCAAACGTTTACGTTGCGTGTTTAATTTATCTTATGCTTTCTTTAATTCTTTGTACACTTCACTTCATTATTATTGTTTTACTTTAGCGCTTAACGTTTACACTTTACTGTTTTCTCCTCTGTTTATATTTCTTTTGTTCATTTACTTCATATTTTCCACTTCTTACATAGATATGTTATAATATTATTGTTCTTTTCGACTTTAAACTGTTATACGCAACTTTATTACTGTTTTTCTCTCCACTTTAATTGTTCTTTTTCTACTTTAATTGTTCTTTCTCCACTTTTATTACTTTCACTCAGTGGCGGATTAAGCCTTCGCCGGGCCCAAGACATTTTTGATTTACGGGCCCTCAACCTAGAAGCGTTCAAAGGGGAAGGGGACGGGTTCGTTGGACCCTTGAAAATTACGGGCCCAAGACAATTGTCTTTTTAGGGTTTTGTAGGTATGACCAAAAAACCCTTATACCGTCATTTTGTCGTCTGTCTGTCTGTCTGTCTGTCTGTTCGGTAAAAATTGTAGCCAAACGGCTAAACCTAGAGAGTTGAAATTTGGCATGCTTATACAACTCTTTGACCCGCACATAGGAAAAATACTAAAACATCTAAAAAACATACCCCCCTAAAAATATAAACAAATATGTGCTCATCGAAAACAAAAATATTTTTTTTTAATTCTGAGTAGGGTATCAAATGAAAGCCCTTAGTACGTGGATGAACGATCAAATTTTTATTTTGGCAAAATAAATTATTTTGATGCGATTTTTGCCAAAAAAGTGCAAAAAAAAATTTGTCCCACACCCTTTAACCCAGATGGTTTAAACTAAAAATCTAAAAAAATTCTAAGTAATGTATATTGGTGTGAACCGAAATAGTACAACAGGAATTTTTGATCAGATTATGTTTTTGGAAAATAACGTATTTTTTGTGGTTTTTGGTTCACAAAGTACAAAAGTTATACCAATGTAAGACACTCACATGCATGGCGTGCGATGGCGACATGCGTTAGGGCACTCTTAAACAGGCTGGAAAACGAAGGGTTTCGAGTTCGAGTACGGACGGAGTGAATTTTATTTTTTCTGTTTTTTTTTTTGCATTTTTATTAGGTTGAAATTATTTTGTCAAAATTCTAGTTATATTTTGACAAATGTTGTATTTAATTTTTAAGAGCGTAAATTTATTAACCAGTCTTATTATATGATTAACAGACGATAAATTATTTTAAAAATATCGTTCATTTTGCCGTGATTACTACAAAGTAAAATTTGTCCTACACACTCAGCATACCGCCTTCACTTATTATATACCTGCGAAACCCTGAAATGTGTGAATATTCACACTTCACATCAATTTTTTGTCTTTGCGAAAGTCCGCCACTGCTTTCACTCCACTTTTTACTCACTGTTTCTCACGTAACTTCCACTTTACTTACAACTCTCAGAGGCGGATTTAAGGGCGGGCGCACCGGGCGCGCGCCCTGGGCCTTGACTTCTGAAGGGCCCCGCAAAACCCCATCTTTCCACTAATGACACCAAGTTTTGTTTCATATGTATAATATTAATTACTTACAAGTTTACAATCGGCGGTAAAACCTAGTAGTATGTTTATATTCGCTTATTTATTTAAAAATATGGTTAACATGTATTTTCCCTGTCTCTCTCTTTTTTAAGGGGCCCAATATTGTCTCGTGCGCCCGGGGCCTCAACCAGCCTTAATCCACCTCTGACAGCTCTTCACCTTCATTGTCTCACTTTCAACTTTACACTACTTTCGCAACAGCCATCAACATGTGCAGCCGCAATTGCACTTCGTTTTGTTTCTTCGCGATATTAACAACTTTTATTTCACACTCTTTTTTAAAAAAATCTTTCTCAAACACGCGACACCATCCCCGGTGATAGAATGCCCCATAAGTTGTGGCATTCTATGGTGGGGTTTGATTATTCGGTTTTTATTATTAATTAAATTTATTGAAGATAGAATTAATAGTACAAAAGTATGATAATATAATATGTGTGCGATTGCGACTACTGGCTACGGCTGTTGGCTTCAGACTGACTCGTTGAATGTGAAAATAAGCTCCCGCACCCCCATAAAGAATGTGTTCAGATTTTTTCAGTTGAGTCATATTTATATGTCAAATTGATCAAAATAAAAAGTGAAAAGCAAAAAGAATAAATTTCCATAAGAAAATATACTTGTTGAAAAATAATTTTTTATTATTATTTATTAGAAAAATAACAGGGAAAAAATATATACTTAATGATTCTTTTTCTGCCCAAAAACAATAAATAATACAATAATACAAATAATACAATCATACAATAATACAAAAATATATGTAATACACAAGGTTATTATGTAACACACGTAATAGTTGCGAACCGAGTTTGTGGTGTGTATACCACACCGCAATACATTCTACTGTAGAGTGTAGTGTTCAGTTATTTTGAATGACTTCTTACACTTATAAAACCCTGAAATGTGTGAAAATTCACACTTTACATAATTATTATTTTTTTTTTTTTTAAGTCATCGCATTTATTTTCACCTGTCTAATAAAATAAAATGAAAAAATGAAGAATGATATAGACCAATGAATTGACTTAGGGCGCCGCGGAAAAAAATTAATACATTAAGGGCGCCGGGAACCGAAAAAGTTTGTGAACCACTGATTTAACACACAAAATACATTTTCTTGGAGGTTAAGATTCCTAAAAAAATCCGGAACTCTAAAAATAAAAATTGTTCAATTGTGGAAACTAGATGCGCTCAAAATTCTGATGACGTCACAGGTCAAAATGAAGATTCGAGTGTTAAAAAAATCTAGACTATTTAAAATTTAAATATTTTATATAAATTTTATAAATTTCTATAAATCGTCTCGCACCCCTGGGGGTGCCGGTACCCTCGGTTGGGAACCACTGGTCTAGACTATTAGTAAATGAAAGATAATAATAATGGATGTAAAATATATTCAAAAGCTTCTTGATTTTGATGCGATTCAGGACTGTGCACGGGGCCTCAAAGAAAATAAGAATTATAGTGTATTATTTATTTATTTATTTATTAATTTCTTAAATTATTTATTTATTAATTTATTTTTTTATTTATTTCATTTGTTACATTTGTTACATTTATTACATTTAGCACATTTATTACATTTTTACATTTATTACATTGATTACATTTATTTATTTATTACATTCATTTATTAAGGAATGCTGTGATTACAGTATAAACTGGGTTTCGTGATTTTTGAAAACACCAAACACCAGATTATAATACAACAGAATCGTCCAACAGAATCAATTAAATAAATAATGAGTGTTTTATGATCAAACTTCTATTACAAAATTTGGATATCTAAAAATATATTTGAAAAATTAAACAATCTAAATAAGTCGTTAGAAGGGAACCATATAAATGCGATTAATAAAAATGATAAAATCATAGGATTAAAACTTAAAATTTGATGTGAAGTGTGAATTTTCACACATTCCAGGGTTTCGCAGGTATATAGTAAGTGAATGATGATTATTTGGGATGCCAAAACAAATTTTATGTGAAAATATTTGTTTTGTTAATTTTAATTCGAATGCCTAATAGGTACCATTATTTAGGTTTCTAAATATGTGCAGTATTTTTTTTATATAGCAAGGTTAACTAAGATTTTGAAAATTGCGCCTATGGCTTCCATTGGTTGTCATAAGCTCCGTCCCTCTGATTTCGTGTACATTGAAACATAGAATTAAATTATAATTTCAATAATTTCCACTGGTTATTAAATTTACGCTTTTAAAAATTTAATGCATCATTGGTCAAAATATAATTGAAAAAATAATTTAAACAAAATAAAAAAGCAAAAAAAATTTTTTTGGGCGTTTTGTGTTTCACACTCTTATAATTCTCATAATCATATCACGTCATAAAATTTTCACAATAAAAGGCGCTTATTGTATATCGGTTTAATATTAATTTATAACTTATATATTCTAATTAGAATTTCAATTATTTTGTTGTGTTTTGAACAGTTTATGTACACTGGTTATTGTGTGTAATCTCTATACTGTACTTTTTTTGTAATTATTACTAAGGGAGAATAAATTTTTGTGTTTTATAGTTGACAGTATATTTAATTTTGTTACACGTTTCTAAGATGGAAACTTTATTTATTTGTAGTGTATTTCGGTGGTATAGGCCAGTGTTTCTCAACCAAAAACGCACCGCGGACCAGTATAATATATAATTTTCTAAAGCGGACCACTAATTGAGAAGTGACATTACCGGTGGCGGCGCTTCCAACAGGTTAATTTAAGCACAGTACATTTTTATTTTATGAAAATTCGAGTAAATATTTGCGAAATTTTCTAATTTTTAAGCGCTGCACATGTATCGAGGTGTATAACAGAAGGTGGGCATCAAATTACAGTATTTAAAGTAATTTCAGTAGATTTATTGAAGTGTAATTTGTAGTTCAGCAGGTGTTAAATTTTATGTGGTGTACATCTGAGTGTCGGTCATCTGAATTTACAATATATGGATTCTGTTTGTAAACAAGTGCATTATGTTCATTGCCTCATAAAATAAAATTAGTTTTAGTTGGACAGAAGCAGCTAACAGTTAGATATGCAACTTGCAGGTGCAAACGTATTAGTGCAGTTTTGTTTTTCTGCTACAAATGTAATGAACAAACTCGTATAGTATCAGTTACTTTTTAACTCAAAATATATTCCCATGCCTTCCTCCTATCCATAATCAAATCTTTTCCCAATCTGGACTTAATATTAACTTTCCCTCCATTTTTCTTAAGAAAAGTAAAAAACTAAGATACCTATCTTTGTCCTGTCTTGAATGGCAGCCAAAAACACTACAATTTGTTCTACGTTTATAGTTTTTCACAACTTCTATCGACATTCTAAAAAAAAATTCAACACTAGAACATATGTAATAAGTTCAAACAGTACTAGAGCGCATAGTACATTATTTGACCACCAAACTGCGTATTCGAGCGTGTCAGTTCTCAATAATAATTGTTGGTTCATTTTTTGAAAGAAAACAAATATATTTAATGTGCTACTAAATACATTTATTTTATTTGTAGAAAATCACAGAAAGTTTACAGAAAATAAACACAATATATATTATTCACATAAAAAATGTGCATAAATAATAAAAAAACAACTGCAAAAAACACATATAAAATCTTTCGCGGACCACTAAAATTTTTCTGGGGACCACCTGTTGAGAAACACTGGTATAGGCAGTTCTAAACTTGTATTTAACATATTACAGAAGCGTCGATTTAAATTTCGACATAAATTTTACTAATACTTGGACCCCAAAACTTCGCCCCTTCCCAGCGAAAATTTTGTCATAAATTTATCCTGACAACAAATTATGAAATAACCCTAGCAACCTCGGTCTTTGAATAAACAATAAACGTGTAGTTTGCGTATAAACGTTTGGAACAGCCGTTTCTTAAGGATGGTTTCCAATTGACGTAGACGTAGAACGTACAAATAAAACGTATAACGTAGATTTTGTTGCTTTGGTTTCCAATAAACTTAGAATATCGTGTCAAAACTATTTAAGTTAACCTCTTTGTAAAAGAAGTTTCTTAAAAAGTGTCGAATAACATGTATTCGTAACGTCAAATAATATGGACGACGATTTAGCAATGCTAGCAATTTTTATTGTTACTGTTATGCTAATTAGTAGTTTATGTTAAAATATTAAAAGCAATGTTATATCACGATAGTTTAGACCAATTTTGCAATCATTGCCGTTGGTGTCAGCCGCCCTTATGCAAACATACATAAGACCGGTTTTTCTAGAATCGAACTAAATGTCGCTAGTGCGCAAACTTTCATAAGATCGCTTTCTACTAGTAGGGTTCTATAGCATCGACCCAAAATTCGGCCCATTTGTTGCGTCGCCCGTGTGCACTGCACACGCTGCGGTCCTGTGCGCCGAAAAGTTTCCACAATTAGTTTATCTATTTATATAATAGATTAAACAATGTATTATATATTCATTATTAAACACAATAATCTAACCATAGTAATTTTTTATTTCCCTTATTTCAATACCGTGAACCAAACAAATGTTGACTAGTTGAAATGTTTTGTCATCTTCTATCATTTTTTTTTTTTTTTTATTGGCCGATTTAAAAACCTAGACGTGAAATACAAAAATACGAATATTCTACGTGAACGTTTCTCCATATACGTCTAAATTGAACTCTATTGAAGCGCCATTTTGTAAGTACGCAAGCGCGGAACGTTCCGTTCCGATTCTGAACTGTGTTGAAACAAACCTATAAAAACATTACTCATAAAGATGTCTTCAATAATTATTAATATTAACACCTATTTGGGTTAATGTTCCGTATAAGTCCACCAGGCATAACTCGTCAGACAGAACGAGTATGCTAGTTGGAATGAGATTTGGACTTGACGAAGCGCCGCCCCTTTCTTTCAAAATATAACATTTACGATTCTGAAATCTAAATAAGTACTTGATAGTTATACGTTTTGAAATCCAAGCAATTATTTAATAAGTGTTTGTTAACATTTAGCTCGTATTAAGGTTTTTAAAGAAAAACTTGAATAACGAAATTTCAATATTTATACGCTTAAAGTCATATTTAAATAGTTTGAATGAGATTTATAGTATACATATGTTGAAAAACACTAACTTTATTAAAAGAGAGTTCATTCATACATACCAAATTATGTAAATGTATTAAAAATGTATAAAGCATTTATATATCTTCACTATATGCAAACAAACAATGATAAAACTAGTAGGCAAATCCAGAGCCGTGAAAATCGCCACAGAATACCTTTTTATATAAAATTATCCACCCTTTTTATAACTCTTTGAAGTTGTACGCGATAAAATTTAGCTATCACATTTTGGGTTTAAATTTGGGAAAAAATGGATAGCATTTAGATCACATTGCAATTATATAAATCAGGGGTCTGGGAACTTTTTGGGACATTTACATTCAGACACAATCAGACCCTCATTCATACACCACCTTAACACCTCTTTCATATCCTTACTCTCCATATTACTTAAAAAATTGAAATAATTATCAGCCATTTTCCAAGTTTCAGGAACTAACTATGTAAATAACACCTGTGTACACACCTTCCTCCCTTGATTCTAAATTGCACAAAAGTTGTGTCTGATTACACCGAGCACATATGCAAGAATTATTACTATTGGTTCCCCACTCTTACATATATTCTATTCTAAACATACAGCCTAGTTCTAATTTGACGCGGTGGACTTATACGGAACATTAACCCCTATTTGTGTTATTAAAATAAGAAATTGTAGGTATGTCTTAATTTTTTACGAAGATAGTATTTTTTTATTGCGACGTGTCTTTATTTCGGCGCTTTGGGCGACATCTACTAACAAATTTGGCGATTATAGAATAGCTTAACCTGGCAACCCTGCATGCAAGTGTGCGTTATCGCTTGTTGTCTGTTTGCCGTTCAAGGTTGCAGGCAGGCGGGAAACTGTTCACGATTCAAACGTTTACGTTGCGTTTTTAATTTATCTTATGCTTTCTTTAATTCTTTGTACACTTCACTTCTTTATTATTATTTCACTTTAGCGCTTAACGTTTACATTTTACTGTTTTCTCCTCTGTTTATATTTCTTTTGTTCATTTACTTCATATTTTCTACTTCATACATATGTTATAATATTATTGTTCTTTTCGACTTTAAACTGTTATACGCAACTTTATTACTGTTTTTCTCTCCACTTTAATTGTTCTTTTTCCACTTTAATTGTTCTTTCTCCACTTAAATTGTTCTTTCTCGTCTTAAATTTTTCAGAATAGAGGTATATATTATTTTACTACCGCGTACTGCCGGTTATGTAACGCGAAATTTATCAACGATTTTCGATCAAACGAATCACTTCCGAACTTTTTTCAGCACGCCATTGGATTCAGCGATACTTTCTGTATAGGTATGTCTAATTTCATAGTTTCAGGATGTCTTAATCAAATAGAATAATTTTTCAGAATAGAGGTATACTAGGGGTACAAACGTAAATTAATTAACCGATTTGGGTGCCACGACACTCTCACCGGGGTGCCACCAGTTTAAAAAATTATTTCAACGTTAAATTGCTCAGAACTTCCTCTTTGTTATAGGCTAATGATAATAATAATAATAATTTTTACTGACGTTTCGTGGATGTACCGCGGGCGCGCCCTAGGTGCGTAACTTCGATAACCACGTGACAGACAAAAAACGAGTGGTTAGGGATAGGGATTGGGATTGGCATAGTGTTTGTGATAATAATAATAAAGTAATAATGATTATTATAAAAATAATTGGTTGTGAAGCGACGAGTTTTATAATCGAAAAGTGCGGCAAAATGTCTTATTATATTAAAACGAGTCGCGAAGCGACGAGTTTTGTGAAAGTGGGGGGAGAAGCCCGGCATAGCCGGGCTCAGGTCCCTAGTTTAACATATTTTTATTAAAAACACAAAAAATGCGTTATTTTCCGAAAACATAATCTGATAAAAAATTCCTGTTGTACTATTCCGGTTCACACAAAAGTGCATTACTTAGATTTTTTTCAGATTTTTAGTTTAAACTACAGGGTGTGGGACAAAAAACTTTTTTTGCACAATTTTGGCAAAAATCGCGTCAAAATAATTTATTTTGCAAAAATAAAATTTTGACCGTTAATCCACGTACTAAGGGCTTTCATTTGATACCCTACTCAGAATTTTAAAAAAATATATTTTTTTTTTTTTCGATGTGCACGTATTTGTTTATATTTTCAGGGGGATATGTTTTTTAGATGTTTTAGTATTTTTCATATGTGCGGGTCAAAGAGTTGTATAAGCATGCCAAATTTCAACTCCCTAGGTTTAGCCGTTTACAATTTTTACCGAACAGACAGACAGACAGACAGACAGACAGACAGACAGACAGACAGACGACAAAATGACGGTATAAGGGTTTTTTGGTTATACCTACAAAATCCTAAAAATACCGAATTGTTATCGCAAACCGGCTGTTGTTTATGACATGCAGGTGTGTGTTATCGCTTGTGTTCTGTTTACCGTTCAAGGTCGCAGGCAGGCGGGAAACTGTTCACGATTCAAACGTTTACGTTGCGTGTTTAATTTATCTTATGCTTTCTTTAATTCTTTGTACACTTCACTTCATTATTATTGTTTTACTTTAGCGCTTAACGTTTACACTTTACTGTTTTCTCATCTGTTTATATTTCTTTTGTTCATTTACTTCATATTTTCCACTTCTTACATAGATATGTTATAATATTATTGTTCTTTTCGACTTTAAACTGTTATACGCAACTTTATTACTGTTTTTCTCTCCACTTTAATTGTTCTTTTTCTACTTTAATTGTTCTTTCTCCACTTTTATTACTTTCACTCAGTGGCGGATTAAGCCTTCACCGGGCGGGGGGACGGGTTCGTTGGACCCTTGAAAATTACGGGCCCAAGACAATTGTCTTTTTAGGGTTTTGTAGGTATGACCAAAAAACCCTTATACCGTCATTTTGTCGTCTGTCTGTCTGTTCGGTAAAAATTGTAGCCAAACGGCTAAACCTAGAGAGTTGAAATTTGGCATGCTTATACAACTCTTTGACCCGCACGTAGGAAAAATACTAAAACATCTAAAAAACATACCCCCCTAAAAATATAAACAAATATGTGCTCATCGAAAACAAAAATATATTTTTTTAATTCTGAGTAGGGTATCAAATGAAAGCCCTTAGTACGTGGATTAACGATCAAATTTTTATTTTGGCAAAATAAATTATTTTGATGCGATTTTTGCCAAAAATGTGCAAAAAAAATTTTGTCCCACACCCTTTAACCCAGATGGTTTAAACTAAAAATCTAAAAAAATTCTAAGTAATGTATATTGGTGTGAACCGAAATAGTACAACAGGAATTTTTGATCAGTTTATGTTTTTGGAAAATAACGTATTTTTTGTGGTTTTTGGTTCACAAAGTACAAAAGTTATACCAATGTAAGACACTCACATGCATGGCGTGCGATGGCGACATGCGTTAGGGCACTCTTAAACAGGCTGGAAAACGAAGGGTTTCGAGTTCGAGTACGGACGGAGTGAATTTTATTTTTTCTGTTTTTTTTTTGCATTTTTATTATGTTGAAATTATTTTGTCAAAATTCTAGTTATATTTTGACAAATGTTGTATTTAATTTTTAAGAGCGTAAATTTATTAACCAGTCTTATTATATGATTAACAGACGATAAATTATTTTAAAAATATCGTTCATTTTGCCGTGATTACTACAAAGTAAAATTTGTCCTACACACTCAGCATACCGCCTTCACTTATTATATACCTGCGAAACCCTGAAATGTGTGAATATTCACACTTCACATCAATTTTTTGTCTTTGCGAAAGTCCGCCACTGCTTTCACTCCACTTTTTACTCACTGTTTCTCACGTAACTTCCACTTTACTTACAACTCTCAGAGGCGGATTTAAGGGCGGGCGCACCGGGCGCGCGCCCTGGGCCTTGACTTCTGAAGGGCCCCGCAAAACCCCATCTTTCCACTAATGACACCAAGTTTTGTTTCATATGTATAATATTAATTACTTACAAGTTTACAATCGGCGGTAAAACCTAGTAGTATGTTTATATTCGCTTATTTATTTAAAAATATGGTTAACATGTATTTTCCCTGTCTCTCTCTTTTTTAAGGGGCCCAATATTGTCTCGTGCGCCCGGGGCCTCAACCAGCCTTAATCCACCTCTGACAGCTCTTCACCTTCATTGTCTCACTTTCAACTTTACACTACTTTCGCAACAGCCATCAACATGTGCAGCCGCAATTGCACTTCGTTTTGTTTCTTCGCGATATTAACAACTTTTATTTCACACTCTTTTTTAAAAAAATCTTTCTCAAACACGCGACACCATCCCCGGTGATAGAATGCCCCATAAGTTGTGGCATTCTATGGTGGGGTTTGATTATTCGGTTTTTATTATTAATTAAATTTATTGAAGATAGAATTAATAGTACAAAAGTATGATAATATAATATGTGTGCGATTGCGACTACTGGCTACGGCTGTTGGCTTCAGACTGACTCGTTGAATGTGAAAATAAGCTCCCGCACCCCCATAAAGAATGTGTTCAGATTTTTTCAGTTGAGTCATATTTATATGTCAAATTGATCAAAATAAAAAGTGAAAAGCAAAAAGAATAAATTTCCATAAGAAAATATACTTGTTGAAAAATAATTTTTTATTATTATTTATTAGAAAAATAACAGGGAAAAAATATATACTTAATGATTCTTTTTCTGCCCAAAAACAATAAATAATACAATAATACAAATAATACAATCATACAATAATACAAAAATATATGTAATACACAAGGTTATTATGTAACACACGTAATAGTTGCGAACCGAGTTTGTGGTGTGTGTACCACACCGCAATACACTCTACTGTAGAGTGTAGTGTTCAGTTATTTTGAATGACTTCTTACACTTATAAAACCCTGAAATGTGTGAAAATTCACACTTCACATAATTATTATTATTTTTTTTTTTTAAGTCATCGCATTTATTTTCACCTGTCTAATAAAATAAAATGAAAAAATGAAGAATGATATAGACCAATGAATTGACTTGGGGCGCCGCGGAAAAAAATTAATACATTAAGGGCGCCGGGAACCGAAAAAGTTTGTGAACCACTGATTTAACACACAAAATACATTTTCTTGGAGGTTAAGATTCCTAAAAAAATCCGGAACTCTAAAAATAAAAATTGTTCAATTGTGGAAACTAGATGCGCTCAAAATTCTGATGACGTCACAGGTCAAAATGAAGATTCGAGTGTTAAAAAAATCTAGACTATTTAAAATTTAAATAAACTAGTTTTTTATATAAATTTTATAAATTTCTATAAATCGTCTCGCACCCTTGGGGGTGCCGGTACCCTCGGTTGGGAACCACTGGTCTAGACTATTAGTAAATAAAAGATAATAATAATGGATGTAAAATATATTCAAAAGCTTCTTGATTTTGATGCGATTCAGGACTGTGCACGGGGCCTCAAAGAAAATAAGAATTATAGTGTATTATTTATTTATTTATTTATTAATTTCTTAAATTATTTATTTATTAATTTATTTTTTTATTTATTTCATTTGTTACATTTGTTACATTTATTACATTTAGCACATTTATTACATTTTTACATTTATTACACTGATTACATTTATTTATTTATTACATTCATTTATTAAGGAATGCTGTGATTACAGTATAAACTGGGTTTCGTGATTTTTGAAAACACCAAACACCAGATTATAATACAGCAGAATCGTCCAACAGAATCAATTAAATAAATAATGAGTGTTTTATGATCAAACTTCTATTACAAAATTTGGATATCTAAAAATATATTTGAAAAATTAAACAATCTAAATAAGTCGTTAGAAGGGAACCATATAAATACGATTAATAAAAATGATAAAATCATAGGATTAAAACTTAAAAATTGATGTGAAGTGTGAATTTTCACACATTCCAGGGTTTCGCAGGTATATAGTAAGTGAATGATGATTATTTGGGATGCCAAAACAAATTTTATGTGAAAATATTTGTTTTGTTAATTTTAATTCGAATGCCTAATAGGTACCATTATTTAGGTTTCTAAATATGTGCAGTATTTTTTTTATATAGCAAGGTTAACTAAGATTTTGAAAATTGCGCCTATGGCTTCCATTGGTTGTCATAAGCTCCGTCCCTCTGATTTCGTGTACATTGAAACATAGAATTAAATTATAATTTCAATAATTTCCACTGGTTATTAAATTTACGCTTTTAAAAATTTAATGCATCATTGGTCAAAATATAATTGAAAAAATAATTTAAACAAAATAAAAAAGCAAAAAAAATTTTTTTGGCCGTTTTGTGTTTCACACTCTTATAATTCTCATAATCATATCACGTCATAAAATTTTCACAATAAAAGGCGCTTATTGTATATCGGTTTAATATTAATTTATAACTTATATATTCTAATTAGAATTTCAATTATTTTGTTGTGTTTTGAACAGTTTATGTACACTGGTTATTGTGTGTAATCTCTATACTGTACTTTTTTTGTAATTATTACTAAGGGAGAATAAATTTTTGTGTTTTATAGTTGACAGTATATTTAATTTTGTTACACGTTTCTAAGATGGAAACTTTATTTATTTGTAGTGTATTTCGGTGGTATAGGCCAGTGTTTCTCAACCAAAAACGCACCGCGGACCAGTATAATATATAATTTTCTAAAGCGGACCACTAATTGAGAAGTGACATTACCGGTGGCGGCGCTTCCAACAGGTTAATTTAAGCACAGTACATTTTTATTTTATGAAAATTCGAGTAAATATTTGCGAAATTTTCTAATTTTTAAGCGCTGCACATGTATCGAGGTGTATAACAGAAGGTGGGCATCAAATTACAGTATTTAAAGTAATTTCAGTAGATTTATTGAAGTGTAATTTGTAGTTCAGCAGGTGTTAAATTTTATGTGGTGTACATCTGAGTGTCGGTCATCTGAATTTACAATATATGGATTCTGTTTGTAAACAAGTGCATTATGTTCATTGCCTCATAAAATAAAATTAGTTTTAGTTGGACAGAAGCAGCTAACAGTTAGATATGCAACTTGCAGGTGCAAACGTATTAGTGCAGTTTTGTTTTTCTGCTACAAATGTATAGAACAAACTCGTATAGTATCAGTTACTTTTTAACTCAAAATATATTCCCATGCCTTCCTCCTATCCATAATCAAATCTTTTCCCAATCTGGACTTAATATTAACTTTCCCTCCATTTTTCTTAAGAAAAGTAAAAAACTAAGATACCTATCTTTGTCCTGTCTTGAATGGCAGCCAAAAACACTACAATTTGTTCTACGTTTATAGTTTTCCACAACTTCTATCGACATTCTAAAAAAAAATTCAACACTAGAACATATGTAATAAGTTCAAACAGTACTATAATAATAATAATAATAATAATAAGTTTATTGACTTAATTACATATTATATCATGTTTTAGGTCAGTCATACAGGATTATAGTTACAAATAATATCAGAATTGATACATAAGAAATTCTTCTGTGGAGTAAAATGCAATTTCAGCAAAGAATTTTTTTATTGTAGATTTAAAATTGATGTAATCTAAATTCTTTATATTGCTTGGAAGTTTATTCATAAATTTAATTCCGAAATAGTTCTCACAATTTCTTGATTTACTCAGTCTTAAAAAATTCGGATATATGTTGGAATTATTTCTTGTGTGATAGTTATGAACACTACTGTAAGTGGGAAGATTGCTTATTTGTTTTTTGTGCATATGTAGCAGAGAGTTATAAATATATAAAGATGGTAGCGTCATAATATTAAGTATTTTAAATTGGTGTCGACAGTCTGTTCTGTAAGGAGTCGAAGTCAGAACTCTAATGGCTCGCCTTTGTAGAGCGAATATTCTGTCAGCAGCTGGAGAATGTCCCCATGCTAAGAGTGCGTAGGATATGTGAGAGTGAAATAATGCATAATACGCCACCATTAGAACATCCCTGGTTACAGACTGTACTAAGTTTCGGAATAGGAATATAACTGAGCACAGTCTGCTTGATAAGCAGGTTACATGCTGATGCCAAGTTAGGTTGGGATCAACATGCAAACCTAGGAATTTTACGTGGTCCTGGTTAGCGAAATCATTTCTGCGTAGTGTTATTAATATTTGTTGGGTCTTATCTAGGTTTAGTGATAGTTTATTGGTATCAAACCAGTATTTAGCTTTATCTAACGTAGATACACTGCGTGACAGGGCGTTAGTCAGGGAGCGTGATTTGAAAACCAACGTTGTGTCGTCGGCATAGAGTATACTGGTTTGATCCGTATAAGTCGGGAAGTCGTTGATATATATGAGGAACAGTAAGGGACCAAGAATGGAACCCTGTGGGACCCCTATATTAACGGTCAGGAAATCTGATTTATGGTCTTTAGCTAACACTTGCTGTTTCCTTTCCCGTAGGTAGGATTCCACTAGTTTGCAACTGCGATCATCAAAGCCATAATATGCAAGTTTTTTTAATAGAATCTGGTGAGATACATAGTCGAAAGCTTTCGTTAGGTCTAAAAAAGTTGACAAACAAAACTCATCAGATTCGATACCGTTTGATATTTCATCAAGAAAAGATAGAATGGCGCAAGTAGTAGACCTGTTGGATCTGAATCCGTACTGTCTGTCGTGGAATAGGCTATTATTTTCAAAATAGGAGAAAATTTGTTTGGACAGGATTTTTTCAAAAATTTTTGAGAACACGGGTAATAAGGATATGGGCCGATAATTTCCCGGATCATTATTATCACCTTTTTTATGGATAGGGGTAATAGTGGCTATTTTTAGTGCATCAGGGAATTTATTGGAGGAAATACCGCAATTAATGATTTTTGTTAAGGGTCTAATAATAGTGTCCTTTACCGATTTTAGTATCTGGGTATTAATTCCAAGATAATCTTTTGCTTTGCTATTATTAAGACCATCAATTGCATCCCTGACCGCTATGCAGGACACACGGGTAAAGGAAAAGATTACTAGAGCGCATAGTACATTATTTGACCACCAAACTGCGTATTCGAGCGTGTCAGTTCTCAATAATAATTGTTGGTTCATTTTTTGAAAGAAAACAAATATATTTAATGTGCTACTAAATACATTTATTTTATTTGTAGAAAATCACAGAAAGTTTACAGAAAATAAACACAATATATATTATTCACATAAAAAATGTGCATAAATAATAAAAAAACAACTGCAAAAAACACATATAAAATCTTTCGCGGACCACTAAAATTTTTCTGGGGACCACCTGTTGAGAAACACTGGTATAGGCAGTTCTAAACTTGTATTTAACATATTACAGAAGCGTCGATTTAAATTTCGACATAAATTTTACTAATACTTGGACCCCAAAACTTCGCCCCTTCCCAGCGAAAATTTTGTCATAAATTTATCCTGACAACAAATTATGAAATAACCCTAGCAACCTCGGTCTTTGAATAAACAATAAACGTGTAGTTTGCGTATAAACGTTTGGAACAGCCGTTTCTTAAGGATGGTTTCCAATTGACGTAGACGTAGAACGTACAAATAAAACGTATAACGTAGATTTTGTTGCTTTGGTTTCCAATAAACTTAGAATATCGTGTCAAAACTATTTAAGTTAACCTCTTTGTAAAAGAAGTTTCTTAAAAAGTGTCGAATAACATGTATTCGTAACGTCAAATAATATGGACGACGATTTAGCAATGCTAGCAATTTTTATTGTTACTGTTATGCTAATTAGTAGTTTATGTTAAAATATTAAAAGCAATGTTATATCACGATAGTTTAGACCAATTTTGCAATCATTGCCGTTGGTGTCAGCCGCCCTTATGCAAACATACATAAGACCGGTTTTTCTAGAATCGAACTAAATGTCGCTAGTGCGCAAACTTTCATAAGATCGCTTTCTACTAGTAGGGTTCTATAGCATCGACCCAAAATTCGGCCCATTTGTTGCGTCGCCCGTGTGCACTGCACACGCTGCGGTCCTGTGCGCCGAAAAGTTTCCACAATTCGTTTATCTATTTATATAATAGATTAAACAATGTATTATATATTCATTATTAAACACAATAATCTAACCATAGTAATTTTTTATTTCCCTTATTTCAATACCGTGAACCAAACAAATGTTGACTAGTTGAAATGTTTTGTCATCTTCTATCATTTTTTTTTTTTTTTTTTTATTGGCCGATTTAAAAACCTAGACGTGAAATACAAAAATACGAATATTCTACGTGAACGTTTCTCCATATACGTCTAAATTGAACTCTATTGAAGCGCCATTTTGTAAGTACGCAAGCGCGGAACGTTCCGTTCCGATTCTGAACTGTGTTGAAACAAACCTATAAAAACATTACTCATAAAGATGTCTTCAATAATTATTAATATTAACACCTATTTGGGTTAATGTTCCGTATAAGTCCACCAGGCATAACTCGTCAGACAGAACGAGTATGCTAGTTGGAATGAGATTTGGACTTGACGAAGCGCCGCCCCTTTCTTTCAAAATATAACATTTACGATTCTGAAATCTAAATAAGTACTTGATAGTTATACGTTTTGAAATCCAAGCAATTATTTAATAAGTGTTTGTTAACATTTAGCTCGTATTAAGGTTTTTAAAGAAAAACTTGAATAACGAAATTTCAATATTTATACGCTTAAAGTCATATTTAAATAGTTTGAATGAGATTTATAGTATACATATGTTGAAAAACACTAACTTTATTAAAAGAGAGTTCATTCATACATACCAAATTATGTAAATGTATTAAAAATGTATAAAGCATTTATATATCTTCACTATATGCAAACAAACAATGATAAAACTAGTAGGCAAATCCAGAGCCGTGAAAATCGCCACAGAATACCTTTTTATATAAAATTATCCACCCTTTTTATAACTCTTTGAAGTTGTACGCGATAAAATTTAGCTATCACATTTTGGGTTTAAATTTGGGAAAAAATGGATAGCATTTAGATCACATTGCAATTATATAAATCAGGGGTCTGGGAACTTTTTGGGACATTTACATTCAGACACAATCAGACCCTCATTCATACACCACCTTAACACCTCTTTCATATCCTTACTCTCCATATTACTTAAAAAATTGAAATAATTATCAGCCATTTTCCAAGTTTCAGGAACTAACTATGTAAATAACACCTGTGTACACACCTTCCTCCCTTGATTCTAAATTGCACAAAAGTTGTGTCTGATTACACCGAGCACATATGCAAGAATTATTACTATTGGTTCCCCACTCTTACATATATTCTATTCTAAACATACAGCCTAGTTCTAATTTGACGCGGTGGACTTATACGGAACATTAACCCCTATTTGTGTTATTAAAATAAGAAATTGTAGGTATGTCTTAATTTTTTACGAAGATAGTATTTTTTTATTGCGACGTGTCTTTATTTCGGCGCTTTGGGCGACATCTACTAACAAATTTGGCGATTATAGAATAGCTTAACCTGGCAACCCTGCATGCAATTGTGCGTTATCGCTTGTTGTCTGTTTGCCGTTCAAGGTTGCAGGCAGGCGGGAAACTGTTCACGATTCAAACGTTTACGTTGCGTTTTTAATTTATCTTATGCTTTCTTTAATTCTTTGTACACTTCACTTCTTTATTATTGTTTCACTTTAGCGCTTAACGTTTACATTTTACTGTTTTCTCCTCTGTTTATATTTCTTTTGTTCATTTACTTCATATTTTCTACTTCATACATATGTTATAATATTATTGTTCTTTTCGACTTTAAACTGTTATACGCAACTTTATTACTGTTTTTCTCTCCACTTTAATTGTTCTTTTTCTACTTTAATTGTTCTTTCTCCACTTTTATTACTTTCACTCAGTGGCGGATTAAGCCTTCACCGGGCGGGGGGACGGGTTCGTTGGACCCTTGAAAATTACGGGCCCAAGACAATTGTCTTTTTAGGGTTTTGTAGGTATGACCAAAAAACCCTTATACCGTCATTTTGTCGTCTGTCTGTCTGTTCGGTAAAAATTGTAGCCAAACGGCTAAACCTAGAGAGTTGAAATTTGGCATGCTTATACAACTCTTTGACCCGCACGTAGGAAAAATACTAAAACATCTAAAAAACATACCCCCCTAAAAATATAAACAAATATGTGCTCATCGAAAACAAAAATATTTTTTTTTAATTCTGAGTAGGGTATCAAATGAAAGCCCTTAGTACGTGGATTAACGATCAAATTTTTATTTTGGCAAAATAAATTATTTTGATGCGATTTTTGCCAAAAATGTGCAAAAAAAATTTTGTCCCACACCCTTTAACCCAGATGGTTTAAACTAAAAATCTAAAAAAATTCTAAGTAATGTATATTGGTGTGAACCGACATAGTACAACAGGAATTTTTGATCAGATTATGTTTTTGGAAAATAACGTATTTTTTGTGGTTTTTGCGTTTTTAATTTATCTTATGCTTTCTTTAATTCTTTGTACACTTCACTTCTTTATTATTGTTTCACTTTAGCGCTTAACGTTTACATTTTACTGTTTTCTCCTCTGTTTACATTTCTTTTGTTCATTTACTTCATATTTTCTACTTCATACATATGTTATAATATTATTGTTCTTTTCGACTTTAAACTGTTATACGCAACTTTATTACTGTTTTTCTCTCCACTTTAATTGTTCTTTTTCCACTTTAATTGTTCTTTCTCCACTTAAATTGTTCTTTCTCGTCTTAAATTTTTCAGAATAGAGGTATATATTATTTTACTACCGCGTACTGCCGGTTATGTAACGCGAAATTTATCAACGATTTTCGATCAAACGAATCACTTCCGAACTTTTTTCAGCACGCCATTGGATTCAGCGATACTTTCTGTATAGGTATGTCTAATTTCATAGTTTCAGGATGTCTTAATCAAATAGAATAATTTTTCAGAATAGAGGTATACTAGGGGTACAAACGTAAATTAATTAACCGATTTGGGTGCCACGACACTCTCACCGGGGTGCCACCAGTTTAAAAAATTATTTCAACGTTAAATTGCTCAGAACTTCCTCTTTGTTATAGGCTAATGATAATAATAATAATAATTTTTACTGACGTTTCGTGGATGTACCGCGGGCGCGCCCTAGGTGCGTAACTTCGATAACCACGTGACAGACAAAAAACGAGTGGTTAGGGATAGGGATTGGGATTGGCATAGTGTTTGTGATAATAATAATAAAGTAATAATGATTATTATAAAAATAATTGGTTGTGAAGCGACGAGTTTTATAATCGAAAAGTGCGGCAAAATGTCTTATTATATTAAAACGAGTCGCGAAGCGACGAGTTTTGTGAACGTGGGGGGAGAAGCCCGGCATAGCCGGGCTCAGGCCCCTAG